>CM050516.1:65750641-66290641 GCA_027563665.1 Antrozous pallidus | reverse complement strand
GGGGAGAAAGGGCATACATAGTACATTTGTACACCTAATTCTTCCTTTGCTCTCTTTGTTCACTAGACTCAACAAATAAGCTCATTTGCTCTAAATCCATGTTTTCAACATGTCATCTCAGGATTTAATTTAGAAACTCTCATGCTTTCTTTACTTCTTAATCCTCATATATAAAATGTTAATATCCAATCAATATACCTTAAAATTCTTAGTGATTCTTGCTGAACTATAGGCCTAAGAGAGGAGATGGGTCCCATTTAGATATTTTTAGATTTTAAAATTTATTTATATGAAATTAATAGTGAGATTTTAGGCTTGGGCACCCAGCATTGCCCTGCTCAGCTCAGCCCCGGCTGCCTGCAACCACCTGGCCCAGGGGGCTGGGCGCTCACCGCCACTTCCGCTCACAGCACCCAGAGGCCAGGCACTCCCTGCCACCGCCACAACTGCTGCTGCTGTCTCTGTTTCCCCTCACCACTCGCTGCCACTGGTTTCATCTCCACCTCCGGGACCTGGTGCTTACGCCACTGGCCCCAGCCCCACTCCTCATTGTCTGGTAGCATAGCCAATTAGGAGTGTAGGTATGGTCAAATTTGCATGTTTCTCTTTTATTATATAGGATTTCTGTTGGGCGGGGCGGGGGGGGAGATACTGCCCCCAACATGAACAGAAACAGAAAGAGTATTATTTTCTTCTCCTCCAACTGACAGTCCTACAATATTACCTCCCTTTGACTAACCAAAAGCCATGGTAAGTTTGTGAAGAGAAGATTGTGAGGGTCTTTTTTTATAGAATATGTAGCATTAAACAGAAGTAGAATTTTAAGTTCCCAAATATAGACAATATCTATTCAAGCATTAGATAAAACATTTGGGGAACATAGTTTTTTTTTTTTTTTTTTGCTTGTTTGTTTTTTAAAGACGTTCACAAAAGTAGAATTCTATCTTTTCATTTGCCATTGTTATAGAAATTTAAGACAATACAATTACTTTTTAAACAATTTAATTTAATTTCTGGCTTATTTATATGCTGTTTTTGAGAAATATATATTCTGAAAGCTAATACAATGCACTTTTACTTGAAAATTATTTATGTATTGATAAAAAATTAGGATAATACCATCAAAAACATTTTATGAAATGCGACTTTATAATCTATGAAATCCTGCTCTATATGATAGTGTTTGACAGGATCTATAAAAACATGCTTTTAACTCTACTATAATGCTTCAGACTATTACAAACCAAGAAAAATGCAATAGCATTTACAGCAAAACAAGTGCTATTTTTAAGTTACTCATAGAAAATTAATTCAACATTTTAAAAATTATTATTTTTTTTTTTTAAATATATTTTATTGATTTTTTACAGAGCAGAAGGGAGAGGGATAGAAAGTCAGAAACATCGATGAGAGAGAAACATCGATCAGCCGCCTCTTGCACGCCCCCTACTGGGGATGTGCCCGCAGCCAAGGTACATGCCCTCGACCGGAATCGAACCCGGGACCCTTCAGTCCGCAGTCCGACGCTCTACCACTGAGCCAAACCGGTCTTGGCTAAAAATTATTGATAAAAGTAAAATTGGCTGTTGAGTATTAATTCATATATTTACACATTCTTAGAAGAGAGGTGCCATAATACCAATTGAAATTGATCAATATAAGAAAATAAATAAGTCATAAATTTGCTTTAATTTATTTAAATGGAATACATATTCACATAAATATATTTTACAAGAATATTGTTCTCAATAAATTTTAGTTGCTTATGGAACATGACTACTTTGAAAGGCCATGTCTCTGGAGTATATTAACTTATAGGATGTTTACTAATACTTCACAATAGGGAATTCCTTTTTTCATATATGACTAGAAGCAGAAGGTGACTCTAACCCATTGGGTTTTATTGTTTTTCCTCATTGTTCAACATACAGAACATAAACACAGCTATTTAGGCTAAAAAGATTCAGAAGGCTATGGCATCATGAGGCTATAGTCATTAACCAGTGACATGGATAGCAGAATTTCAGAATGGATATTGTAGTAGACTGTCTAATGTTTGCATTGATATTTCCTATAGTATCCAATGTGTGAAAACATTGAACATGAAGATTCTGCTTGCAATCATAAGAAAAGTACTGGTGACTTCAATTATTTGGTAAAAAGGGCCAAAGAGTTGTCGAATAAATACCAACCAACACAGAAGAAGTCCAAGGCTTCACCATAAAGGATATTAGTCTCTTAGCTAGTTGAATACAATTTTATGTTCTTTAATGAGTAGAAAATGCATATCTATATCAGAAGCCACTGTGTTTTCATTATATGTAATTGATAAAAGTGTTTATATTCATTGTTCTCACAAGTTCTATTACTAACTATAATCCGAAATGAAATAATTATCTGGTTTCCTTATACATGCAGATTTGCATTGGCTCTAATATTTGTCTTAACTTGAGCTTATTTCTATATAGATGAGTCCAATATATAAATAGTCTCATTTAATTATATAGGGATATACATTTTATAAGGCTTTGTGGCAAACTGTGAAAACAAAAAAAATAGTTTTACTTACAGAAGATTTATCAATAATGCTTAAATTATTCAAGTACCCTCTGGGATTTTTGTATCAACAGTGTTTTCTTACTATAAAGATTATAAGGTCAAAAATCAATATGTACTAACCGAGGAAAGGTTGTAAATGATTTTAAATTAATATCACTATCAAATACAACTGCACTAATCATAGCCATGTTCTTGAGTAAAGTCAAGACGATGTTTATCCCAGGTCCAACCAGAATTAGTTATAAAATATGAGTGAAAAATTAACCTTTATTATTCTGAGCTATTGAGAGTCCAGGACTCTGTTTATCTCGGCTTAACCTTGCTTATTTGGAATTTTAAACATAATAGCATATTCTTTCAAAAAATAGACTTTTTACTTTTTCTATTAGATTTTTTTTGGGGGGGAATGGAGCAAACATACTAGGAAATAAAAGCACAAAAGTAAAAATGGAGATATTAATAATAATGTCAGGCAAAAAGAAGTTCAAAGACAGTAATACAAATATCTAAATTGACACTGTAAATCTCTTTTATTAACACGAGATACATTCCAAGGTCCCCAGTGGATAGTACCAAAGCCTATTATCCTATACTAGAGGCCTGGTGCGCAAAATTTCTGCACAGGGGCTGGGGGTGTCCCTCCGCCCAGCTTGCACCCTCTTCAATCTGGGACCCCACAAGGGATATCTGAGGGCCCGTTTAGGCCCGATTCCAGTAGGATTAGGCCTAAATGGCCAGTCAGGAATTCTTTTCACAATCCAGGACTGCTGGCTCCAAAATGCTCGTCTACCTGCCTTCCTGATTGCCCCTACTCCCCTGATAGCTTAATTGATGTCTAACTGCTCCTCTGCCACCCTGTATGCCCCTAACTTCCCTCCTCTGCTGGCTTAGTCACCCCTAACTGCCTTCCCCTGCTGGCTTGATTGCCCACAACTGCCCTCCCTTGCAGGCCTGGTCCCTCCCAATGGCCCTTCCCTGCTGGCCATCTTGTGTCCACATGGGGGCAGCCTTCTTTGACCATATGGGGCAACTCTTGTGTATTGGAGTGATGGTCAATCTGCATATTATTCTTTTATTAGCTAGGATAGAGACCTGGTGCATGGATGGGGACCAGCTGGTTTGCCCTGAAGGGTGTCCCAGATCAGGGTGGGGGTTTCCTTGGGCGTGGGGCAGCTTGAGCGAGGGGCCTGTGGTGGTTTGCAGGCCGGCCACGCCCCCCAGCAATCCAAGTGGAGGCCTTGGGATCTGGGATTAATTTATGTTCTGTAATTGAAATTTTGTAGCCTGGAGTGGAGCTAAGCCTTCTGCTGGCTCCATGGAGGTGATATAATTGAAACTTTGTAGCCTAGAGTGGAGTCCTAGGCCAGCCAGGGCTGCAGAAGCTTGGCTTCCTCCATCACCCTGGCAACCCTAGCCTCTTCTCTCTCCAGCTCTGTGGCTGCTGCCATTTCTGTTTGTATTATGTATCTTTTATAATTGAAACTTTGTAGCATTGAGTGGAGGTTTAGTCCTACAAGGGCAGGCAGAAAGCCTGGCTTCCTCCATTGCTGGGGAAACCCAATCCTCCCTCCTGCTCTCAGTGGTGGCAGCCATCTTGGTTGGGGTTTATTTGCATAATTTTCTCCTGATTGGCTGGTGGGCATGGCTATGGGGTTGCTTGATCAGAGGTATGGTCAATATGCATATTACTCTTTTATTAGTTAGGATGTTTTCTTATACATATATATACTTTACAGCTTTTATTTGGCATGCTATTTTGCTTTGGAGCCATTAGTGAAATTAGGGTGCATGACCACAAGCAATGCAATAAACTGAGAAGGTAACTACGTGACTAACAGGAGGGTAGAGTATCCAGCATGCTGAACAAAGAGGTGATTCACATACTGATTATATTGAGACAGCATGTATTTTATCATGCTATTCAGAATGGTGGGAAGTTTAAAACTTATGAATTGTTTATTTCTAGAATTTTCCATTTAACATTTTGGACTATAGTTGACTAGATACTGAAAATCATAGAAAGTGCAACTTTGAATAAAAGAGGAACTATTGTTTACATAATAATGACAAATGTATGATGAAAATATAATTATAGTGAACTTTGGTGAATACAATAAGCTGTGAAATAAACATATCCTATCTAATAAGAGAGTAATATGTAAATTGACCATCATTCCAACACACAAGATGGCTACCCCCATGTGGTCAAAGATTGCCACCACAAGATGACCAGCAAAGGAGGGCAGTTGGGAGAGACCAGGCCTGCAAGGGAGGACAGTTAAGGGTGATCAAGCCTGCAAGGGAGGGCAGTTAGGGGTGACTAGGCCAGCAGAGGAGGGAAGTTGGTGTCAACTGGGTCTATAGGGAAGGGAAGTTGTAGGCAATCATGCCAGCAGGGGAGAGCACTTGGGAGGACCAGGACTGCAAGGGAGGGCAGTTAGACGTGACCATGCCTGCAGGGGAGGGCAGTTAGGGGCAATCAGGCTGGCAGGGAGTAGTTAGGTGTTAATCAGGCTAGCAGGGGCGTGGTTAGGGGGTGGTCAGGCTGGCAGGCAGAAGTGGTTAGGGGCAATCAGGAAGGTAGGTAGGCAAGCAGTTGGGATCCAGCAGTCCTGGATTGTGAGAGTTATGTATGACTGTTTGTTTAGGCCCAATCACCCTAAATGGGCAGTCGGACATCCCTCAAGGGGTCCCAGATTGGAGAGGGTGCAGGCTGGGCTGAGCGACATACCTCCCATGCATGAATTTTGTATCCTAAATAATACATAGGATTTTAGGAATATCTTGATAAAGTAAAAGATACCCTCTAGACTACATTGATATCATCATCATCATCATCATAATCATAAATTAGTTTGAAAAATAATCATACAAAGCATTTAAGAAAGTGATAAAGTAGACAACAGAGCACTTTACAATATTGAATGCTAATGAGGATGGAGAGGGGCATAGAATGGAAAGAAAGTGGAAGTGGGGGAATAAGAAAAAATAAATCATTAAAAATAAAAACAACTATTAAAAAGTAAGATACATTATGCATTTGTCTATATGAAAGCCTGTATGAATGTGTCTTTGTGCAAAGCTAATTACAACTTAAGCAATTAAAAAAATGGTAAAAGGATACTTGACTTTAAGAAATACATAGAGCCTGGCTGGCATGGCTCAGGGGTTGAAAGTCTGCCTATGAGCCAGGAGGTCACTGTTCCTGTTCCCAGTCAGGACACATGTGTGATCCCCAGTGTGGGGCGTGCAGAGGCAGCTGACTGATAATTCTCTCTCATTGGTGATGCTTCTATCTCTATATATATATCCCTTCATTTCTGAAATAAATAAAAACATATTTTAAATGATTCATATTAGTATACATATACATGAAATTGATCTGTTTAATCTTGACAAAAATCAAGGTTTTGTGTGGAAAATGCATAGTAATTAGACCATCAGGATCACTCCACTACAGTTCATTGTGGGTATTACTCTTTCACCACAGGGTGTTTGCCTCCTGAACCTAAAAGTAGCCCAGAATTCTTCTCTACGTAGGGTTTTCTTCAAGTAATTATAACCACCAACAGGTTTCATCCCTGTCACTTCTGGATTAAAGCAGTTCTGCTTCAACTCTCAGTTGTCTGAAGCAAGCTCAGATGAGTGTCAACAGATAAATTTTGTCAAATTTAATGTCATATCTTTATTATTTTTTATTCACTTTAAATAAAAAAATGACATACCTATCTCAGAGGAGAGATTTCTCTCCTCTATGCTTTGCTATTCATGAATTGTTTTAGGTTCTTACTATTACACTCTGCCTTAAAGACATAAAAGTTAATTATACTGCACAAAATATATGCGCACTGATGGTCATTAGCTAAGAACACATTGGGACTACTCAGTGGGATTCTAATGTTAAGGAGAAATCTGTGGCACTTTCTCTCCCCTTATCATTTTATTTATGTGTTTTTGGCACATCATCTTTTTCCCTCCTAATATGCTTATTTATCCTGTAGCCATTCCACAACATTCAGATTATGTTCCTTATAGCACTTGATTAAAAGTACACAAACTCTATTAATCCTACTGAGCCCTATAGAATCATGCAGTGTTCTACATCATTAGAGTTTAGGTCACAGTCTCAAATTTTTATGAGTCAAGATAAACTCCAAGCTGTGAAAACTGATGTGAGTCAGGTAATAAAAATTGAAGTGGCAATATAATAAGGAACTTTAAAAGCAATAATGAGTAAGCATAACCATATAAACTTTTAAGGACTAAAAATATGTCAATAGACTAAAATGAAGAACAATTACAGTTAAAGATAAAGGATATCCAAAGGAGTTAGAACTACTCTTTAAAAAGATTATTTGAGATGAGTGTTTTTTAAGCCTATTAAACTCAAGATAAAAAAATAAATAAATAAATAACAAAAATATATCTAGAGAAACAGAGAAGCATCGATCAGACTGCCAAACCTCAGAGGGAAGGTAGGGGAGGGGAGGGATAAGGGGAAGAGATAAACCAAAGGACTTGTATGCATGCATATAAGCCTAGCCAATGGACACAGACAACAGGAGGGTAAGGGCATGAGTGAAGAGGGATTTAGGGGTTAATGGGGGGGGGGGGATGAGGACACATATGTAATACCTTAATCAATAAGGAAATTAAAAAAAAACACAAAAATATAACTATTCATATTTAGCTTATGGTCTGAGAGCTTCTTGTGTTGTTACTTTGCTTAAGTTTTAATTTATTTCATTTTTGAATATTCAATTCAGAATTGAAATGCAACTAATACTTCTAAAATAATGCAATATTGTATAAATCAGCTATTTTAGAAATTTTATACATTAAAATTACTTTTAAATCTATTAAATAATTAATCAAAATTTAATAGTTTAACTATAGTAGTACATTGTGTTATGCACATTATCATTTATAATCATTTTTACAATTTCACATTTTTTTCTAAGCACACTAAAAAGTGTCCTCATTTATGTATTTACCCTCTGGAGCATTACTCATAAGGTGGAGTAGAAATCTAAGTTGCATTCAGACAGTAAGTATCATTTTTATATAAGATAGAGCAAAAGAAAGGTATCTTTAATGGTAATTTTATTATTATAAATATGATCCCCTTCTTTTCAAGTGTGAAAGAATTGAACAGGCTTTCTAAGAAGAACAGTATACATTTCACTGATTTTCATTTCTTACTTTAGAGTAGTGATTTTCCACCTTTTTTTATCACGTCATACCAATATATATATATATTTTGCCAATCTAATAAAATAGGTATAATTTTGACTTATTCATACTGCATGGCTATTATATTCACTGCTGTATATTTATTTTATTACTTACAATCCAATTAAAAAGAGGTCAGTGTCCCTGACTAAATAGTCAGGTATTGCATGTTTTAAAAATCCTTGGAGCACATCAGTGTGCTGTGTCACATTGCTTAAAAATTCCTGCCCCCATGTAGACACAATATGGCTGCCACAAAATGGCCATCAGGGAAGGACAATTGGGAGGGACCAGGTCTGCAAGGGAGGGCAGTTGGGGGTGATCAAGTCTGCAGGGGAGGGCAGTTAAGGGTGACCAGGCCAGCAGAGGAGGGAAGTTGGGGAGGACCAGGCTGGTCAAAGAGGCTGCCAGGGGAGCAGTTAGGCATCAATCAGGCTGGCAGGGGAGTGGTGAGGAGGTGATCAGGCTGGCAGGCAGAAGTGGTTAGGTGCAATCAGGAAGGCAGGCAGGCGAGCAGTTGGGAGCCAGCAGTACTGGAGTGTGAGAGGGATGTCCGAACGCCCGTTTAGGCTTAATCTTACCGGGATCAGGCCTAAACAGACAGTCGAATATCTCTCGAGGGGTCCCAGATTGGAGAGGGTGCAGGCTGAGCTGAGGGACACATCCCCTTGTGCACAAATTTTGTACACCAGGCCTCTAGTTCCATATAATAATGAGATTAAGCCTTATTCTATTTATATATAAAAACATGATGAATGGTACAAATATTGAGCAGTAGGATCCAACAGAAAATAATATAACTCTATGATTACTCTCACAGAAGATTAAAAAACAAACTAATTTATGCTATTGAAAATCATCATGCTGGAGAAGCTGAGTGACAGGCAGGTAGGATCCCAAGGTACTTTGCTAGTCACATTATATTTCTGAAAACATCTTAATTATCTATCGAATGTACACATGCTCCATATTGTGATTTAGGACAATAACATTGTTTTTTAATATTTTAAAATTTTCAACAGTTTTTTAAATTTCTGGAGGTAGCATTATTTATTGTCTAGCATGCCTTTCTTTACAAAGTGTATATGAGTATAGGCATGTATGTTTTGGAACAGTATGTGCTTTAATCAGACTTTTAGCATAGGCTTTTAAATTTTATTTTATTTTTAATAGTTTTATTTATTGATTGATTATTTTAGACAGAGAGATAATAAGGAGAGAGAGAAAAACATTAATTTGTTATCCTATTTATTTATGCATTCACTAGAGGCCCAGTACATGAAATTTGTGCACTGTTGTGGAGGGTCCCTCAACTGGGCCTGCCTCCTCTTGCAGTCAGGGAGCTCTCGGGGGATGTCTGCCTGCCAGCTTAGGCCTGCTCTCCAGTAGGACATCCCTGTAGCAGTCCTGGCTCCCTTGCTCCTTACTGCCTGCCAGCTTGCTGCTCCTTACAACTCAGCTTCCTGCTCCTTAGTGCTACTGCAGAGGCTGGAGAGGCTCCTGTCACCACCTCTGCTCTTGCCAATCATGAGCCCAGCTTCTGGCTGAACAGCGATCCCCTGTGGGAATGCACTGACCACCAGGGGGTAGATCCTGCATTGAGTGTCTGCCCCCTGTTGGTCAGTGTTCGTCATAGTTATTCTGGTCATTCTACTGTAATGATCACTTAGGTTTTTATTATATAGATATAGATTGGTTGCTTTCTATATGTGCCCTGACCAGGGATCAGACCCACAACCTTGGCATATGGGGACAATGCTCTAACCAACTGACCTACCAAACCAGGATGGTTTTTTTTTAAGTTGTAATATACTTTCCTGTGGGCATATCTGATAAAATGCATTTTATTATTAAATGGACATTTTATTGTGCATAAAACAGTGGTGACTCGTTTTTGCTCAATAATTTGAAGTCTTTTGCACTTCTGTCTCCCACAGTTACTATTGAAGTTATCTTTCTTTTTAATCTGGTAGTTTTGAATTACTTCATCTGTTCATATATTTATTTATTTTAAAAAATAGTTTGAAGGGAGGGGGGAAGAGAGAGAAAAAGAGAGAGAGAGGTAAGAGCACAACATGGATTGGCTGGGCTGCTGTTGTAAGAGTAGGCAAACATGAAGAGTGAAGGGGGAAACAGTTACAAAAACAATCTCTGGATGCTCTTATATCAAGGAGGAGAAAGGAAGTCAAATTGTATATTCATGAATTATAAAAGTGTGAGAAAATTTTCTAAAATGTTGCTATGTCATTGCAGTTGTAACCCAAATAAAGAACGACTGATAAGCTAAATTATATTCTAGTTAGTAATGTCCTTGATTGTATCAAAAGACTTGGAAATTAATTAACATGATAAAACTAATATAGACAATTAGTATCAAATTGAAATAAATGCTATTGAACAGCTAAGCATGTAGGAATACTTATCTAAAACTATAACACATTTAAGTATATAATAAAGTTCTCAAGGAAATTTGGTTCAATGATAATATAGTGATGTTTCAAGGCTTTAAAATGTAATCATTTTGAGAGTATGGACAACTAGTACATTTCACTATGAACTGCTGTTAGATTTTACTAATTAGCAAGTATTTTGACAAGTATTATGCTACCAAGTGTTTTGGGACATCCTTTGCTTTATGCTTCAGATATTCAGTTTAGTGTGATGAATATAAATAGTATTCTTAACCTGCATATTTTGTTTTCCCTTTAAAGTACATCTCATAAATTCAAAGGAGTGGGTGTATTGTAAAATCTAATTAGCTTCAATTTTTCTGTCATTTTTGTTTTTTCTACTAATAGTGAGAAAACATGTCACATATGGGTAATATGCCTCTCTTTAAGTTCTGTAAAAATCATTACAAACTCCTAGAATTTAAGTTGAAAATGTAAAAAAAAGTAGATTGACTCAAATCATTAGGGAAACATTTAGTGCAGTAGAGCAGTAATTCACCAAATTTCAGGCATTGGTGGCTTAATGCAGTTAGTACAATGTAATTTACACTCAGGGAGTAGTTTATACACCTGGAAGGATTTAAACCATTGCCTACTTAATTACATGATTTTTAAAAGAGAGATGGAGCACCCTAATATTTATGTAGAAAGAAAATTGGGATTAAATTACTTATTTGAAGTCAGAGAAAAAATTAATTACTGAAGAAATACTTGATTTTTTTTATTCTCAATGTTCTACTTAGGAAAAAAATCATTATAATGCAAACCTATTCTATATAATAAAAGGGTTAATATACAAATAGACCAAACAGTGGAATGACTGGTCACTATGAAGTGCACTGACCACCAGGGGGCAGAAACTTGACACAGGAGCTAGTCATTTCACTCCCACAGAGGGAGCGCCACTCAGCCTCAAGCTGGGCTGACAGCTGGTGAGCAGGGGCCCGCCTCTGCGGTAGTGCTAAGGATGTCCATGGGGAGTGGGCCTAAGCAGTTAGTTGGACATCCCCTGTGGGTTCCCAGGCTAAAAAAGGGTGCAAGCGGGCTGAGGGGACCCCCTGCCCCCCGAGTGCACGAATGTCATGCACCAGGCTTCTAGTTGAGTATAATGATGAACTTTGTATAGGTTGTATTTCAAAAGCCACAGGTTAATATTATATGAAACCCTAAACTCATGCAGTGTGTTTGTCATTTACATATGGGGCAAGTTAGAAATTCAGCAAGTCAAATCACTCTTAATCTCTCTGGAAGGTGACAGTTGAGAATCATATATACTTCCTCCCAGGAATGCAACATGATCAGTTTTGATATTAGAAAACATATTTTTCTCTTTAAATACAAGTTGAAAAATTAGGCTTAATTTTAGGATCCATGAAAAAGGCACAGCATTAAATACTAGAATTATGCTCATTATTATATATTCTAACTTTGAAGGTTCAAGGGGAACTGCAATCAACTGAAGGAAAAGCAAGGTTATTGTGATGAATGAGTTATTGGATGGGACAAATAAAATGTTTCGCTTTTCAGAGTGGCCCCAACCTCTGCCATTAAAGTAAAGAAGAAACCGGTTGAATTTTTACATTTTCTTAAAGCCTGAGGGTGGGTTACAATGACAGTATTGAATAGCTGGGAGCCAGAAACACACAGAGGATGTACACTCACTCATCAGCCATGTACACAGGGCTTGACCATGAACCCATAAGTCAGGTTAAGGTAGAGGCATCCTTAACTAAGAGAGCCATCCCTTGGTCGTACATTGAAACAAACCCTGTCTGCTCCTCCTCTTCTGGATCCATGAAAAAGATTCACTGCTGCTGAGGGAGGGGGAAGCAAAATCCATTGCTCTGGCAAGAGGGGTAAGACATACTCCTGCTTCACAACTGTTCTTTCAGCAAATAGCAAGCAGGTAAGGCACTGAACACTCTGGAAGGGACTGAAAACCATATTCCAGGGCAAAGTTTCACAGGGAAGATTAAAAAAAATCCAAATGACCCATGAGAAAGTCAGGGAAACCATCAGATCAAGGGTCCTGTAGGGATAGAAACCAGAAGTCTATTATCACTAGGGAAAGAGCAGGACAGTCATTCCAAAAAGACTTCTATAGACATGAGAAAATGTACTGCCCCAGGATTTTGGAAGATGTATAAGACTATTCACAAAGCCCTACTTTAATTTAGTGTTTCTCTAACTTTTCATGTTTTTATTCCTATGTTAACTTCAAGATTCCATTTAATTGATTAGTGTCTCATCATCTCTGAAAATCTTAATAATGGGGGAAAGTTGGAAGATATTGTAATTATAATAATTTTCCTTATAACCCAGAGTCTTCAACCCAAGCTAATCATTAAATACCAAATCATAAAAAAACTGACTTGTTAAACGCTTCTAAAATTAAGAATACATCCTTCTTTATTTTGGTCAGTACATAATCTAACAAAGACCTTTGAACACGGTAACCATTAAAAAAATAGCCATTTAATAATACCTGTTAGAAAAAATGCTCTAAAGAGGGAATTTTCCAGCCTTGCCAGGACTGACCAGCAGACTCTGAGTATAGGATGAATGATTAATCTGACACACGTTTCTGTGAAAGAGAGGCTAAGGGACTGCTTAGCTATTGGACCCAAGCAGCAGCCGTGTTCACTTGCCTCCTTAGGCTTTTATTGTAACAACAGGTTGAACTAAAATTAACTATTAGATACTATCAGCAGGGTAAGCATCCTTGAGTAAACACATGTGTAGGTAGTGTCCTGTAAGCAAGGACATGTCTAAGTAAACACTCGGGGAGTCAGACTTGTTTGGAAAAATCAAGGCAAGAGCAGGTGCCTTCAGCCAACTCCTGTCCCTTGCCTCCCCACATAGCCTTACTATTAGAAGTACAAAAATGCTAGGAGAGGTGTGATGCTTTAAATGTTACCTGAGGATTTTTGAGTGTTATAATTGAATTATAATTTTAAAGTAATAATAGCTGGGAGCCAGAAACACACATAGAATGCACACTGATTCAACAGAGAAATATGCTAATTAACTGAGACGCCGTAATGGGTTGACTGGTCAGGAGGAGGTTGTGTGTGCAGCATAGGGGGTGGGGTAGCAGGGGCCTCTACCTGCCTGCGCTGGGGGAGGGCCTGATCAGCAGCAGCCAGGGCTGCTTCAAGGGCTGGAGAAGGAGGCAGGGCTGGACCAGCAGCAGCCTTGGCTGCTCTGGGAACCAGGGACTGAGGCGGGGCTGAATTGGCGACTCAGGGGTGGGTGGCACTGTGCGGAATTTCGAATTGCATGCTGGGCTCCTAATAAAATATAAACTGAATATTGAAAAAATTTCATTTTCAATTCTAATTCAATATTAAAAAATAAAATTTGTTAGCTCATTAAAATTTATAATATCATTACATATATTAACTAGTAAGTTAATACAAATTCTATATATTTATTATGTGTATTACCAATCTGGGCTTATATTCAAGGAAACTGATACTTATTATATAGTTCATAATCTCTAACATCAAACAAACTCTGGTATGACTCTGAATGCCAAGTATGACTTATCTTTATATTACCATACTGCTATTTCAGTTAGATATATGGCCAATCTCTCATTTTTTAAATTTAGAATTTGTAAAAAAGATAGGACAACTCCTAAAGTATGGGCAGGTAAAATGTTACAATTTCTAACACTTTGCAAAGAACATGTCTTCATTAAGATGAAGGCAGCTATAAGAACTATACCAATCATTTATTTTATGCCCATAAATTTGTTAAAGTTGTACTTGTCCAGTGTTACAAAACCTTTTTCAAAAAACTTTGACATTGACAAGTAGTAAATAGTATGAAATAAAATATCAGAAATGAATGAAAATGGTTTTCCAACTACAATATGTTTTTCTAAGTTCTATATTAACTAAGGCAGTGATTTTTCTTTCTAAATAATCCTCTGCCACTGCTTTGAGAAATATCTCATTGTTCATACCCTTATATTAATTATAACCTCCCAGTTACTATGCACATTTAATAGTAACAATCTTTGACTCTGTTCCATTGAATTAACCTTCATACACCCTGTTTATCCTTAAAATTATTCAGTTTCCAGGATTTCTAATTAGACATTCTAGCTCTGGCCAGAGCTTTTAATAATCTTATTCTTCCCATCTCCCCAAGCACTAGATGACCTCACACGTTACCTAAAATAATTTCTACTTCAATTATCACTGCATATCAGAATCCAAAACCACCTCTTCTTTTCTGTTTCACTCTGAAAAAAAACTGGCTCTCTTAGCTCATTGTAAAATCATTTAGAATGTCATTCTTCACATTCTCTCTTCTATTCACCAACTGCTTTCCAATTCCCTACTCATTGCATTCTAGTTTCTGCTTTCGTACATTATTGAAATTAATTTTCTCAGGGCACTCATTTATTTCTTAATTATCTTTGCCTTATTCATGTCCCAAGGCATTATGAAAAAAAGACAAATGGAGTGTCAATCATGAATACGGATCTAAATAGTGGGGTGTATAAAAATGGGCAACCATTTATTTAAAAATTATAGTTTTTAAAAAGTTTTTAAATGAAAAATTATATATTTGAAATGTCTGTGAACTGAGCTTTGAGTTTTTGTTGTTGTTTTTGTTTATAATGAGAAAAAAAGTAGTGACAGTAAAGATTCAATAACTACTGTTTGAGAGGAATCAGCATAACATAACAAAAACAACAAAGAATAATTAAATGTATGAAATGTAATTAAGAACTTAAATTATATATGGATTTAAACCAATACAAAGATACTTAGAAGTGGTTTCAGTTTATCAAATTTAATTTGGAAGGACTAATTTTATATATACAAGTGATATCTATAAATGTGTAAATAAATGGGTTATATATCTATTAGGTAAGAGAATAAAATCCACCCAGAGAACACAAAATAAGTAATATCAAAATTTAAGTATGACTCTAGCTAGAAGACAGGTCCCCAAATGTGGTTGTGAACCCTCAGGGGTGAAAAAGGCAATCCATCCACAGTAGAAGTAGGAAAAACTTATTCAAATTTCTATTTTTTATATTGAAATTGAAAAGAAAACAAGTCCAGTTTATTAGCAAATTATGTTACTAATACATATACATATCCATGCCTATCTATACATATATATTAATGTTTATATCTATATCAGCTATAATCTATCTATAAAAATAACTTTAGTTCTTTAATGAGTAATGGTTATCAGTGTCATCCTTATTTATACTTATATTTTAGAGATTTCTAGAGAATAGTTATTCTGAAAATGGCCACGTGGATATACATTATATTATATTGTTCTTACATAAATTTAGAAAGAATGTTTCAATAAACTATTTCTAAAACCAATAAGAATGGAAACACAACAAGCAACATGCAAATGAAAAGCTCATTTTCATATACATATATATGATCACGGGAAGGGAACAATAATGATTGTATATCTGGCAATAAATATTGGAAGAAGGACTTTAAAAACCTTGCATTCTTTTAATAGTGATAAGTTCTATTTGGGTGTATTGTGTCAAAATCTTAGTATGAAAATTCTGTATTTTTCTTTCTTTCTTTTTTTTGTTTTTTGTTTTATAAGATACACTAGAGGCCCAATGTATGAAATTTGTGCAAGAATAGACCTTCCTTTCCCTGGTTGCCGGCACTGGCTTCCCTCTGTCACCTGGGACCCAGGCTTCCCCTGCCTGCTTGCTTCATCTGGAATGTTGTCTGGAAGAATTACACTTTTATTATTATAGGTGTCATTTTAGCACAATAATATAAGGCATCTGACTTATACTATAAGTGTTTTATATATGTTGACAATGCTGAAACCATGGATAATTGAGTGATGTAAAAAATGGGGGATCATTTTGTTAAAGCATTGATCAATAAATGTACAAGAATTTTGGAGAAACACAAAGGCAATAGATAAGAATGTCAATGAACGTTTAGCTTTGTTCTTTAAATGTTGAAAGAGACATTTTGAAATCACTATTATAGCTACAAATGCAATAAATCTGATTAGCAAAAGATATATAAACATATAATGAAGATTTTATGGCATAGTCAAGAATTTTAAAAAAACTAAATTGGAATTAAATGCCTGTTGTCCCAAATTTATAGGCTGTCATTTAGAATGCACAGTGAACTGAAGGGTGGAAAATTCCTCAAAATTGTTTCTATCTATAGTAAGAGATTCAACTTGGTATAAGGAATATCTATGTGCCATTCCTTTATTAACTTAACATTTTCTTATAACTATTATGAGTCTGAAACAAAGTTATATACAAATACAATATGTTGTCTTTTAGGAATTTACAGAAGAAAAAAAAGTTAGGATGTAATAAAATAAACAAGAGCAATAAAATGTGATAAACAAACATAAATGATTTTTGTGTCTTTGGAATACATTTTATTTTAAAAAGAGAGTAAGAAAAACATTAGAAAAACTGTGAGATCAAGAGGACAAAAAACAAAAGCAAAGTCAGCTGCTCAGGGCTTTTATATACTCTATAAATTTTTGTTTAGCAAATGGTTACACAGCAACAGGCACTTTTCTTAGAGTTTTACAAATACTAATTCATTTAATATTTATAACAACCTTGTGATGTAGGTACTAAACTTAACAACAGTTTTCAGAAGGCAGGATGGAGGAATAGGGGTGGGATATGATCTCAAATGCAGAGCTTTATTGGCATGAGTCTACCTACCACACATAATGAGTCACTATGTGAGTTGTCTACCTCTTTACTTGATCAGTTGGTTAAAAACATGGACCCTGATAGAATTCCCTAATAAAGTTGAGGTATCAAACATTACTTTTTTATTGTAGAGAAACTCATAAAATGATTTAGAGAGATAGGAATGTTCTGGGGAGAGTATCATATGATTCTCTCACGTACCTTTAATTGTATCTCCAAAAATAATCTGAACATGGCATTGAGAAAGTTGACGAGGAAACCACAAGCACCATAGAAAGCGCTGAAATTTCTACCTACACCAGGCTGCATAAAGTATATGATACTACATTAATATCTGCTCCTTGATTTTATTGGAAATGATGTACTCTCAGACTGGAAGAAGCCAAATAGTGCTTCATAATTGTCAGAGATAAGTTAGGTCTCAGGTTTTCACAACAGGGATTTGAGGCTGTGGTTAAGTGATATTGAAGTATCAGTAACTAAAATAATTGAACACCACACTAAGGGACCACTTAATTTATATGGCAGAAACTAGAGGTTGTTTAAACAGATATAGTTTTGGTTGCTATGAAAATTAATGGCCCCTGCTCCAATTCCCATACATGAATAAGCTTACAGATACAGCACTTCCCAAAGGAAAATTATATGATCCCGAGAAAAGATTTTTCAATCACACTGCAAATTTGCACATACTATAAATTTTATTCCTAACCTTCCCCAAAAGGACCAAAGCTCTTTACCAGGGTAGCAGGACTCTAGGAAAAGAAAAATAAACTGATCTTGGAACTTTTTGAAGGTTTCTCTAAACTGTTGATTTTTTTCTCAAAACCAGAATAACAATGCAGCCTGCTGGTCAGGCTTAAGAGCTCAGGATGATCAGGTATGTGTGATTTAAACCAAATGTCTTGAAGTGACCCCAGTGTATAAAAAGTCAGTTAATGAAGGATTAGACCAGATGTAAATGTCAGAAGCCTTCAATTTGCTACCTAAAACTTTGAATCATCCTATCTAATAAAAGAGTAATATGCAACTTTGACTGTACCTTTGCCACACCCACAAGTCACACCCATAGCCACACCCACCAGCCAATCAGGAG
Organism: Antrozous pallidus; assembly: GCA_027563665.1. NCBI lineage: Eukaryota > Metazoa > Chordata > Mammalia > Chiroptera > Vespertilionidae > Antrozous > Antrozous pallidus. Next base: position 66,272,598 of record CM050516.1, on the reverse strand, counting down.
CAGATTATGCAAATAAACCCCAACCAAGATAGGTGCCACACCTGAGAGCAGGAGGAAGGCTTGGGTTTTCCCAGCAACAGAGGAAGCCAAGCTTTCAGCCTACCAAGGCCTATGCTACAAAGTTTCAAACAGAAATATCTGCCGCCCCGGTGCAAGGAGAGGGCTTGGCTCTGCTCCGGGCTACAAAGTTTCAATTGTAGACATAGATTAATCCCAGATACCAAAGCCTCCCCTTGGGTCAATGGAGGGTGTGGCTGGCATGCAAACCTCCACAGGCCCCTTGCCCAAGCTGCCTCTCACCCCAAGAGAACCCCCACCCTGATCTGGGACACTCTTCAGGGCAAACCACCTGGCCCCCACCCATGCACCAGGCCTCTATCCTATCTAATAAAAGAGTAATTTGCAGATTGGTCATCACTCCAATACACAAGAGGGCTGCCCCCATGTGGTCAAAGATCCTGCCCTCATGTGGACTAAAGATGGCCACTACAAGATGGCCAGCAGGGGTGGGCCATTGGGAGGTTCCAGGCCCTGCAAGGGAGGGCAGTTGTAGGCGATCAGGCCAGCAAGGGAGGACAGTTAGGGGTGACCAGGCCGGCAGAGGAGGAAAGTTGAGGGCAAACAGGCTGGCAGGGGAGCAGTTAGACATCAATTAGGCTGGCAGGGTAGTGGTTAGGGGGTGATCAGGCTGGCAGGCAGAAGCAGTTAGGGGTAATCAGGGAGGCAGGCAGGTGATCATTTTGGAGCCAGTAGTCCTGGATTGTGAGAAGGATGTCCGATTGCCCGTTTAGGCCCTATCCTACCAGGATTGGGCCTAGACGGGCAGTCGGACATACCTTGAGGGTTCCCAGATTGGAGATGGTGCAGGCTGGGCTAAGGGACATTCCCGCCCCTCTCTGCCCCCCCCCACCATGCACAAATTTCGTGCACCAGGTCTCTAGTCCTATCTAATAAAAGAGTAATATGCAAATTGACCATACCTTTGCTATACCTACATGCCATGGCCACCAGCCAATCAGGAGATGGGGTGGGACATAGGCGGCCCAGCATGTGGGGGGTGGGGCCTAGGTGGCCAGGCTGTGGGAGGTGAAGAGGACGTGACCCGGGCTGCAAGGGGTCTGGCAGAGGTGGCCTGGGCTGTGGGGGACGGGGCTGAGGCATCCAAGGCCCTTGGAGGGGCAGGGTCGAGGGAACCAGCGAGTGCTGGCCATGAAGGCCTGGGCTGGAGAGGCAGAGCCAAAGCCTGTGCTAGCTGGGCATGAGCTGGTTGTGTCGAAGGCCTGGGCTGGGGCCAGGGGGAAGGAAGTGTGTCTGGGACAGAGTCAGACATTGGCCCCATTGCAGGGTGATCGCTGGGTGTCCAAGGCCTAAAGCGCAGACTGGGGGTGGGTGGTCAGTAGAATATCTCCTGAGGGCTCCCAGTATGTGTGAGTGGGCAGAGGAATCACTTACCCCCAGTGCACAAATTTTGTGGAATGGGCCCCTAGTATATATCATAGAAGAAAAGGCCAGTTACATAGGCCAAGTGCCAGGGAGTTCCAACTCTGTAGCAAAGTTCAAGCCAAAAGCAATACTGCAGCCCTAAGAGAATGACAAAGCTATTCAAAATTAGCATTCTAAAATATTCTTTTATTATTTTATTTATTAATGGGGTGACGTTGGTTAATAAAATGACGTAAGATTCAAGTGTGCAATTCTATAATACTTTATTGTGGGTTTACTACCCAAAGTCAAATCTCCCTTTATCATATATTTGAGTCCTTTAACCCTTTGCTACTTCTGCCCCACCCCACTATCTCTCTGGTAAACACCATTCTGTAGCTGTAACTATGTGGAATTTTTATTTCTTTATAAATTTACTTATGGCTTTCATATTTATACCCAAAATATGAGTAAAATCATGCTTCTTCCCACACACGATTGTGTTCTTCAAATGCTAAATAAGCATGTTAAATGTTTCTGTGTGTACACATACTGCTTTAAAGGAAAGTACCTGAAAAATACCATAATTTTATAAAATAACATACTGCTAATAGCCAGTTGTTCAAAGGAAAACTACAAATGAAATTAGAAAATATTTTGAACTAAATGATAAAGAAAACACAACATATTAATACTTTGCAATGTGCATAAATAAATGTTTAAGGGAAAGTCATATATTTAAATGTTATAATAGGAAAAAGGGTATAGAAATTATCTAATTCTACTTTAAGATATTAGAAAAATCACAGAAAATTAAAAGAAAATAAACATAAATAATAGAACACAATATGAAAAAATAATGAAACAAATAAATTGTTTTTAAAAGCTCAGAAATTTGGTAAATAGTTAATTATATTGTAAAAAAGTAAAAACACAAATGGAGATGATGAAAATTACTTAAATTAAAAATGAAAGATGTACTATTACAGAGTAAACACACTGTAAAAGGATGAAAAGTAATATTATAAACAAATTCACACTAATGGCTTAGATAAAATGAACAAATCCCTTGATACAGAAGGTATTCAAACTGACATAAGAAGTAGAAATCTGACAAGCTCAGTGTTACTTTGCAAAAAAGTTTGCATTAAATTATAAGCAGAGACTTTTTATGTAGGTGACTATGAAATGACTATTTGATGAAAAGACCTTAAAAATGAGGGGGGGGGGGGAAATAGAGAAAAGAATAATTATGCTATAGGAGTAATATGTGTAAAAGTGCTTGACAGAAAAATATCTTTATTGACCTTGAGGGATTGAAAGAATATCAGTGATTTTGGATTGTGGTAAGTCACAGTGAAGGAGGAGATCATTTGTAAAGGTTGATTAAGAGTATTCTGAGACTCATAGATTAAAAATAGATGTAATAACAAAATACAAACAGATTCATGGATAGAAATCAGACTGACATCTGTCAGAAGAGAAGGTGATAAAAAAAGTGACAGTATTAAAAAATACATGTACCAACTATTCTGTCTTTAATAAATAATTTAAGATAGGTTATAAATAGAATATATAAATATAATATTAAAATCCTTTATGTATTTATTCAAAAGTCATTTCATTAAAGGTCATTTTTGTTGCAGTCTTATCTGATAATTTATTCCCTCAACCCTTATACATTGAAACTTTCTATTTACCCTTCTTTGCTGATTTGTTTTTCTCCTTTACCTATTTACTTTTTCATATCTGTCTTCCCTACTTAGGTATAAACATTATGAAGGCAATTTTTAGAACTTTTTTTTATTGATTACTGCATTCTCTGTGCTTATTATGTACAAGTTGCTGGTACATATTAAATTACCAATAATTTTTAGAGAATTAATGATTAACAGCTAAAACATCTATAGTGCATGGTCATTAAATTAAAATGCAAAATTTGTGTCTGTCAACTAAAAAAAAAGTATATATGATTTCTTGTTAACAACAACAACAACAAAAGAATATAGATCTGTAACTTTAGGATAATACATTTCTCTATGGGATCTCATGCCTGAAAATGTGTCATAATGAGCAGTGTGTCTTGAAAAATTTTAAGCAAAAGGAAAATAACTTTTAAGAGTCTTTTCCCAAGGACTTTGAATGGGATAAACTCGTGGTTGGCAAACTTCAGCTCACAAGCCACATATGGCTCTTTGGCCCCTTAAGTGTGGCTCTTCCACAAAATACCATGGACTGGGTGAGTCTATTTTGAAGAAATGGCATTAGAAGAAGTTTAAGTTTAAAAAAGTTTGGCTCTCAAAAGAAATTTCAATCATTATACTGTTGATATTTGGCTCCGTTGACCAATGAGTTTGACAACCACTTGCGATAAACTATTTCAAGTGCATAATGATCATGATCAGTCCTTCAAGACCAACTCCAATAGTCCACATTATTTAAAACTAATATGGATGGAGGCCATGTTTATGCAGGTAAGTTATTCATGCACTTTAGACACTTCCTGGTGCACATGAGTAGCACTGTCAAGAGCATGTCAAACCCAGACAACAAAGGTAAAGGAAGATGTCTGCAAATTTGAATAACTCCCCCTTCCATTTGGCTAGAATAATAACTTACAACCTTTGCAACCAATGGAGTATAGAATGAAGAAGATTGTTAGGTTTATTATCTGTCCAATGGAGGCATATAATTTTGACAGACAATTGTATATTAAGAAGGTTATCCAATCTAATAAAAGAGTAATATGCAAATTGACCATACCTCCACCACACCCACAAGCCATGCCTATCTGCCAATCAGGAGCAAATATGCAAATGAACCCAACCAAGATGGCTGCCGGCCACAGAGAGCAGGGGGGAGGCTTGGGTTTCCTCAGCAATGGAGGAAGCCAAGCTTTCCACTTGCCCTTACTGGCTCAGGTCTTTACTCAATGCTACAAAGTTTCAATTATAGAAGATGATGAGGGCAGCCATGGAGCTGGAAAAAGCAGGAGGCTTGAGTTGCACCCAGAGATGGAGGAAGCTAAGCCTTCTGTCTTCCCTGAGCTGCCCAGGCCTCCACTTAAGGCTACAAAGTTTCAATTATAGAAGTTAAATAAGTTCCAACAGAAATGGCTGCCACCACTGGGCAAGCAGAAGGCTTGGCTCTGCTCCAGGCTACAAACTTTCAATTGTAGAAGATAAAAAATCCCAGGGAATCCACTTGGGTCGCCATGGGGCATGGCCAGCTTGCAAACTATCACAGGCCCCTCACCCAGGCCACCCCACACCCCAAGGGAACCTCCAACCTGATCTGGGACACCCTTCAGGGCAAACCAGCTGGTCCACATCCATGCACCAGGCCTTTATCCTATCTAATAAAAGAGTAATATGCAGATTGAACATCATTCCAACACACAAGATGACTGCCCCCATGTGGGCACAAGATGGTTACCACAAGATGTCCAGCTGGGGTCGGAAGTTGGGAAGGACCAGGTATGCAAGGGAAGGCAGTTGTGGGTGATCAGGCCATCAGGGGAGGGCAGTTGAGAAGGACCATGCCTGCAAGAGAGGGCTGTTGGGGGTGATCAAGCCTTCAGGAGAGGGCAGTTAGGGGTGACCAGGCTGGCAGAGGAGGGAAATTGGGGGTGACCAGGCCTATAGGGAAGGGCAGTTGTAGGGGGGACAACCCAGGCCTGCAAGGGAAGATATTTAGGGGCAAACATGCTGGCAGGGGAGAATTAGGCATCAATCAGGCTGGCAGGGGAGCAGTTAGGGGGTGATCAAGATGGCAGGCAGAAGTGGTTAGGGGCAATCAGGAAGACAGGCAGGAGAGCATTTGGGAGCCAACAGTCTTGGATTGTGAGAAGGCTGTCCCACTGCCTGTTTAGGCCCAATACTAGTTGATTGGAGAGGGTGCAGGCTCAGCTGAGGGACTCTCCACCCTTCCCTCCCTCTCTTCCCCTTCTCTGGTGCATGAATTTCTTGCACTGGGCCTCTAGTTAGAGTATAAAGTGGATGCTACCATATTTAATGTTAATTACACAAATGATTATCACACTAACAAAACTGACCCATGTAAATTGTTGGAGCCAGTATGGGTCCCAGCTTAAGTATCTATGTTACTACTTCCTAACTTTGTAAGTTTTACTCAGTTACAAAATCTCTCTAAACTCTTTTTCCCAACTGTGTAATCAAAATATATGACAATTCAAATGGGATCTTTATGAAAAGTGATATAATGTATGTAAAATGCCATCACAGTGGCTGCTTTATTATGACCATATGCTAATCATTTCTTCTCTATTATGCATGGTAAATGGCTAGGCAACATTTTTAGCACATTAGATCACTCAGTATGATTGCAGCCATAACATAATGGTTAAATATGAATCGTAGGTTAATGTATCGCTTAAAAATACTGAGAATGATTTTGTTAATAAGGTTGTCAGGTTCCTTTTATTCAAATGATTTTCTATTGAAGCACTTGATAACTAACGTGGTACAAAATTATCCCAATTACAAAATAATGTTAAAAAGTAATGCTCTCAAATATCTCTGGACTTTATTGTTCATGAAGAAGGAAGAAGAACTTCTTTACTAATATATTTATGAAAGAATCTCTTAATAAAGCAAAAATAGTCATGTTATAGCATGTGTTTGCTGCAAAGCCTCATGTAATTTTTTCAGAAAATAGGATAGCTGACTAGACCTTTCCCAAAAGTTGAATCTTTTCTATGTAACATGAGACTAGATGGTTATTCCGAAAAACAAAACAAACCCAGAATCAAATACAGCAACTGAATTTAGGTAACACAATGTCCATCGAAAGTCCACCTCTAGAGATGTGCAATTTTAGGTTAATAAATAGCTACATACATTGTAAAATATAACTACTTTAATAAGAGTGTTATAGTAAATTATAATCTTAAAATATTGATAAATAGGAAGGACACAGATAAATGGGGAAGATGTTTACCCCACAAAATAAGCCAAGACTATAATATGCAATTAGACCTCACTCTGCAAATGTACTTCTCAACCACGCAGATATATTTTATATGGAGTATTATTTGTAATGAGAATTGTGGTAATTACCTCATGTTTTTCCATTTTACATAAATGATTTTATAGTTATTTAAAATAGCTCTTTTTTCCTGGGAGACATTTGCCAAAATGTTATTTTTAATAGGTAAGTGTAACATTTCAAGAGTGTAGGATAAATCATAGACAGAGGATATAGCAAATCAAATATTTAGAGGAATTAAATAAATAAAACACGGATGCTGTTATATTGTTTCAAACATTTTTTTCATTAATTAAATACATATTTTGGCATTATTTGATAGGTACATATATATTTAATGCTGTCAGAGATACATAAAATATAATTATTTTGAGTTAAAGGGAAGGAAAATTTTTCAATAGCTATAACCTATTTTCCTTGGAGATAATGCACTTTACTTCAACTTAAGTAGCTTCAAAAAGTAAATAAAATAAAATGTTGTGACAAAGGAACTGAAACTATTCTTTAAACTATTTTAACATTTAAAACATTAATTTCTACAATTTTTTATCAGTATGGCATGAAACTTATAGGGGGTTTTTAGTGAATTTCAGTAATTACATTTTATTTATTATATTATCTTATAAATATGAAGATGTTTTGATTTTATTTGTGTGTGTGTGTGTGTGTGTGTTTATGTTTTGAAGCTTCCTTTAGCAGAACTACTCACTCATCCTAACAAAAGCATAAATGTCAGCTCTGCAGCTTGTTGCTATGGTTAGCTTCAACAAGAATGTCAGCAGAAGTGACAGGGCATAAAGTGATTCTGAGTGATGACATTCCTGTTCATAATAGATTGGCTCCCATGTATGCTGCAGCAGCTTTGATCTCTGAAACCTCTCATTTCTAAAGAGAAAAAAAAAAAGTGGAGAACTCCACTAGGCTGTGATAGCACATTTCAATCTTTCAAGTAGTGTCAGAATTATCTTCAGTTGATTTAAATCTCATGCTTACTTTATTTGTTGAATTATTTTTGCAATGTAAGTATAACCAAAGATTCAGTCTCATCTATAGAATCAGGAACCACAGACATCATTCATTTCTGAATATAATCTGTGGTTTGGCAATAGTAAACATTCGTGATTAGTTTGGTATTTTGAGCCAAATTACATGGAGATAGAAGAGAAGTATTTTCTGAGTATTCCACAGATTATTTATACACCATAGTCTTGGCTTCCTTGTGCATGGCAAGAATTCAGCAATCTCCATTAGCAAACAACTCTTCATTGATTTTAATGGTGACATTTAAAATAAGGTAGAGATTGTCAAAGTTTCTAGAAATCTCCTTGTCGGTTTTATCAACATAATCTTATTTAACTCGATGAAAAACCTTAATGTTAATTAGTTCTTTCAAATTATAATATTAGAGTCAATCTTTAGAACCTATTATGCTTAATCTAATCTTAACAGATTTAGCAATTAAAAATTACTCAAGCCCTAAATAAAATATGTTTGATAGCTAGGTTTTACTTTATGTTGCAAGTTTTGACAATTCCATTTGTTCATTATATTTATGAAATTTTCTTAATCTGTACAATTTAGAAATACAAAGGTCTGAGAAATATTTGTAGTAAATAGAACATAATTATTAATTAATTGATATTATATCAACAGGATAAATAAGGTTTAACATCGAAAATCATTTGGGAGCACATGGAGATACCTATTCTAGTGAACAAGACAGTTTGTGTCTCCAGGATATTTACTGTGAGTAATCAACAAATCAATACATTTTTTCCTGAGTTTTAGATAACCTCTTCATCTAGTATGGCACTCAAAAATGAGATGAAACTCGGGAATTATGTGATTTGATTGTATTACATAGATTATTTATCTTTTTAAATTTGCTTGTACTTACACTTAACCTTAGGTAAACCTATCGTACAACGATGATCTCATTCTTTCTCTCAGAATAGTAAACCCAACTATCATTAGGCATCATTCCAAAACCCAATGTGATGTACAGATTTTCCCCATAAGAACTAAATTGTGCTGAACACCACACATTAGGGAGGGAAAGGGCATAAATAAAATATTGGTTGACATGCAAGTAATAAAAGTATACTTAACTGCTAAAACTCTCATATTTGTGCTGGTCATGAGATTGTAGTTGGCATTTATTAGGTTTTCATCTACCACTCTGCATATAGCTAGCACCTAAGCCGGTCAGGTCTCTTTATGTGGTGAGGTTATCCAAACATTCATTTAGAAGGATATAAGTCCTCAATAAGCCTTGATTTATTGAGTTGCTGTATACTCCCATTAAACTTGGTAATGGAAATACTAAGAGGTATCTCAGTGAATACCACAGATTCTAAATATTTCCCTTCCTGTCCTAATTTTGTAGCAGAAAACGAATACTGTGAATCAATTTTATGATTCAGTGAGTTAAAGTTCACTAAATTCATGATGTCAATTCAGGTGTCATAATTATAGGGTATACCTAAGTACCCAGTCTCTGCTATTGCACAATAGAAAGGTCAAAGCTGCCTTTCAAAGAGAGAATAGTTATCACTAGGGGTGGGCATGATTTTGTTGCAAAATCCTTGGAATCTGAGCAATAGTTATTGTAGTGGGGCTAACCAAAGGATCCAGAAAGCATCACTCATTTGTGATTGGTAACGTGAGCTCCATTGTACCTGCGAGATTCTGAAGCCTATTTTTCAAGAGGATTTCCACTTCAGTTTGAACCTGCTGGAGAGCCATCTTTTTCTCTTTGATATCATTAAAAAATGTGCAGCTTACCAAGGTAAGAATGGCTTGGCACAGGAATATGGTTATGTGGTTTATGGTGCCTTTAAAACCCAAAGGGATTCAGGTGAATTTTGCCACTTTCTCTGTATAAGTCTGTCTATCTCACTTTACAGGGAAGTTCCCAACATGTTCATATTGTTGAACTTCCAGAAACTTTAATAATCTGACAGAACCCAGAATTTTTATTGGATTATCTCTTACCATTATCATACATATTTTTACTAGAGTATCTGATTGATAGCTACGTTCTGCTTACCAAATTCCATCATTTTGAGTTACCAATAGTGGAAAGCATGATATTCTACAGAATATTCCCTTAAAATTCTTTTAAGACAGAAAGCATGAGAGCTTATGAAGACCTGAAATAAGACAAGGAAGATACTAGAATACTGTTATTCCTATCTGATAAAAGTGAATTGCTTCTCCTCATGTCTGTAATTGCTTTGGAGAAAAATATAATTTCCACCATCTTATTGGGAATGAGTTGATCTAGTAAAAAAACAACATGTAAAATAGCAGCTGGATTTGGAGTCATTATCTGCTTGTTTTAAACAACAAACATTCCAGGTGGCTTTGCACCAGCCAAATATATCAGTTAAATGGAGATCTAAAAGGAACCATCACTCCTCTATCTTTCTATTTTTTACAAGAATGTGTTTGTCCCCTTTATTAATTTTTGCCTTTCCATTCAGTTTATTGGGGTCACACTGGTTAATATAACTACACACGTTTCAGGTGTACAGTTCTACAATGCATCATCTGTACACTCTATTGCGTGTTCTGCACCCCGAGTCAAGTCTACGTCTAACACTATATCATCCTCCACCTACCTCCTCCTTCCTTGATCCTGGAAATCACCACCCTGTTGTCATTTGTCCAATTCCTCCAAGAATGAGGTGTTGCTTATATTTTGCTGTATTGTTAAGAAGGGGAAGTGCTGAGTATCATCCACTTAACTTTCGCTTCTTTATCATAACGCCTTAGCTATCAAGGAGCCAAATGCAGGAATTCTATAATTTGCTCTTAGGTCTATTTAAACTATACAGTTCTGTCGTGACAATGACTGTTCTACACAACTTGGCCAAAGTTTTATTTATTGCTTAGCCTTCATAAAAATTCACTAAGATCAATGGACCCGCATATTTTGGTTACTCAGCAATTAGTGTTGATATCTATTTATTTTTTATGCCTTTAGGCACCACAGTGGATATATATATATATATATATATATATATATATATATATATATATATTAGAGGCCCAGTGCACAAAATTTGTGTGTGGGGGGGTGGTGTCCCTCAACCTTCTCCCTGGCCTCTAGCCAGAGGTTCCTCTCCTTCCACACACCCTATGGGGAGATGCTTGTCCTGGGGACTCCTCAGGACCCCAGCACACGAAACCCTGTTGGGTATTTGGGAGCTTGAGCTTTCACATCTGACTTCCTCGGCTGGCATGATGCGCATTTGCTGCCCCGAGCCTGTTCTCTCCCGCCAGGCATGGCCCACTCTCTCCCATCGCAGGCCCACCCTCTCCTGCCACTCCTGCTAGGGGCACGGACAGCCCACCCTCTCCCACTGTGCACGGCCCACCTTCTCCCACCTCATGGTGGGAGACAGCGAGCTGCAGGGCTGGCCGGGGGTGCAGATACCTGCTCTCTCCCACCATGCTGGCTAGGGGCGCTGAAGGCCACCCTCTCCTACTGCAGGCCCACCCTCTCCTGCTGCACTGGCCAGGGGCACAAATGGCCTGCCCTCTCCTGCTGCGTATGGCTCATTTTCTCCTGCTGCGTGGCAGGAGAAGGCGGACAGCGGGGCCTGCTGGCGGTGCAGATGGCCCACCCTCTCCTGCCCCCGCACAGCCCCAGGCAGCCTTGTCTCCACCCCTGTGGCTGCTCTGCTCCACCTCGGCCCCGTCCCACCACGCCCGGTGGCCTTGACCCCATCCCCTGTGGCCCGGGCCTTGCACTTGCTGGCTGGCTCCACCCAGCTTCTGATTGGCTGATGGGAGTGGTGGGGTGTAGCGAAAGTATGGTCAATTTGCATATTACTCTTTTATTAGATAGGATATCTCCAGGTTCCTTGGTGGGAGGCTTGGGAGAAAATTTACAATGTATGTGTACAAAGATGTGGTGGTCCTCCCTTAGGTAGATGAGAGTTAGTTTACTGATTTAATGCAGGGACTAGTTTACAGCTATGACTTCCCGTTAGAGCAAGTCAAATCAAGCATCTATTCACCAATTCAAGTTTTATATAAATAACTAGGGTCCCTTGGCCTAGCCTGCAAGATTGGGCCAAAACTGGCTCTCTGACATCTCCTGAGGGGTCCCAAATTACAAGAGGGCAAAGGCCAGGCTAAGGGACCTAACCAGTTCACGATTGGGACCAGGGAGGGATGTGGTAGGACTCCAGGGCATGTCTGGCCTCTCTCACTTAGTCCTGGTTGCAGCAACAAGATAACCTACTGGTCAAAGAGTCTGCCCCCTAGTGGTCAGTGCACATCATAGTGACTGGTAGAGCATTGACTTCTGCCTCCTGATGGTCAGTGCACATCATATCGGGTAGTTGAGCGGCCTTACCATATCATTAGCATATTATGCTTTGATTGGTTGAACTGCCAACCAGACAACTAGACACTTAAGCATATTAGGCTTTTATTTATAGGATTATTTGATAATATTTTATTTGATAAAATCTATTGCATTTTTAAATGTGCTATGCTCAGTTAACAACTACAGATCATTGAATGTCAAACCAATAACTGACTTTCCATCCATGCCTCTGATTGTCATTTCACCTATGTTGTCAATGATATTTAAGCACAATCTCCTGACCTTTGCACTCTTGGTAGCCATTGTTACTGTTGAAGGGACACCTCATTTCATTAATGATATTCTCTATCGTTATTCCTAATCTTAAGAGCTTTCTCTTTTATCAAATTTACTGCAGTAACATTGGTCAACATGAATATAAAGGTTTCTGATGTGGGTTTCTATGTTATAAGCTCTGTATATTGCACTGTTTGCCCACAACCCAAAGTCAGATTTCTTGTCACTATGTATTAGGACTACCTTCTTCCACCTGCCACCTGCTTCCCTCTGGCAACCACCATACTGCTGTGTTTATGAATTTCAGTTTTACTAGTATATCCCACATAGGAGTGAAATCATATGGTTCTTAGCTTTTTCTGACTGGCTTATTTCACAGGATATTGTCAAGGTCCATTCATGTTGTTGCAAATGGCGCTATTTCATCCATTTTTAGGCAGAATAGTAATCCATTGTGCATATGTACCACATCATCTTTATCCATTCCTATATGGTGGGACACTGATTGTTTCCATGTCTTGACCACCATGAATAATGCGGCAATAAACATAAGGCTGCAATATATCTTTGTGAATACATGACTTTGAGGTTTTCAGGTTACTAATATACCCAGCGGAGGGATCCATAGTGGTTGTCCAGTCTATATTCCCATTAGTAATAAATGAGGGTTCCTTTTTTTCTCCCACAACCTCTCCAAAACTTGTTATCGCTTTTAATGGCCACTCTAACAGGTGTGAAGTCAAATCTCGTTGTAGTTTTGATTTGCATTTCCCTAATTGCCAGTGAGGTTGAATATCTTTTCATATTGGCTATAGATATGTCTTCTTGGGAGAGGTGTATTTTCAGGTACTCTGCCTACTTTTTGATTGGTTTGTTTGTTTGGTATTAAGATTTATATGGTATTAACATTATATATTTTGTAGGTTAAATTCCTGTCAGAGCTACTATTTGTAAATATCTCTCATCTGGTTGGCTGCCTCTGTTTTGTTGTCAACCTAAATATAAGACCCAAATCAATGAGTTACATAGAAGAAAATATAGGTTCCAAACTTATGGACCTAGATCCCAGAGAACATTTTATTTTATTTAAATAAAGGCAAAAATAAATGAGTGGGGCTATATAAAATTAAGCGCTTTCTAAGATTGATGGTGCGCATATCATTAACACATTTTTCAAAGACAGGAAAAAGGAGTATCCTTGGTTCTTTTTGTAAATACCTATGGGTTGAAGGCAAATGAGTTTTACATAATATATTCAACACATCATTTGAACCTCCACATTTTTTTTCTTGACATTAGACCAAATGAGCTTAGGAGTTTTAAAATCATTTAATGTAGATATAACACTGTTAAATCCAGGCTTTCTTTGTGCACTGAACCACACAAAGTATTAGGGCTGCTTCCAGCTGCTGAAGCAAGTACATTGAATCCTTAAATATGATAAACTGTCTCTTTATAGATTTCAGTTAAATTCAACCATATCCTTTAGCTTAATACTCCCAAAGTACATCCCTACACAAGCTCATAAGGTCCTTGCTATTAAAACTTGGATGATCTTGCAACCCCTTTGCCATATAAGCAATGTATTTTTGCTCAAGATTTTACAGTGCTCCTGGGATCAGACTTACATTGTAGGCTTGAGGTCATAAGAGATGATATATTTGTATTATCAAAGGCCTTTCATTCTAATTTTTGGGTCAGACCCAAACCATTTACTTCTCAGAAACAATAGCAGTATTTTTTTTGTCAGTTTCTTGAGTATCAGGGCCCACGAGGTACTTGTTAAGAGCTGCGTGGTACCTGCACTTGCAGTGGGTGCACAGTATAGATGAAGAACCTCACATTAGGAAACACTGATATAGGCCTACTGGTGAACTGTCTATTGGGGGATGAAGGGGAGAGAGAGAGAGAGAGAGAGAGAAGAGAGAGAGAGAGAGAGAGAGAGAGAGAGAGAGAGAGAGAGACTGCCCTTATTCTGGAATATAAGAAAATCTTCTTCAGAGAAGGGAATGGCATTTTACCATTTTATTTTATTATTGTGGAAGGTTTTTGAGGAGAGAGACATTCTCTATCTATGATATTAACAAAGCTGCCCTCTCTGGCATGAGAGAGACATTGTCTATATCTTCAAAGTATATTTTTTATTCATTTGCTATGAATAAAATTTCTGAGTCTCATGATAAATTGGACATGTTTGCTCATGATAGCAAAGTCTAATAAAGGGGATATTTTTTTTCAAATAAGCAAATATCCTTGCAAAGATTATCAGTGCTCTTCTCAGAAGATCTGCTCTGTGACCATAAGATGCTCATAGAGAATTGTGTCTCAATAAATACATAATCTTTTTTAAAAATATATTTTTATTGATTTCAGAAAAGAAGGGAGTGGGAGAGAGAGAGAGAAGTATCAATGATGAGAATCTTGATCAGCTGCTTCCTGCATGCTCTCTACTGGGGATCAGGCTTCCAACCCAGACATGTGCCCTGACCAGAATCAAACCAAGACCTTCTGGTTCATAGGTCAACACTCTACACTGAGCATTTACTGGACACATGTGACTTTAGTATTTAAATAGAATTCATCCAGCACAGTTACTTTTATAAAATAACAATATCTGTAGAGAGTTATATAAATAACTGTTTTAAAAAGTTAAGTAATAATAATAAAAACAATAAAACTTCTTGAGAATTCTGAGTCCATACTTTTTAACAACTAAAAACATTCTATTCTAGTCTTCACTATGCTAATTATTGATCCTTCTAGATTAGCAATTCAAAATGGAAACAAATCTAATAGTTCTCAATTCCTAATACCTGATAGATAATTATGAATCCTCTGCGAAATCTTATGTATTTCTTCCTCTTCCCATTCCCACTTTTTCCATAGTAGCCCATGGAAGTAACTGCTATAGTTGTTATATTAAAATTCTATAGATAGGGTCGGCCAAAAGTAGACTTACAGTTGTTAGTACATGAAACCCACAGTTTATTCTTATATTATTATTTATTAACGAGTGGCCTAATGCAGGGATTATTGTATTATTTTCTGTACAACCAATTGCGAACCTACTTTTGTCCCTCCCTGTGTAATACAAACTATACCATGAAAATATCAATTCCGAACACAATACAAATTACACAATAAGAGACACCAAGAGATTTCCCCAGGTAAAGTAAACTTATGTTGACTTGGTTCAGAGCCAGTAGATTCCCTGAAATAAACTGTGTCAATGCTAAGAATAGAATTTTGCAGGAGACAACTCATAACACTAAAATACAGTTTGTGCTATGTAAAAAATGCAATTTTAATAGAAATACATGTCTGCATTTATAATTTTCATAATTAGGTAGCCATCTGGTTGAGCAATTTAAATGCATAAAAAATTTTAAGTGTTCTTTAAAGGAATATTTCAGATTTTTTTTATTTTTAAAAATGTAATTTTTATGGGATCTTTGTAAGTCATCAAATTCAAATGCTAGTAAATATTTGATGCCATTGACAACTGACTTAATTAATCCTTAAAAAGAACTCATTTCATTGAAGACAATTATGAAACTTTTTAGTGGTATATCTACATTGATATAATATTTTATTATAGTAAATTACATATTAACATAAAATGTATCATTTAAAGCATTTTAATATGCACAATACAATGGCATTTAGCACATTTACAATGTTGTACAACTATTACTACTATCTAGTTCCAGAACATTTTCACTCCCTGCTCCCTCAGGAAACTAGCTTTTAAGCAGTCATTCTGCATTCTCCCTGTCCCTAAACCCTGACAATTGGCAATCTACCCTTTTTCTGGACATCTCATTTAAATGTAATCATACCGGATGAGGTCTTTGCTTTCTGACTTTTGTCATTAAAACAACACTTTTAAGGTTTGTTGTAGCATGTATCAGTGCTTCATTCACTATATAACTAAATAGTATTCCATTTTACGAAGAGACCACATTTTAATATCCATTTCTCTGTTGACAGGTATTTGGTTGTTTCTTACCTTTTGTCTTTTGTAAATGACTGCTGCTGTAAACACTCATATGCAAGTTTTTATTTGAACACTTGTGTTCAAATCTTTCAGATATATAGATATATACTTAGGGGTGAGATTGCTATCATATGCTAACTCCATCTTTAACATTTGAGGAAGCGCCAGACTATTTTTAACAGCAGCTGTGCGGCATTCAAGATTCTCACCAGAGATGTATAAGGCTTTCAGTTTTTCACTTTCATCACTTTCTTGCCTAACTTTGTTCTTTTCTCTTATAAAACATTATTCATCTTTTAAAAATATA
The DNA here is from genome assembly GCA_027563665.1 of Antrozous pallidus. Taxonomy (NCBI): domain Eukaryota; kingdom Metazoa; phylum Chordata; class Mammalia; order Chiroptera; family Vespertilionidae; genus Antrozous; species Antrozous pallidus. The sequence goes on along the minus strand of CM050516.1, from coordinate 66,256,248 downwards.
ATTGTTTATTTATTTGTTTGTTTGTTTGAGAGAGGAAGAGAGAGGGAGAGACAGAGAGAGAAACATTGATGTGAGAGTGGAATATCTATAGGCTGCCTCCTGCATGTCCCCCATTGGGCACCAAAGCAGCAATCCGGACATGTGCCCTTGACCAGGAATGGGAGCGGGAAGCTCCTGGCACATGGGATAAAACCCACCCAACTGAGCCACACCAGCCAGGGCTGCTGTTTTCTGTTTATAAAAGTTGTTATTGCCATGCTTCTGGGTATGAAGCGTATATTATTGTGGTTTTGATACGCTTGTCCTTAGTGGCTAGTCACATTTGACCCATAAATGGATATGATTTTCAACTACATGTCTTCTATTGAATTTCAAGACCCACATAGAAAGTCACTTAGATAATTTTAAGGCTCCCTTTCCAGTCCCCACGGCCGGGGCTGGCAGAGTGCGCCCTCGGAGGGCCCTGGCAGTGTGTGCGGACCTGCGCGTGTGAAAGGACAGGATACTCTGAAGCGCGCACAGCCTCTCCAGACAGAAGTCAGGAGCGCAGCGAGGCGGAGTCAGGCGGAGGCTGGCAGCTCCAGGAGCCACCACGCGGCAGGTCCCGGGGCTGGGCCCCTGGCCGGCATGCAGCTGCAGACCGGCTCTGCCCGGAAGGCTGCATTCCGGCAACCCACCGCATGCACGATGGGCCATTCTTGAGCCTCCTGGAGGTGGATGAAGACCCTGGGCGAGCTTGACTGGGCTGCACGGAGGGCGCAAGAGGGGCGGTGCTCCATCTAAACCTATGGAAACCCCTCGGTTACTGTCCTGCTGTGTGCGCATGTGTGTAGGGAGTGGCCAAGCCTGTATCACTCACATTACTTCGTACAATCTTTATAACAACCCTGTGATGAAAGAAAAAATAATTAAGGGCAACTTAATTATTGTGTGTGTGTGTGTGTGTGTGTGTGTGTGTGTGTGTGTGTGTGTGTGTGTGTCTAAGAATCTAGGAAAGCCTGGCAAGTGTGTAGCTCAGCGTTTGAGCATGGGCCCAGGAAAAATGCTCCTGGTTCGATTCCTGGTAAGGGCACATGCCCGGGTAGCAGGCTCGATCCCCTGTGGGTGAATGTGCGGGAGGCAGCTGATCCATGATGTTTCTCTCCTCATCAATGTTTCTCTCTCTTCCTTCTCCTCTCCCTAAAAAATCACTAAAAACATATTTTTTTAAACAGAATCTAGGAAACATCATCGTAGTGAGACTTACCTATAAATTACGTGGCTAACTAAGACTACTATTAACCCAAACATAGTTCTACAATAAGTATTTAGGACAAAACTTGTATAATAGAGGGGGGAAATGCCTTGCCCTTCCCTTGCAAAAATCATGTTTCCTCCAGTTTTAGCATTCTCTGATGTGTGGAGTTTCAGTAAAAGTTGCATTATCCTCTTGTCACTACTAGATTCACAATGACCTATGTATACTAAAGTCTGCCCACAGCCATCTCTTTTTTTGAGCTTTCAGAATTTGTGATACTCAGTTCAACATTCTGGTGCTTGTGTCCCTCCCCCAAGTTCCATACTCATTAGCCAAATGCCGAGGAGGAATACTATCTATTACCTAGAACAGAGGTCAAGACCCAGGCAGTAACTGTTTCAAGTTTTGTGGGCTTTGTGACTCTATATGCTGACTCAATGATTCAAGCTATCTTTTTTTTTTTAATGTATCTTTATTGTTAAAAATATTGCAGATATCCCCTTTATTTGTTTGTGGTAATATTTTTTCTCCATTGATCCCCTCCATCCCATGTCTGCCCCTCCCAGGCCTTTACTACACTATTGTCTGTGTCCATGGGTTATGCTTGTATGTATATTAGTTCCCAGTTTATTACTTTCCTCCCATTCTACCCCACCCCTGCCTTCCCTCTGAAATTTGTCATTGTTATAACATCATGCAAAACTGTCTGGGCCTGATGGGAAAAACACCTTACATAATTTACCCAGTCACTGAAATCATTATAGGACTACATCAGTTAAGTTTTTATCTCTCTAAGACTGTTTTATGTAGTTGGAGCTAACATTTCACAAGCCTCATTTTTCCTGGAAGAGTGTACTAATAGGCTTAGCCAAGAGGGGGCACTAGAGGAAGACTGCAGAAAGATAAAGGGACTGGATTGCTTGTTTATATCCTAGGGCTTTCTTATGGCTCTCTCTTCCATCAGCAGCATTTTAGCCTCCTCTCTTCACCAAAGCACTGGCATTTATTCTATTAACAGTAGCTGAATTCAATCTGTAGTTTTCCCAACATTTGCATAATCAGCCTCAGAACTCAATATAAATTTTATTATCTTCTAGGACAAATAATCCTTCTTCTTATTCTAAGGAACCACAACACTGATTTTCTTGGTTTATATACTCACAGGTTTACTATCAGAGAAAATAAATGCTAATCTCACTTTAATTCTAATTGAAACTCTTCAAGTCACATGGCCAAAATTTTGACTCTTCACTGTGTTGAAGGTCAGAGATGTTCCCAGATAAAGTAAAGCAAAGCTAGATAAACATATTAATACATTTTCACTATACCTTCACCTACTCTAATCACTATATTTCATACTTACTATAAATTTACACATTTCTATTGTGCCTCTCTTCCCATTTATAATCAGTACATTTATGATATTTTCATTAATATTAATATTTATTATTAATATGTATATGCAGAAAAAGCAGGCAATACTTATTTACTCCCTTACTATGTCCCCATTGCTTGGTACATTGGCAGGCTAGTAACTGATCTTAATTTATTAGGGATTAATTATATTTTTTCTTTTTATACAAATAAATACGGATCCCAAGTGTTATTATGTATATATTCAATAATGAATTCCATAACTGGGAATTGCAACTTGACCTAATGATGCTTTGCTCAATTACTTCTCAACTTCTGCTCTTTCACAACAATAATAAATGATTAATATTAGCCTCATCTTTCACTTTGTAGCTCAGATGGAATTTACTACTACATGTGACTGCAACTTAAATATTATTAATGAAAAATTAATAGAAGCAGAGAGCAGATTGTTAGTTGCCAGTGATTATGAAGGAAAATGGATGACGATGATCGAAGGTTACAAACTTATGGTTATAAGATGAATACTTTCAGGGCTTTAATCTACAGCACAATGACTATCTATATAATAAAAGCCTAATATGCTAAATGTCTGACCATTCAACTGTTCAACCAGTTGCTATGCTATGCACTGACCACAAGGGTGCAGATGCTCCAACCAGTAGGTTAGTTTGCTGCCAATTGGGACTGGGCGAGATGGGCCGAACATGCCCTGGAGCAGCGAGGCGAGGACACAGTGGGTGAGCCAGGTGCCCTGTGAACATAAACACCCACTGAGCCGCTGAGCAGCCTGTGAGATATGTGCCTGAGTTCGCTTGGCTAGAGAGAGCAGCGAGGTCACGAGATGAATCCAGGTACATCTCTGCCTGCAGCTCATCACCTCTCCACTGTGTCCACCAGGCTTGCAAGTGGTGATGCTTCCCAAGTCTACGCTGGGTCCTGAGGCTGGGGAGGGCGGCGGAGGGGAGGGTCCCAGCTCCTGCCTTCCAGAGCTCCCGAACTCCAGTGCGAGGCCCAGCCCTGAGGGCAGGAGAGGAGATAAGACACAGCCCCTGAGACAGAGGAGATGGAGCCACACAACCCAGCCTGGCCTGTGTGCAGAGCGGCAGCAGCGAGTGCAGGAAAGGAAGTAAGAAAGGCAAGAGCTAACACACAAGCGGAGGGGATGTCTCCATGGTCCAGAGAGGCTCTGAAGCCAGACCATCTGGAGACCCAGGCCTGGACTCTGCCAAGCGTGCGTGGCCCCATCCTGGGGTAAAGGGACCAGAGTTTCCCTCAGAACAGGACCATGGAGCTGGGCTCACTGCCCGCCTTTACAGGACGATGTTGGTCTGGGTCCATGGGCACGCTGTGACCCAGGATCCAGAGCAGCACTCAGCCTGGGCACCGGACCCAAGCACTGGGGGAAGGAGCTCTGGTTGCTGTCCCCAGTGCTGGTTCTGACCCTGGGCCTCCCGCCCTGTAACATCCAGAAATCCAGGAGACAGAGGGGTGAACTCAGAGGCAAAAGCAAGCCCCAGGCCTCAGGCTTCCTGATTCAGGAAGAACTTGCAAGCTGACACCTGGGAAACCTGTGGGCCCAGTGCGCTAAGGAAGCCGGTGAATAAAAGCCCCCACCTACGTGTAGAATGAATTTACCACAGGTAACTGGACTGTGTGGCATGGTCCGACAGAGATTTTAACACAAATCCATGGAAGAGGCGCCAAGAGCAAAACCAAGTAGCAGCTTCCACTCCCTCATCATTGATGCTTCTATCCCTTTCTTCCTGTCCTTTTCTCTCTGAAATAAAATTTTAAAAAATTGTTCGATTGCAGGGCCCTGCAATGGCTGGGTGCCGGACGGGCTGTAGTCAGAAGAAAAGAGACACACTATACACAGGAACAAACATAAAGATTACAAAATATTTCTCATCAGAAACAGTGTAAGGGAGAAGATAGTAGAGCAACATCATTAAAGTACTCACAAAGAGGAAAATCCTCTCAATTTATAATTCTAGACTGAGTGAAAATATTTTTAAAACAGTTTAAAATAGTCAAAATATATTTAAACTATTTTAAACTATTTATGTATAAAAGATTGAATTTTTTTTAATCACCAGCAGATTTGTAGCATAAGAAATGTTAAAAAAAAGTCCTGCAAGCAAAAATAAAATTTTTTCAGATACAAATAATAATCTATACCAAGAAATGGAAAACACCAAAGACAGTATATGCATAGGAAAACATATAATAGAAGTTTCTTATTATTGAAATATATTTAAAGGTAATTATCATAACTATTTAACAAATAATAATGTAATGTCAGTTTTATAACATCTGTGTAAGTAAAATACATGACAACAATAGCGCAAATATTGCCTGGGAAAAATGAAGTTTTGTTACAGTGAAGTTTCTATACAAGATGTGAAGTGGTAAAATATCCACTTGAAGATAGATTGTGACAAGTTAAAATTCTATATAATGAAGACCTAACATGCAAATATTCATCACACTTTCATGCCATCATGCCATAACGGCTTAGACACTCAAGTCTGGGGAGAGAGGAATGGGGACCAGACAGGCTACGGACTCAGAGAGGAACAAGCCACCACTCCACGGTCCTGGATGCCAATAGCTATGCCTGCCTCTCTGTCCCAGGAGAGGGACAAGCTGCCTGCCTCGCAGTCCTGGGTGCCAGCAGCTCCACCTGCGCCTGCGGCCCAGGAGAGGGACAAGCCACATGCCCTGTGGTTCTGGGTGCCTGCGGCTGCCTGTGACTGTGACTGACCTGAGTAAAGCTGTCCTGGGTCCTGGGTGTCTATAGTTGGCCAGAGGGAGGGAAGCCTGGGTCCCAGGTGTGGGGCAAGGTAGAGGCATTTAGGGGCAATCAGGCCAGCATAGTAGCACTTAGGGGAGACCAGGCTGGTAGGGGAGCAGTTAGGGGTGATCAGGCAGGCAGGCAGAGGTGGTTAGGGGCAATCAGGCAGGCAGGCCAGTGAGCAGTTAGGAGCCAGTGGTCCTAGATTTCAAGAGGGATATCTGACTGCCAACAGTCAGACATCCCCTGACTGTGAGAGGGTGCAGGCTGGACTGAGGGAACTCCCCCCTCCACACACGAATTTTGAGTAGTGGGCCACTAGTAGTTAATAATATTGTATTGTGTAGTTGAAAGTTGCTGACAGAGTAGACCTTCAATGTTCTCACAAGAAAAAATAAATATAACACTATGCAACAATGAATGTGTTAACGAACCTTATTGTGGTGATCATTTCTCAGTATGTGCATTTATCAAATCATCACATTTTACACCTTACAATATTTTATGTCAGTTATATCTCAATAAAGTTAGAAAAATTACTAATGGAATGATGTCTCAATAGTTGCTATGATGTTTAAACTAATATTAATTATTAAGGACTTATGTAAAAAGTTAATATATTCCCACCCAACTGGCGTGATTCAGTAGTTGAGCATCAACCTATGAAACAGGAGGTCATGGTTCAATTCCGGGTTGGGGGCTCGATCTCTATTGTGAGGCAACCAATCAGTTATTCTTTGTCATCATTGATGTTTCTACTCTGTCCCCATCTCCATTCTTCTATGAAATCAATAAAAATGTATTTTTTAAAAAGTTAATGCATTCCAAAATCTTACTTGGGTTGCCTAAAGATGTCTTGATTTTATAAATGGCGAAGTCTAGAAAATCGCTGCGGGATGGGGGGGAAGAATATATACCTGTACGTTCTTCATTGAGCAGTGGTTGTCAGTCATCAGGTTCTAAATAAGCATAGTTTTCTAAACTGATACTGTTTCCAGGCCCATCCTCATTCCTATAAAGAACTTGGGGTGCAGAGAGAAGGGAAGGACCAAGATGACCAAAGTTGAGCGTTGTTGGTCTTTCTTCCTTTTCGTCTATGTGTGTATGTTTAAGAGTTGATATCACATGAAAACTCTCTGAAGTCTGGCAAATAAGACAGCTCTGTTTTATGAATATTACAGATTATAGTACAAGGGAGGGATTCTTTCCATATCAGTGAAAGGAATTCTGAGAAGCCTGATGTGGACCTAACAGCGCTTCAGCGGACTTTGTCAGATCTCAGCCTCTCAGCACTGCCCCAGCTCCACCCGCAGCATAGCAGGCCCCACGGGCAGCTCCGAACATCTTTAGGCCACAGAAATAGTAGCTGGGGAGTTGGCTGGCCTTTAGAGGCCTGGAGAGGTGAATTTTATCAAAGAGAAAAAGAGTCAAAGCAGAAGGCAAGGTAAAAGGTGATGGTCCTGCTAGTTGATGGCTGTGTTGTGACGATAGAACCACAACTCCCATGGATCTAAAGGAATAAATAGGCCAGAAGCTTTAAAAGTCTCCTCTGGGTAGAGACATGAAATTGCTCTTAGTTCCAGAAAGTGTGACCCTACATTTACATCTGGTTCCTAAAATAAACTGGGTCCCTTATGCAATGTGACAACTATGTCACAGTTATACACTACACTGATTCACACATAAAATACTCTACCAAAATAGAAGATTTATTTACACCTCTCACTTTAGATGTTACATGGGAGAGATAGAATACCACATGATTTCATTTCATATATGAATCCTGAAAGTAGATAATATGGTATGTTTCAAAAAAGTGTGTATACGTTTATGGAACCTATTTCCTTTTATCATGGAATAGCCTCAGTGGAGGGAAAATTAGAAAATTCCAGATTTTATGAGCCTCTGAGTTACAAAAGTGTTTAAAAAAACCAAGATGTCCTGTGTTTGATGTATTTTCCTTTGGGGCTTGAGTAATAAACTTAGATATATGCAGGGAAGAATTTTATATCAAGTTTTAATGAAAGGTTAATCACTTCAGTAGCAATAAATCATTTACTAGGAAAGGCATTCTAACTCATATCTGTAAGGTTTGACATGTGTTTCCATTTATTAAGAGGAAAGGAGAGAAAACATGAAAATAACCAAGCTTACATTGTAGCTATTAACTGTTTGATGTTTCCTGATGCTACTAGATTTCTGTCAAAATAGAAGCTCACTTAGCTGACCTTGTTTGCAGTTGACTAGTACTGAAATACAATTAATTGCTGCAGTAAGGCGGTAATAAACATAGTTTATTACAAGTTAGTATCAGCCAGAGGAGACAAAGCCCATGGGTACAAGTTGATAAGAATGCCAGAGATAGCAGGAGAAGAGTAAAATTATATGCAAGCAACTGGAAACTTTATGTAATACATTGTTTCTGATATTAGAACAACAGACAAAAATCCCTTGATTCTTTAAGGAAAACATCAGAGCATCCAAGTGGGTAAGGGATGTTGCTAATGGTTTCTTTAAAAATATGTAAGGCCAGCTATGATAGGTTGGAAAGTACCCATATTATTTCTGTTTCATCTACATTCATATTCTTTGCAGAGTAACTTTTCAGGTTAAAAAAAAAAAAAAAAAAAAGCAGAGACTCTTTGCTCCTTGAATCTGAGCTGATATGGTGACGTGCTTTGGCCAAGGGAGAGGAAAAGGGATATTATAGTACTTTCTTGCTTCAAACTCAGGAGACTGTGGCTTTCCTTCTCACATCCTGTGTGTCCAGGTTCCCATGTCAGGGTTCAGCATCTGGAGAAAGCCGCACACAAATGAATAGAGACTTGAAAGCATTAATTTTGGGGAATAATGGGGGCCAGGCAGGAGCCCATCTCTAGTGGAGGGACTGCCCCCACTCTGGTTTTCCTATCCCCTTTTATTAGGGCCAAGTGACACATCCATGTCCTTTAGGTCAGGAAATTCCAACAATGAAATCAACCAGCAAGAATTAACATAAGACAAAAGGTGTGGAAGCTTTTACAATTACCAATGTGTCACCTAAACAATATGTGAATAGTTCATACTTAACATAAGACTAAAGGAGGGGCAACTAAAGTTTCACCTAAACAATGAGTAAACAGTTCATACTTAACATAAGACTAAAGGAGGGGCAACTAAAGTCTTTACCTAAACAATGGGTAAACAGATCCATTAAGCTTTGACCAGGTTTCCTATTTGTTCTATTTACATCTCTATTGGTGAGGCAATGTCTGGCTTCCCGCTGGAGACTGTGCATATCTCTGTTCACTCTCCTGGACTACTTACAGCCTCCTTATGAATAGAACCAAACTAACCTCCTGGAAGACGGGAGGCCACGTGGAGCAGTTCAGTCAGGGGTTCTAAGCCAAGGCCCAAAATGTGAAAGAGCTTATATAAACTCAATAGAGTCACACCTCACCAGACCTTCCAGCTATACCCCCCGGACATACCCAAGGCCACTCCAGGCCGACCAGGTCCATCCTGACGAGGGACTCATGATCTAAATGAATATTTATGGTTTTAAATCAGTGCTGCCTTTTGCAGTGGTCAATTACATAGCAACAGATAACTGATGTATGACTGAGTATATTTGTGTTGGAAAACATGACCAAAATTGTATATACTATTATGTTTTCAATAGGTAAAGCCATAGCATGGTTAGCACAGTTTTAAATTTTTTATGTAATAAAATAATCAGAACACATAGACTCATGTAACTTATAATTCCACTCCCTAATTCCTTAAAACAATACTGTGATAGCTACCTCTCACCGGCACCAAAGAGGTGTTCCTGGAGAGCCCCCTGAGCCAGTGGAAAGGGCTGTCTCCAACCTCGACCCCTTGTTTCTTCATATAAATACATTTTTACCGAGACCTTGACTGCATTGTGAAAACCCAATTTATTAACGCAATTAAAGCATGCACCTTTACTGAATAAGCAAAGCAAGCAAACCTATATATCTGCCTTATGAAACACAGACAGGCTCTCAGCTAATCTGAAGAGCCAGTTCGGTGGGGGTCTGAGGTGTTATACACCCCCCTGTCTATAGGCTTTAAAATTCCTCTGCTAACTGGTACGGATTAATTTTCAAGTTCTTTTATTTTTATTTATTTTATTTTTTTACTTTGTTGTGGCTATCTCAAAATTCATGAAACGAACCTGACAATTTTATCTTGCCAAGCCTTGAGACCACTCACTTCTCTGCTTAGGGAGTAAAAGGGTCCCCTCTTCCCCCTCCCATTCTGCATTCTCTCATTAGGGAGATTTTTTTTTTTTTTTTTTACCATTTGCTCTGTGTCCTTGGCTGGGGAAGATAATGGATTGTTAGTTACAAGTTGGCTGCAGATTGCCACACTGTTTAGCCTTGTTTTAACTTTCCTGTCTCCGTTTCCCTATTCCTCCTGCCCTGGAATCATGAAACAATATTACCTAGTAGAGTAGTTTGTGCAAATACATCCATTGTATTTTATCCTTGGATCCTTTATGCCCCATTCATGCCATTTTTCATTTGTTCACTATTTTTGAGGGAGAGCTAAGGGATGCCTAAATTTAAAATTTGAACAATATTTCTGCTTTGAAATACAAGGCTAAAGTTAATTCCTACAATTTTTCAACCCAATTGCTCATTTGTTTTTAAAGAAAATGTTCTTTGTGTTTTACATCTGGGAGAGGGAAACAGCAGCTAATTAAAAGGCTTTAGGAAAGTTAGCCTGAAACTTTCTTTTTTATGCTCTGGAACAAAAGCATTATTGATGCTGAGGGATATCTCAACAAACACAGGGCTCCTTAGGGCACTGGAGAAAACTATTGCAGTTGGGCAAGGGAACTAAAAGATAAACCGTTTCACTTCTAGGAGAGAGGCAGCAATGCTCCAGAAATGCCTTTGGGAGGGGCAGAGAGACTTAAAGGACTACCCTTTCTGAGAGTAGGGGCACAATGACTGCCTAGAACAGCCTTACTCAGAAAAAAAGGAAAATGCCTCCTCTTTTACCCTCTTCCAAAAACACTGAAAAGCAAATATGAGTAGAATATTGATGGGAGCTGAACAGGAGGAGGATAAAAATAAACTGAAAACCGAAAGCAGAGGATACTACCTCCAAAATATTAGGAGAAATGTGGCAGGAAGTAGGCAATGGGTATAAAGAAAAATAATTTGAAAGAGACTCATGAAAAAGCATAGCTTGTGTAATAAGTAAAAGCTGACTCTCTCTCTCTCTCTCTCTCTCTCTCTCTCTCTCTCTCTCTCTCTCACACACACACACACACACACACACACACACACACACACACACACACATTCTGTACTTACAGATACGGGTAGAAAAATTAGAAGAACATTTTTTTCCCCTTGGAAAAAATATTGTTGGGAATTAGACTATCTTATGTATTCAGAGAGTAAATTACTTTCTGCCCCTTACTCTTTTAAAGTAACAGCTTTGGTTACTTTAACTTCATGTGTTACTGAAGCTTGTGAAGATGCTCCCTGGTACTTTTGAGCACTAAAGTTTGAGCTACTGAAATGAATAGAAAGCATAAATATACACAGCAATTACTGTTGACCTAAATTTTGAGCAATTCCTATTGACTGCAGCATGATTTTATTTAAGGCTAAGATTTAGTCAAGTTCATCTTCCCATTTGACAACTCAAACAATTCCTTATCATGTAGTAAATAGTCCTTTCATACTCTCATGCCTTCAAGCTTCCCTGGCTCTCAGATTTAGGCAATGGATATAAGTAACGGAAGCAAAAAATGTTCAGTGGACAGGAAGATATATTATTCAACACAAAGCCTAAAGAGATTTCAAAGGTATTTTAGAAGTGCATAAAAATGTTAAATTAAATATTGAATATTGATGGTACAAGTGTTTTAATAAAAATATTCTGATCTTGTGTAATGTTAGATTTCTTAAGGGTCATAATAGCACATTTTATTAAACACATCAAAATGGTTTGTTATTTCAAATTATAGTGTTTAATTTTGTGATATTTAAAATGCATACTTTGAACTGCTTTAATATTTATTTGGCAATATACCATATATAATTAATAAAGTGAATATATTATATGCATCTGAATTCTAATAATAATCAACTTTTAAATATGAAATAAGAATCTTTATTAATTTACTAAAAGAATGACCTTTTTCTGTGACTATGAATATCAATATTTCAAAGCCAAAATTCAAATTAACTTCTTATCTAAGTTTTTCTATGACTTAATCTCTTTCTCAGCGTTCCTAATGTTATAAAAATTTAAATAACAAAACAGTGAATAGCAAACATTCCTCTGAAATGAATAAGGCCTTTTTATATAATGAAGCATATACAGTAAAAGGAAAAAAAAAACCTGTCTTCCTATCTCATTTTCCTTTCAACTGAAACAGAAAATTCTTGAAAGGAAAAGAGATTCAGTTGATAGTCATCATTTACATTTTATATGGAAACTGGTTGCCCCTTTTTTGTAGTATTCTCAGAAACTGTCAGACTGTATGCTACCTACCCCCTAGATAAGAGCAGAGGTTTCAGGTGATGGCAAGGGGGAAAAGTCTCGTACCCAACCCACAACACTCTTCATGCTGAAAGGTGTGGGACCAATGGTAACCAGATGGGACAACAGGCAGGAGCCAGAATTATCTCCAGCAAACCGACTTAGGGTCACTCTAGTTATGTCCTATGCTGTCCTGTCTCAGGTATACTATCGAGAGCTCTGTTTGCTCTGCTTTAACCACAGACTTCTGGTCCCACACCCGGTAGTTGGAAAGAAGACGTAATGAATACGGTTATAGAGATAGGAAGGAGCATAGTAGTGAGTTCTGAATAAAAATTATGAAGAATTGACAAAGAATAGGAACAAGAGCCTGAATAAGGCTTTTTTTAATGGCCTTCACTGCCCTGGCATCTGAGAGGAAAAATCTGAGCGAGGGAATGAGGCACTAGCAATCCACCTTACTGTATTATAGAATTTGAAGATTGATGGTCTTTCCTTCTTCTTGTACAGCAAATCGGATACATGAAGAGAGTATATGGCCTGCCTTAGTCTACTACATATATATCTGATTTACAAGCTGCATAGGGCTCTCCATCAAAGTAACAGAAAAGACTTCAGGCTTGCTCAGAATGGCATTCTGAGTTTTGTCTTAAGAATGAAATGTGATTTAAAGTGCATCACCTTCTTGACAGGGAAATCAAACCCCTCCCTACTAACTATTTTACAGCTTATTTCAAATAAGGCTTTCAATTTGGTTTGTGGCAAGTATGATTTACTTAGTTTTGACAGACTTATTTTGAGGCTGACAGTAGCATCACCCAATAATGGCTCTGTTTGAAAGGGAATCTACTAACTTTTGCTTTTGAACATTTAACAGCTTATCACAGAGATCATGTTGCAACTACTGAAAGGTCTACTGTTGCATCTAGAAGGTTACTCCCACCTAAGCCTTTAGCTCTCACTTAACCTGATGAATAGAAATAATATGTAAGAATGGGAGGCTGACTAATTTTAGGTTAAGAAAAATAAAATTGACTTATACTTAAATAGGAACCTGCCAGAAGCCAATCAGTGTTTTAATAATAGAAAGCTGTGGACAGGGAGTTAGGAGGGCTGGTCAACCTTGATTGCACTGAGGGGTTGGAGCTGGTTACTGGGATGTTGGTGGTTGAAGCAGCCCCCACCTGTTAGTCCTAAGAAGATCTACTGAGTGACTTTTACTGGTGCTTCTGGCTGGGGGGATACAGCTTATCTTATGGTTTTAATCTTAATAAAAGGAATGGTGAAGCCAGAGTGAGGGGGAGTTCTGCCACTAGAGCTGAACTACTACTGCCTGGCCCCCATTTTCCAAATTAGTATTTTTCTGAGTCTCCTAATTCATTTGTATGCAGCCTCCTCCAGAAACCCAAGCCCTGAACTGGGGACCCTGAATCGCACAGGACGTGAAAGGGGTTCCCACAGGACTCTCTTAGTGTTTTCACAAATTTGACACAAAATTATGATCTGTGTATGTAGTGTTTTGAGAAGTGCTTCTATGACTGGCCAGTCTCCAACCTTCTATCTAAATAAATACATTTGAAATAGAAAAGGAAGGAAGGAAGGAAGGAAGGAAGGAAGGAAGGAAGGAAGGAAGGAAGGAAAAAAAGGAGGCAGAGAAGAAAAAAAAGAGAGAAACCTTAGAAGTGATGTAAAAATCTTAAAGGAATTTCATATATAATTTTATTCTCATCAATGTTAAAAATATACTTTGAATTAGAATATATTCTTGGGATATTCTAAATACATTTTGGACAATTTTTACATAGGTCTGGAATCTGAGAAGAGTTAGTGAGGTAAAAGGACATTACTTTGATACATGGCCACAATATATTCATGCATATTTTAAACCCAAATTGAACATTTATAGCATATATAGTGATTTCAAATTCAAATAGTCTATTTTATTTAATATTTAATCTATTATCTGGTAGGGAACAGGTTTGTCTGAGAGTACAAAAATATGTTTAGATGAAATGTTTATCATTTAATATACATATAGCTAATTTTTCTATCTAAACAAATAAATGAAAAATAAAAATGTTAAAATATCAGAGTATGAAAAATATATAATAAACCTAGGTATAAAATTATTCAAGTATATACACTAAGTCTAACTAAAAATAACAAAACAGTGATAAGATGAATTAAAGAAAACCTAAATAAATGGAAACTATCCCTTGTTTAGTGATTTGGATCATTATACTTTTAAAGATACCAACTTCCAAAATTGGTATATGAATTTAGAAAAATATGTACCCATAAATATTTAATATATTTTAGCAAAAAGTGATAAGCTTATCTAAAAATAATATTACAACACAAAAAATCTGGGTTACCCAAGGCAATCTTGAAGAACAACAAAGTTGGAGTGTTCTACAACTATAGTTTATGATGTACTATGGACAGTACAATAGTATGTTGCTAGTGCAAGAATAAACAAGTAGAACACAAAGTGCAGGAATAGATCCAGACATAGATTTTAGAAGGGAAAGGATAGTTTGTTTAGTAATTGTGTTGAGTCACTGTATAAAGAAAATTAATAAATTTTTACCTCCACCTCATAGTAATACCAAAGTTAATTTGTGATGAGCTATAAAATAAATGTGAAATAAAATACATAAAGCTTTATAGGAAAAGCATTTTGAAAATCATGACATTAGGATAGTCATATTTTTTAAAGGCCCAAGAAAACACTAACCATTCAAGGGTAAAGGTGATAAATTCACCTTAATTAATACTAAAAATATATTTACTACAATAGAGACAATAGAGGATAAAAAAGGGGAAATAGATGGAAGGAATATCTTCATATTACATATATAAAAAAATCAATCATACCCAAAGTTTTAAAGAAAAACACCTGCTACATGTCAAGAAGACATAGATATGCAATTGATTTAAAAATTAGGTAAAGTTACCACCTCACACATGTCAGAATGGTTGCCATCATTAAATCAACAAACAAGTGCTGCTGAGGATGTGGAGAAAAAGGAACCTTAGTAAACTGCTGGTGGAAATTCAGACTGGTACAGCTATTATGGAAATGAGTCTGGAATTTCCTCAAAAACTTAAAAATGATACTGCCATTTGATATAGTGATCCCACTTCTAGGGATATATCCTAAGAAGCTTGAAACACCAATCAGAAAGAACATATGCACACTTATGTTCATAGCAGTGTTATTTACAATAATAAAGATCTGGAATCAGCCCAAGTGCCCAATATTGGATGAGTGGATACAAAAAGTTGTGGTACATTTACACAATGGAATCCTGTATAAAAAGGGATCTCTTACCCTTTGAGACAACATAGAGTAACTGAATGAAATAAGACAGTCAGAGAAAGACAAGTATCACACAATCTTACTTATATGTGGAATCTAAAGAACAAAATAAACTGACAAAACAAAATAGATCCAGAGACATGGAAGCGTGCAGCAGACTGAAGATACTCAGAGGGAAGAAGAGGGGTGGCAGGAAGGAGTCAATCAAAGAGCTTATATGCATACTAGTGGCCTGATGCACAAACTTCATGCACATTAAAAGGGAATTAATTATGTATACATGTCAGCAATGATATCTGGATGGTGGACAAATGGTGGTAATGTAGGTCCCACCCTCTCTGGTTTGGTCCTGGGCAACCTGCAGTGACACACAGCTGCTGACTGCTAGCATGGAAAGGTGTCATCAGCATCTTCCATCTCTGGACTGACTTTGTGGTTAGAACAGACCTGCCAGTTCCTCTCTGTTGCAGGAATCCATATGGTCTTGGAGTAGTTTTCTGAAAATATACAAACATATTCTCTACCAAAAATTAATAAAGGAATTTTTTCTATAAATTAGACTTGGGATTCTTTTTATTTTTGCCCAAATGATTTTCCTTTGGTTAATTTGACACATATTTGACATTGAAACTGGGACTCAGAACTGTTGGACATTGAAACTGAGACTCAAACATTTTTTGTTCTTATATGTTTATTTCTAGTATGAAAATGCAAGATTTTTTAAAGAAAAGAAACAGGGGAAAAATAGATACAGAGGCAAAGAAGCATTGAACAGACTGTCAAACTACAGTTAGAAGGCAGGGGAAGTTGAGTGGGGGAGGAGGCTGTAAGAGATCAACCGAAGGACTTGTATGCATGCATATAAGCATAGCCAATGGATACAAGACACTGGGGCAGGTGCAGGTGAGGGCATGTGCTGGGGGTAGGGGAGGCGGCGGGGAGGTCAATAGGGGGGAAAAAGGAAACATATGTGCTACTATTTGTAATACTTTAAACTATATATATATCTATATCTATCTATATATATATATAGATAGATAGATATAGATATATATATAATAAACAGCTGAAAAAAATAAAAGGGAATTAATTAGAGGAAATATTTTAATATTGCTATTTTCCCTTTCTCTATAATAGAAGTGTCAGAGATAAAAGAAAATTAGTAAAATGTATATGAAAATCTCCCTCCTGTCAGAGACTGGGGCACACCATGGGATGCAGAGTCAAGTTCCCATCCTACCACGTGTGCCTCGAAATTGTGTGAGACCCAGACCCAGCCGACCCCATCTCCATCAAGCCCCACAGGGAAGGGGGAGCGCAGCCTCAGGTCCCCCAGCCTGGCACCAGGCGGGGGTTTCAACTTCAGGTTCCCAGTAAAGTCCCATGAGGCAGGGGGCATAGCCTCAGGTCTCCTGGCAGAGCCTCAGGTCCCCCGGCCCTGGTACCAGGGCAGGGCATATGGCATCAGGTCCCCTTTACCCAGGTGTCGGTGTAGGAGGTCCAGACTCAGGGCCCCTATCCCTGGCGCCAGGGAGAGCAATGCAGCCTCAGGTCCCCTGGTCGCCAGTGCCAGGGCAAAGGGTGCAGACTCAAGTCTCCAGACCCCAGCGCCAAGGCAGGGGGCATGGCCTCTGGTCCCCCAGCACCAGCACCAGAGTAGGGGGCACAGCCTCATGTTTCCCAGCCTGGCCTCAGGGATCTAGGACCAGGGGGGTGCAGCCTCAGGTTCCCTGGCCCAGGCGATGATGTGACAGCGTGACAGTGTGATAACATGACAGCATGAAAGCATGATGATCATTTGCATATTAGCTCTCTATTATATAGGACTAGAGGCTCGGTGCATGAAATTTGAGAGGGATGTTCCTCAGCCCAGCCTGCACCTTCTCCAATCTGCACCTTGGGGGATTTCAGACTGCTGATTGAAATGACAGTAGGATATCCTTATTACAGTCCAGACTGCTGGCTCCTAACCACTCATCTGCCTGCCTGTCTGATTGCCCCTAACCTCATCTGCCTGCCAGCCTGATTGATGCCTAACTTCTCCCCTGCCTGCCTCATCACCCACAACTGCCCTCTCCTGCTGGCCCAATGGCCCCATTTACCCTATTCTGCTGGCCTGATTGCCCACAACTGCCCTGCCCTGCCAGTCATCTAGTGGCAGCCATTTTGTGGTGAGATGGGGGCAGCCATCTTGTGATGATGTGAGGGTGCAAGGATCACCTTATTAGTATAGATAGGCATAACCCATGGATAAAGGTTATAGTGGAATGAAGACTTAAGAGGGGATGGGAGAGGAGAGAGGGGTTCAGTGAGAAAAAAAAAAAGATGAGATCTGTAATACTTTAAACAATAAAGATAAATTTTTGGAAGGAGAAAAAAAATAGGTAAAGAACTTGCATTTCACATAGAAGGATATCAGCATAGCCAATCAATATTCAAAAAAGTTCTACAGAATCATTACTCACCAGGAAAATACAAATTGAAATCACAGGCAAATATATATTAAATTATACAAACAACTATATATTCCCCAGAATGACTAAAATTATTAAAATATTGGTAACTTATAACAATCATTGAAAATTGAAATTCAAATTAATGCAATAGTTGTGAAAAAACTGTTTGGTTATGGCTACTAAATATAATCCTATATAATAAAAGAGAAACATGCAAATTTGACCATACTTTAGCTCCTGATTGGCTATGCTTTCAGCCAATCAGGAGCAGGGGTGGAGCCAAGTGGCACGAGTGCAGGGCCCCGGGAGTGGAGATGAAATGGTGGCAGCGGAGAGTGCCTAGTGCCCAGTGCCTAGGCGCTGTGAGAGGAAGCGCCAGCAGCAGTAGCAGTGGTGGTGGTGGCGGCAGGGAGCGCCTGGCCCATGGGCGCTGTGAGTGGAAGTGGTGGTGAGCACCCAGCCCCCGGGGCTGGGTGGTCACAGGCAGCTGGGGCAGAGCTGAGCAGGGCGATGGTTGGCGGGGTGAGCCATTGGTTGGACATCCCCTGAGAGCTCCCAGTATATGAGAGGGCACAGGTTGGGTTGAGGGACCACCCATCCCCAGTGCATGAATTTTCATGCACCGGGCCTCTAGTAAATATATATTCAACTATGACAAAGAATATTCTACTCCTACATAATACATAACAAGAGAAACAATTGCCATGTGCACCAAAAGGACATAGACAGGGACATTCACAACTTTATTCACAATAACAAGATGTGTGCTAACAGGGAAATAGACTAGTGACATGTCCATATCTATATCTATCTATATCTATATATAGATATAGATATATATATATAAACAGGGAATATGCTAATTAGCCTGGATATCCTAATTAGTCACCACCAGTCAGGCACTTAATAGTCATGACCAGTCAGGCCCAACCCAGGAGCGACCCTTGGCTGGAGTGGCCACTGGCATGTGGGCCCATGGTGCTGCCCTGCAGAGGATCACAAGCAAGCATGCCATGCCACCTGTCGGGAGGTTGTGAGCAAGCATGCAACACTGCCTGGCTTGAGAGCAGCACCTGCCGAAAGTGGCCACCAGTGGAGGCATGCACAGGCCCCCAGAACTGCCCAACCAGGGGCAAGCAAGGATGCCTTGCTGCCTGTCCTGGGAGTGGCCCCTGGCAGCAGTGGCACCCACAGAGATTGGGCCTAAAAAGGCAGTCAGACATCCCCAAGAGGTGCCTGATTGGAGACTGCAATTGACCCTGATTGCTGGTCAGGCCTAGGAACCCTACCTGTGCATAAAACTTTGTGCACTGGGCCTCTATTACTTATATAATCTATCACATTAACAAAACAAACAAGCCATAAACTTTTCAATATATTCATAAAGCCAACTAATACAGAGATGGGAACTGCCTTAATCTTCTTTAATCTTAATAAAGGGTTTCTATTTTCAAAAAATCCTTCAGCAAACATCATTCTTGATGGTAAATTTTTGAGAGCTTTTGCTCAGAGATCATGAATAAGACAAAGATATTCAACTATCAGACATCTTATTGAGTCTATTAGATATTCTTAAAGAAAGAAAAATTATATAAAGGTTAGAAAAGAAGAAAAGGACTACATTAGCAGATATCATAATTACATACTAGTAAATACTAGAGGCCCAGTGCATGAATTCATGCATGGGTAGGTTCCCTTGGCTTGGCTTGCTTTTAGGGATGACTGGAACTGCCACCCAGTCCTGATTGGGGCAGATTGGGGCCATCCGGCTGGTGGAAGGGATCATGGGATGTTAGCTGGCCAGCCAGCGGGGAAGGGTTGAGGGAGGTTGGCCTGCTACAAAAGGTTGGTTGTGGGAATGCACTCATCACTAGGGAGAAGCTTCTGCATTGAGCTTTTGCCCTCTGGTGGTCAGTGCATGTCACAGAGACCAATCAACCCATCATAATGGTTGCTTTGGCTTATATATGTATACTAGAGGCCTGGGGCAGGAAATTCATGCAGTGGGGGAGGGTGCAAAGGGGGGTGGTATTCCTCACCCCAGCCTGCAAAGATACCAGCATCCTTCACCCCAGCCTCTAGCCTGAGGTTCCTCTCCTTCTGCACAGCTTCTCGGGAGATGCTTGTCCTGGGGCCTCCTGAGAGTCCTGGCACAGGACGCCCTGTCGGGTACTCGAGGGCTTGGGCTTTCAGGTCTGGCTTCCCCGCCTGGCATGATGACCATTTGCTGCTGTGGGAGTGGTGCCTCAGGAGTCACCCCCTTGGACCACACTACTTGCTAGTGTGTGTGGGGGGAGGGTGGGAGACAGCTTCAGCGGCAGTGATTTGATGCCTTTATTGTGCCCGCAGACACCCACCTGCTGGGGACCATGCTGGTCGTTTCTGGAGTGTGGACAGGGATCTGCTGGACTGGGACTGGGGACTGTGACTTGAGGCTACAGGTAGAGTAGCCTAATACCCATTGGGCTCCATCAGCATCAGGAACTGTAAAGACCCATTTTTCTGGTTCTTCCCCTCCCTCCATACAACTGGCCCATTCCCTTTCTCTGCGCCCACTGCCCTGGCTGCCCCATTCCCTCACTCCACATGACCAGGTGGACCAGCCGGGGTATAGATGCTGAGCCCGCTGCCATAACCGCCCCATTCCCTCAGTGGCCACAGCCATCTTGGTTGGAATTTATTTGCTCCTGATTGGCTGGTGGGCATGGCTTGTGGGCATGGCTTGATTGGAGGTATGGTCAATTTGCATATTATTCTTTTATTAGATAGGATAAATGAAATTTGGAATATCTATCAATAAATTAGAATTGAAGGTATGCTAACAATAATAATTATTATGATAGTATTTAACATTAGAGGCCTGGTGCATGAAATTCGTGAATGGGGGTAGAGGATGTCCCTCAGCCCAACCTGCACCCTCTCCAATCTGGGACCCCTCGAGGGATGTCAGACTGCCCATTTAGGCCCGATCCTACCAGTAGGACTGGGCCTAAACGCGTAGTATGACATCCTTCTCACAATCCAGGACTGCTGGCTTTAAACTACTTATCTACCTGCCTCCCTGATAGCCCCTAACTGCCTCTGCCTGCCAGCCTGATCCCCCCTAACCACTCCCCTCCCAGCCTGGTTGATGTCTAATTGCTTCCCTGCCAGTCTGTTTGCCCCCAACTTCCTTCCTCTGCAGGCCTGGTCACCCCTAAGTGCCCTCCCCTGCAGGCTTGATCACCTCCAACTGCCCTCCCTTGCAGGCCCTCCCCTGCTGGCCTGATCTCCTGCAATTACCCTCCATTGCAGGCCTGAAACCTCCCAACAGCTCTCTGCTGCTGGCCATCTTGTGGTAGCCATATTGTGTCCACATGGAAGCAGGATCTTTCACCATGTGGGAGCAGCCCTCTTGTTTGTTGGAATGATGGTCAATCTGCAAATTACTCTTTTATTAGATAGAGACCTGGTGCATGGGTGGGGCCCACTGGTTTGCCCTGAAGAGTGTCCTGGATCAGGATGGGTGTTCTCTTGGGGCATGAGGTGATCTGGGAGAGGGGCCTATGGTAGTTTGCAGGCTGGCCACCCCCCCCCCCCCCCCAGTGACCCTAGTGGAGGCCCTGGGATCTGGGATTAATTTATGTTCTACAATTGAAACTTCGTAGCCTGGAGCGGAGCCAAGCCTTCTGCTCACTCTGTGGTGACAGCTATTTCTGTTTGGGTTATTTAAATTCTATAATTTAAACTTTGTAGCCTAGAGTGGAGGCCTAGGTGCTAGGGCTGCAGGAAGCTTGGCTTATTCCATTGCCCAGGCAACCCTAGCCTCTGCTCTCTCCAGCTCTGTGCCTGCCGCCATCTCTGTTGAGATATATCTTCTATAAAAGAAACTTTGTAGCATTGAGTGGAAGCCTAGGCTGGCAAGGGCAGGCGGAAAGCATGGCTTCCTCCATTTCTGGGGAAACCCAAGCCTCCCTCCTATTTGCAGTGGCCACAGCTATCTTGATTGGGGTATATTTGCATACTTTGCTCCTGATTGGCTGGTGGGCATCACTTTATAGGAGGCACAGTCAATTTACATATTACTCTTTTATTATATAGAATTATAATACTATGTAATAAAATAGAAACATGCAAATTTGGCTGTACCTTCGCTCCTCATTGGTTCTGCTACCAGCCAATCAGGAGCGGGGGCAGGGCCAAGTAGCGTGAGTGCCAGGCCCCATGGGTGGAGATAGAATGGCAGTGGCGGCAAGTGCCCAGTCCCAGGACACTGAGAGCGGAAGTGGCAGTGAGTGCCCAGCCCCCGGTTGTAGGCAGCCGGGGCTGAGCTGAGTAGGGCAATGGTTGGGTGCCCAAGGCCTAAAGCCTCACAGGCTGGGGGTGAGCCATCAGTTGGACATACCCTCAGGGCTCCCAGTATGTGAGAGGTGTCAGGTTGGTTTGAGGGACCACCCACCCCCAGTGCACAAATTTTGTGCACCGGGCCCCTAGTAGAAAATAAATATAAGCTTGTAAGTTCTAGTGTTTTTTACTGTGAAGCATAACCTAACTTCATTTTGTGATAGTGATGTTTCAATCCTTTTTGTGTATAAAAGAAAAATTCTAGAATATGACAACCCATTTCTTAGTCTCTAAACTTATAAATGTCAAATGAAACACAATTCTGCCAGTAATTTATCAACACACATACTTTCATATTTTTAAAGTTTAATATTTGTTCTCAAGATTGTTGATTTAGGGCCATATAGGTCTTTAGGCAATCTGTTGTTCATATATAAATATATACACAGTGATGGACAAAAGTAGGTTACAGCTCAGTTGTTTGTATGGAAAAATATGTGGGTTATGATTACCATAAAAGCATTATCAACTCAAAAAAATATCAGAATATCATTATGACACAGTAAATCTACATTTGAGGCCACTGTATATATTTTTTAATTTTATACTAGTGGTCCAGTGCAAGGATTTGTGCACACTGGAAGGAAATCAGGAGCCCACATCCCCATGAGCCACTGGGAAATCATGTGGTGAGTCTTTCCTCCTCCTGGAAGCTTCCTGAAAATATATTTCCAAATGTCCCTTCTGCAGCCAGGCTTGCACCTTACTGTCCAGGAGGTCCCCAGTGGATGCCCTGGGCCATACTGGATGCTTTCTACTGCTTGGAACCAGATAAGATATGCTCCAAGGTGAACAATATAGAGTTGGGGATCTCGTGGTGCAAGGGTGCTCTGTTGCCCACGCTCCTGCTTTCCATCTATCTTTGACTTTTACCCCAATTGTCAGTCACCACCTTGTGGTCACTGTTATATTGTTGCCTTCATCTGAAGCTCCAGGGCAGTTGGTAAGA
Source organism: Antrozous pallidus (assembly GCA_027563665.1). Taxonomy (NCBI): domain Eukaryota; kingdom Metazoa; phylum Chordata; class Mammalia; order Chiroptera; family Vespertilionidae; genus Antrozous; species Antrozous pallidus. The sequence continues at coordinate 66,233,220 of CM050516.1, read as the reverse complement.
GATGAGATTTGATCTTGAGGCCCAAGGCAGAGTTTCAGGAGCCCAGAAGTTATATCAGGCTTGTCCTGGTTATTCTGAGTGTCCACATGTCAACTGTTCTCTAGGGATAACTGCAGGCTTATGGGGTACCAGGAATGTAGCAGTACACTAAGTGGCAGGCAGCTGGAGAGTATCCTGAGCCAGGGCCAGATGTTGTGCCACTCCCAGGTCCTGCTGTGCCTGCTGCAACCACTACTCCTACATTGAGCATCTGCCCTCTGGTGGTTAGTGTGCATCATAGCAACTGGTCAACTGTTCTGGTCATTCCAGTCATTCAGACATAATGGTTGCTTAGGCTTTTATATATATAGGTTGGGATCATTGTCCATAGTTTGCTCATTTTCTTCTGAGAATTTTCTGACATCTTAAGTTCATATAAATTGAGAGTTGGATATTTGCCTGTTTAAATTTCTATGCTTTATAAGGGAATGAAAAATATAATTATATTAACATTAATTTTAAACTGACAGAATATAATTAGAGTTACAGAAAAAAATATTTGAAAGTTTCCATTGTTGGCCTGTCCATTCAAATAGCTGCTTTGTTTTTCTGTTCCATTTTAAATTTATCTTTTATGTAATTTAACTCAAGAAATTTACTTATTGTAGATTTATCTTGAAAACTCTTAAAATTATTGCTCTATCTAACAGTTCACATATGGTGGCGGTTTAAAGGCATACATTCTGTATGGCATGATTAACACTTTGTTCCTCACATGTGAGTAATTACCAACATAAATCTTTTCAGAATCTGTTGTGGGTCCAAATTCTCAAGTGAGATTTATTGTTTAAAGTATCTTCATACTTTACAAAGTAAAATGCCATTTGTGTTAGTGGTTATGATGAGATAAGAAGAGTTATATTTTAACAGCAAATAATGAATAATAAGAATTATATTTTAACAGCAAATTATTAATATATGAAGAAGGCACAAACATGTAGATCACAAATGATCAGTACTGTTATGACTGGAAAAAAATTCTCCAAATGTTAATAGAGTTGTTATTTCTTATGACAGTTGAACAAGATAACTTCATGAATGGACTCAAATCTATTTGCTACATATGTTTGGATTTAATATCACTTTAGGCAGCTGCTCCCAACAGGATAGTTGGACGTAACTGTAGATATTATGAAGAACAGTGCTGTCTGTCACATGATTTGCAGCATTTATTCCTCTTGGATTAGTAGGATGAGGAGCATCCTAAATAGTAAGGCATGTGCTACTTTTCAGAGCATTACAAAATTTTTAAGACACTGTGTCCAGAGATCAAGGTGATATAAAGGGCTAAGTGATGATGGAGTTTTTGCTTAATTATTTAAATATATATATTTTAAGATTTTTGGTAGTATAACCTCTTCTTTTTTTGTAATATATTTTTATTGATTTCAGAGAGGAAGGAAAAGGGAGATAGATAGAAACATCAATGATGAGAGAGAATAATTTATTGGCTGCCTCCTACACGACCCCCACTGGGGATTTAGCCCACAACACAGGCATGTGCCCTTGACTGGAGTTGAGCCTGGAACCCTTCAGTTTGCAGGCTGATACTCTTATCCACTGAGCCAAACTAGGTAGGACAGTAACATAACCTCTTAATAACAGCCATGGAATCCAGAATTATTCACATTTGGGCTTGAAATGTACCTCTGTTTTTTTAATTAACTATGTCAACTGGACAAAGTACCTAATCTCTATCTTATTTTATTTTTCATTGAAATTAGAAACATAATTCTTGGTTATTCTGAGGACTAGTAAAAAATTGAATTAATTAAAACTAACCTGTGTAAAAATTAACTTATTTAAATTTATGTATTCATTTGTTTGTTCAATGATCATAATGTAAGTTGAAAAACTAAAACATATAGAAACATTTATTCCATTGAGAGTATTATGTAAATGTATTTGTATTTATCTCATAATGAATAGCATTAGTGATTTTATCTCACCTTCAGATATATTGGATTCCTTTTATACAGTACTTCTTACTACTGGTGGTTTTATATGAACACTTTCTCCTTTCTCTTCACCATCACAATCCTGCCTTCCCTGTGTATTTATCTTAAATCAGTGATGTTACAAATTCCCATTTCCTATTTACTTGCAGGTATCTCTGAGAAATTCAGAGATACCTGCAAGTAGTTCCATATCTACATATACAATCAGTTTCTACAGATTTCTGAAATTTGTACCCAACAGAGTTTTTCCTGAACTATTTTTAATCTACATTTACTGTTCTTATCAAGGCCATCATGTATTCTCTGTAATTGCTATCTACTTGATAATTTACCACTTGTCCCTTTCTTTCCAGTTTCATCTTTATTATTATGAATAATTACCCAGCCTTCTAGAAAAACTAATGTCTTCTTTTATAGTTGAGATCACTTTCTGTCTCTTTTCTGAATGTAACATTATACTAGTTTTATGGTCATTCTCCTGCAGAATTCTACGTTTCCCTCTACTAAAGAATTCTGACTAACTATAAATATACTAGACTTTCTCTGTCTATACAGCCTATCTGTCTATCTACATATCTACCTATCTATCTTGCCTGTATCACCTGGCATAAACTAGGTTAAGATCTGATCTAAAGGATTACCAAAATCTCAAATAGTGGCTCAAATCACCAGACTATTTTTTTGCACACAATGCGTGTCAGCCACAAGTTGAAAGTATTCTATGTTTATTAAATTCCTTTAGAGTGGCTATGAAGTAGCCTCCATTTTTTTTAAGTTTTAGTTTAGAGAGAGATATAAATATATCAGTTTCTGTTGTTCCACTTATTCATGCATTCATTTGAGCCTGCAACCTTGGCATATTGGAAAGATGCTCTAACCAATGGAGCTCCCCAGCCAGGGCCAAGAACGCCCTATCTTGAATGTGGGTTGTTGCTATGCCAGAACAATAGAGATCTCTTGAAGGCTCTCAAACCAGCAATTCAATGTCTGCACCAGAACATATGTTAATATACATCTTATATCTTGGGCACACTCAAGGAAAGCTAGGAAGTGCATCCATGTACCCAGAAAGTAGAGTTGAAAATATCTGACAAATGTGTAAGTTCCAACAATAATCTACATTTTTTCACTAAATATCCAGTTCTCCCCATCCCTGAACAAAATAATCCAAAAGCTTAGTCCAGTAACAACATCGTCACATCAGATTTAAGGTTTTGCAACTCTGAGGGACATGTAATTATCTCTTAATCAGTCCTAGAGTGTTCCCTCTTGATCTAGAAATTTATGAACTGAAAACATAAGTTTCCTTTCCTCTCATATAACCTTACCCAAGGTTTTGCTTTCTGTAGTTTTAGTTACCACACAGTCAACTGTAGTTTGAAATACTGAATGGAAATTTCCAGGAAAAAACCCCAAAACAATTCATGTTTTGAGTGCTGTTCTTAGTATTATGGTGAAATCTTGTGCTGTTCTGCTCCATACCACTTGGGATAAGAGTCATCTAGCATATACTACCCATGTCTCAGTTACTTAGTTCCCTTTCAGTTATCAGATTGACTGTTGTGGTATTGCAGTGCTTATGTTCAAGTACTCCTTATCTTACTGAATAATGGCCTCAAAGTGCAAGCGTAGTGATGGTGGCAATTTGGATATGCCCAAGAAAAGTCCTAAAGTCGTTCCTTTAGGGCAGTTGGTCGGCAAACTGCGGCTTGCGAGCCACATGCAGCTCGCGAGCCACATGTGGCTCTTTGCCCCCTTGAGTGTGGCTCTTCCACAAAATACAATGGCCTGGGTGAGTCTATTTTTAAAAAGTGACATTAGAAGTTTAAGTTTAAAAAATTTGGCTCTCAAAAGAAATTTCAATTGTTGTTCTGTTGATATTTGGCTCTGTTGACTAATGACTTTGCCGACCACTATGGGTTATTTCTTCATGTATTTAATTCTTCTTAGTGAATTTTTGTGGCTTTCCACATATCAATCTTAGATAGATTTTGTTAGGTATATACCTAAAAATTTATTTTTTCATTAAAATGATATTGTTTTATAATTTCAAATATCAGTTGTTCCTCTCTTGTATACAGAAAGGCAATCATATTGATCATTTTGCATATTGATCTAATATTCTGAAATATTGCTATATTCACTTATTAGTTACAGTCTTTTTTAAAAAATATAGATATTTTTGGAGTTTTCCACATAGACATTATTGCGCATGATTGCACATTTCTACCTTTTCTTTGTACAAACTGTATGCCTTTCATTTATTTATTTATTTATTTATTTATTCTTATTTTAGGTAGAATTTTCTTTTTGTTTTTGTTTTTTCTTCTTTTTCTTATTGTTTAAAGTATTGCATATAGTAGTATTTATATCTCCATTTTTTCCCATTGACCTTCCCCCAGCCTCCCTAGCCCCTGTCTCATGCCCTCATCCCACCCACCAGTGTCTTGTGTCCATTGTTTGTGCTTTTACGCATGCATACAAGTCATTTGGTTGATCTCTTTCCCCCCTTCCCCAACACTCCCCTGCCTTCCCATTGTAATTTGACAGTCTGTTCGGTGCTTTACTGCTTGTGTATCTATCTTTTTGTTCACCAGGTTATAATGTTCTTTATTTTCCATCAATGAGTGAGATCATGTGTTATTTTCCTTTCATTGCCTGGCTTGTTTCACTTAACATAATACTCTCCAGGTCCATCCATGCTGCTGTAAATGATAAGAATTCCTTCTTTTTTACTGCAGCGAAGTATTCCATTGTGTAGATGTACCATAGTTTTCTAATCCACCCATCTGCTGATGGGCATTTGGGCTGTTTCCAACTATTAGCTATGGTGAATTGTGCTGCTATGAACATAGGGGTGCATATATCCTTTCTGATTGGTGTTTCTAGTTTCTTGGGATATATTCCTAGAAGTGGGATCACTGGGTCAAATGGGAGCTCCATTTTTAGTTTTTTGAAGAAACTCCATACTGTTCTCCACAATGGCTGCACCAGTCTGCATTCCCACCAGCAGTGCAAGAGGGTTCATTTTTCTCCACATCCTCACCAACCCTTGTTTTGTTGATTTGTTGATGATTGCCATTCTGACAGGTATGAGATGGTACCTTATTCTCATTTTGATTTGAATCTTTCAGATAATTCGTGATTTTGAGCATGTTTTCATATGTCTCTTGGCCTTCCTCTGTCTTCTTTGGAAAAGATGCTATTTAGGTATGTTGTCCATTTTTTATTGGATTATTTATCTTCCTTTTATTAAGTTGTATAAGTTCCCTGGAGATTAAACCTTTATCAGTGATAGCATTTGCAAATATGTTCTCCCATACAATGGGCTTTCTTGTTGTTTTGTTGATGGTTTTTTTCTTTTGCTGTAAAAAAGATTTTTATTTTGATGTAGTCCCATTTGTTTATTTTCTCTTTAGCTTCCATTGCCCTAGGAGCAATATCAATGAAGAAATTGCTTTGGCATATGTCTGAGATTTCTCTGCCTGTGAATTCCTCTAGTATTTTTATGTTTTCCTGCCTTATATTTAAGTCCTTTATCCATTTTGAGTTTATGAAACTAGACTACCAAATTATACCATTCACAAAAATAAATAGAACTTCCAGTACCATGTTGAATGAAAATGATGAGAAAGGACGTCCTTGTCTTCCCAATTTTTGTGAAAAAGTCTTCAGCCTTTTACCAAAGACCTTTATAATATTCTTATTTATTCTTTTAATCTTTATGGGCTCAGTAGTAATAACCTCTCTGTTATTTCTGATATTGCTAATGTGTATCTTTTTACTCATTTTCATTGCCATTTAGACTAAAAATTAATGAATTGTATTGACTCTTTCTATAAATAAACATTAAATAATCTTGATTAATGGTGCTGTTAAGGTCATGTATAACTTTAGTGATTTTTTTGTCTACTTGATCTTTACTATTAATGATAGGGAAATGTGGACATATCCAATTATGACAATGGATTTATCTATTTCTATCAATTTTGCTTCCTATGTTTTGAAGTTGTATTATCAGGGGCATGAATGTTTAGGATTGTGATGTCTTTTTGGAGAACTGACCTCTTGATCACTATGTAAAGCCTGTTTTATAATCTTTCATCTTAAGTATGCTTTGTCTGAAATTGATAAAGATGCTCCAGCTTTATTTAATTGTTAGCATGGTGTATACGTCTTCATCACTTTACATTGAACCTAAGTTCTTATATTTAAAGTGGTATCCTTATAGAAAATATTTATCTTTCTTCTTAAAAAATATATTTTATTGATTTTTACAAAGAGGAAGGAATAGAGAGTTAGAAACATTGATGAGAGAGAAACATTGATCAGTTGCCTCCTGCACATCTCCCGCTGGGGATGTGCCTGTAACCAAGGTACATGCCCTTGACTGGAATTGAACCTGTGACCTTTCAGTCTGCAAGCTGACACTCTATCTGCTGAGCCGAACCAGTTAGGGCTATCTTGCTTTTTAAAAATCATATCTAAATTATTTTATTTGGTGTATTTAACCATTTATTTAAAAAATTATTGATATGCTTCGACTAATATCTGCCATGTTGTGTTTTTTATGGGCTGCCTTCTCTTCTTCCTTCTCTGGTTTGCCTTGATATTTTATGATTTTATTTATGTCCTCTCTTAGCCTATCAATTATACTTCTTTGAAACTGTTTTGATGCTGTCCTAATGTTGACAATAACCATTTTAACTAATCTAAATCCATCTTCAATCATTGTGTTAGTTTTTCCACTATTTCTGTATACCTAGTGTATTTCTTTATGGTGTTTTATTTTATATTTAGTCTGCTTAATAATCTCTGAGCTTCCTGCATCTGTGGTTTGATGTGTGTCATTACTTCAAATATTTATTCTGTCTTTCTTTTCCTTCTGGTATTCCAATTCAGCATATGTTATACCTTTTGATATTGTTCCTCAGGAGTTAGGTGTTCTGTTCTGTGATTTTGTTGTTGTTTTATCTAATTGAATTTTAGTTTCAGAATTTCTTTTTTAATATTTTATTTTTGCAGTATAACTTATATTTAATAGTAGTACATATGTTTTCCTTTATTCCCCCCATTGTCCTTACCCTCAGCCTCCTCTACCCCCCAGCACATGTCCCCACCTGCCCCCATCCCTGCCCCCAGTGTCTTGCATCCATTGGTTATACTCATATGCATGCATACAAGTCCTTTGGTTGATCTCCCACAGCACCTGCCCCCCACCGTCCCCAGCCTTCCCCCTGTAGCTTGACAGTCTGTTCAATGCCTCACTGCCTCTATATCAATCGCTCTCCCCTGTTTCTTTTATTCAAAAATATCTTGCATTTGCATTCTGGAAATAAATGTATAAGAACAAAAAATGTTTGAGTGTCAGATTCAATGTCCAACTGTTCTGAGTCCCAGTTTCAATGTAAATTAGTCAGCAATGGTATCCGGATGGTGGATACATGGTGGCAATGCAGGTTCCATCCTCTCTGGTTTGGTCATGGGCCACATGCAGCAATGCACAGCTGCTGACTGCCAGCATGGCAAGGTGTCATCAGTGTCCCCCATCTCTGTACTATCCTCATGGCTGGAACAGACCCGTCAGTTCCTCACTGTCACAGGAACCCACATGGTCTTGGAGTTGTTCTCTGAAAACACACAAACACATTCTCAACCAAAAGTTAACAAAGGGATCCTCTCTGCAAATTAGACTTGGGATTCTTTTTATTTTTGCCCAAATGATTTTCCTTTGGCTTATTTTGACACCATGTGTGTTTTTCATGGGTGTAGTTTCAGAAGTTTCTATGGACTTATTTTAAACTCACTTATTCTTTCTTTGCCATGTAAAATCTACTGCATTGCCCACCAAAATCATTTTTATTTGACAGTGTTTTTTATTTCCAGTATTTCCTTTTAATTATTTCAGAGAGAACCTGTTTACATGCCCGTTTGTTGTCTATGTGTTCTATGTGTTCCATTAGAGCATTTATCAAATCATCTCAGTTATTTTAAATTTCCAGTCACATAATTCCAAATATATCTGCCGTATCTGATTCTGGTTCTGATATTTTCTTTGCCTCCTCAGGCCTTATTTCCTTGCATTCAATTTTGTGGTTGTTGTTGTTGAAAACTGGGCATGCTATATCTAGCAACAAAAATTCTTTCTTTAACCAAACTATATTCAGGCTCCTCTTAATCTTTTTCCCAACGGGCTTAGACTTTTGGGCTTCCATTATCCATCTTTTTTACCTTTTTTGCAAAATTCCAATTAGTTGGTTTAGCCAGAATCCTCCACTCTCAAAATCTGATGAAATCCTTCATCATTCTCTAACATCCTTCAGGTGAAATCTGTTTACCCTGACCTGCCTTCAGGAGGCCAGATTGGAAGAAAATATCTTCAAATCTCATACCTGATAAAGGATTTTTATACAAACTATCTAAAGAACTTTCAATATTTAGTAATAAGTGAATAAGCAATACAATTTAAAAATTGGCAATGAAAGTGTCAAAAACTGACACTCAGCAAAACAACAACAAAAAAGGAATGGCAAATAAGGAAATGAAAAAATGCTCAATATAATTATATATTAGAAAAATAAATATTAAAACATTAGTGATAAGCACTACCTTCCAAATAGAAAAACTAAGTTTAAAAAGCTTATCATACCAAGTATTGGATAGGATGTGGAGGAATTCAACTTCTGATATATTGAACATGACAATGTGACATTGTACAATGCCCTTGGAAAGCATTTATGTAATAGTCTACACTTAAATATAGTGACATAAAGAGCAGTGGTCATCTTGGGATGGGAATCATGAAGGGAATAGTGGACATACATGTTAGACTTTTGGGGGTGATGGATATGTTCATATCTCAATTATAGTAATGGTTAAACATGTATTAAATGTCAAATTGTACATTTTAAGCATGTGCATTTTAATTTGTGTCAATTAAACCTTAGCAAAACTATTTTTAAAAAGAAAAATTATATATAGAACTGCATTTGTAATTCAGTTAGTCTACTACCTGAGCCAATAACAGCTTAAATACATGAGGATTTTACGTTTTTGTTGTTGTTGTTGTTGTGTTTTTTTCCCAGTATAGGCATTTCAGGATTCCATGCTTTCATTAATGTGGTAGGCTTCTTAATTTTTTTTTTGTTCAGCTGTTATTAGTGTTGAGCTTTTACCTTACAGTCTCAGAAATATACCTCTACATCCAGGAATCAGGAACATGTCATAGGCAAATAAAAAAAGAAAAGTAAATAAAAAAGGGGAGAAGCCTCTGTCAGCTGACCCTATTTTAAACAGGTATTCCCATTTTGTTCAGTTATTTAACCAAAAGTTCATCCTATGGCAATCTCTCTCAAGAGAGAGTCTGTGAAATATAGCTTTCATTTTCTTTGCTTAGATTTACACATTGGCTCTCCAAACTAAATTGAGGTTTTTATAGTTTCTATTAGTAATGAAGAAGGCTCGAATGGATATTGGATTGATAACTAGCAGTGTGTGCCAGAGGCATCAATAGTCCTTTTCATAAGTAGGTTTGGGTACAAGAAAGAGAAAAAGTTCTCAATATCAGGAATTCTCCATCCCCACCTGCCTCAGTCCTAACAGCAGTTGTGTGTGTGCACCACACAAAGGATAGATTATTATGTGACTTGAGGTAAAAGGAAGAGAGTGATGTCTCATGTGGCCTGCTATATATAAAGAAATATAGAGTACCTCAACCCAAGTGACTAGATAGCAAAGTATTCCACACAGTAGACGTGGTCCCCCAATCTTATGTTTCATTTAAAAAAAAAGCCAAAATACACATCAGAATGGTGTACACTACCTCTCTAGCCAGTGTCCAAAAGGACATATCAAAAGTTCTGAAGGGAAATATTAAGTGAGAAGATGCACTAAATGAATGAAAACAAGCATTAACATGCTTGAAAAAGAAATTTAACAAATGGTAGAAATCATGCATATTGAATTTGAACTGATTTCCATTGGCTTTTTTTATTATTTGGTAAAGTGGATTATTTTTTTTTTTTACTTTCTAAACATTTTAAAATATGTACTCTGAAGTTCTAAGAAGCATGTTGAAATATATATGGTATTCAATATTAAAAATATTTTTGAAATTCAGAGAAAATGAAATGTCATAATGAAAAAGGTGCCACAAACAACTATATTGATGATAAAGTTATTACCAGCCAGAAGTTATAACTTTTATGTCATATAATTCTATTTAATTTATGCCAATATATTTATGAGCATTTTATATGGAATGAGAAATTTTTAAGAAGTTATAAATTATTAAAATTGAACCAAGAATAAGTAGAAAGACCTTAATGAAGTAAAACAGTTGGAACAAAAATCTAGGATCTTACATCTGAGGTTCAGATTATTTTATGGAAGCAACTTGCCAACTATGATAAATAAACAGTTCAATATTATATAAAATACTCCTCAATATGAAAGAAAATATTCCAAACATAAGATATTCAATAAATTTAACCACTTTTGAGGTATCAATATGATCAGAATCTGATACTTAAAGAAATTAGAAAATTGTCACACACAGTTATAATTTTCACTTTCAGAAATAGCTTAAAGAGATTGTAGGCATTTATTCATTTATTGAAGTTTGTTTGAATCTAAAATTGCAAATGAACTTAAAGACAAGTTTCAGGCTATTCTGTAGGATAGTATAAGATACAAACTTATTTTCACTTGAGCTAACAAAAAAAGGTTTGAAAGGAAAATGTATTTGTTTCCAGATGAGTTTTCTGTGATTTTTAAAAAATTATTATTCTTTTATTTACAGGATGTTAAAAACTGTACTTTCTCTAACTGGTATAACTTTCTAGCAGGGGACAATGATAACTCTGAGGTTTGCTAGTGTTATTTATAACAAGTAGGTCTTACAAAAGACTTTGAGTGAGTGTAAATGAACCATATCAGATTTGCTTAGTAAAGTTGTGCTAATGCATCTTGAAATCTGTGGTATGTCTTTGTTAAATCCAACGATAAGGAAATGATGCATGTCATCTCTGATCTTAATTTGAGAATGAATGTAATATCATTATGAATGCAGAGGTTGCTTTGTATGTGGTGACACATACAAATATTTTGTAAAGGCTCATTGCAGTGTGCTTGGCATTGATTTATTAATGTGGTGAAAATGAAATAATCTTAAATAGCAATGTTTGATGGGCAATTGTGTAGGAAAACAGAACAACTGGAGATAGCAGCAGCAAATATTGTCCAGTTTCAAAAGTCAAAAGAAACAAAAACATAATAATAATTGTTAGAAAAACAGGTAGAATGTCAGAATGGATATAATCATATTTACATTCCTGGTACAAATGTAGGTTTTCTTCCACTAAAAGTAGAACTTACAGCTAAAACTGGTTCATTTTACAATTTTATGAATATTTTGAACAAACACATTTCTAATTTGCTTTTGCCAAGTAATCATACCACCAGTAATAAAAAAGAAATTCCATTTTCCCACATTCTATCCAATGCTTAGTATTGTTTTTTAGTGTGTGTACCATCTTTATGGTGTGAAAATTAAATCAGTGTTGCTTTCAGTTTCATGTCCTAGAACACCAGCTTTATGCATATTTAATGTTAATAAATATGAATTTTTAGTCATACAATTTGACTGACTTTTTACTTGTTTGTATCTTTTTACCATTGAAAAAATAGCTTTTCTATATTCTAAATACCAATTCTTTGTTGAATTTTTCAGATACTACTATAGCACTTCACACTGGCCCTTACACTTTAATTTTGTTTTTCATACCTTTGGTCATGCATATGTTTGCTCAATTTTAAAGAATTTCAATCTGTCCCTTTTTCTTTTATTCTTTTACTATTTTTTAAAACTTTTTATAATCTAGCAAGTGCTTCTAAAATGTAAGAAGAAATCCTACAAATGGATAATAAAAAGATTAATGTGAAGAAAATGTGCAAACTTCAAAAATGATTTTCTGGGATTTTTGTCTTATGTTTTGCCATATAAAAATATGTTGAGAATGTAAACAAAATACCCTTTTTATAGCCACATTTAATAGCATTTCTCTGAGTGACAATACTGCCTGAGACACCCGAACCCCACCCATTTTCCCAAAGTTCTTACTCATTAAAGTATTTTATCCAGCTTCTTATAGATAAAAGTAAGGCTAGCTCCTTTCCCCTGTTGTAGTAAGAACACTTAACATGAGATTTATACTCTTGACAAAATTTTAAATGGTCAATGCAGTATCATTAATTATAGACACAATAGTGTAGAGTAAATCTCTAAAACTCACCTTGCAGAACTGAAATTTTTGCCCATTGAGTAGCAACTCCCCATTTCTTCCTCTCATCAGCCGTAGGTGAGCAATATTCCACTCCCTATATCTGTGAGTTTGTCTATTGTAGATACATCCTAAAAGTGGAATTATACTGTATTTGTCATTCTGTGTCTAGCTTATTTTATTTAGCACAATGTCTTCCAGTTTCATCCACCTTGTCACACATAGTGATATTTTTTAAAGACAGAATAATATTTCATAACATGTATTAATTGCATTTTCTTTATCCCGCCATCCACTGATAAACATTTGGATTGTTTCTTGGCTATCATTCATTATGCTGCAAGGAAGATGTTAGTGCAGAAATCTCTTTGATATCTTGATTTCATTTCTTCTGTATACCCAAAAGAGGGATTGTGGAATCATAAATAGTTCTCTGTTTAATTTTTGAGAACCTTCATATTATTTTATATAGCACTTGCACCATTTTACATTCCCAATAGTGTAAGACTTCTCCATTTTGTCAACAATACCTGTTAGCTCTTATTTTTTATAGTAACCATTCTAACCTATGTGAAGTGATATATCTTTATAGTTTTCTTTTGCATTTCTGTGATGATTAGTGATGTTGAGCATCTTTTCATATACTTATTGGACAATTGTATGTCTCATTGCTTTTTCTTTATTATTTGTGCTTCTTAGTACCTTTTAAATAATTGACCTAAAATGAATTAATGGCGTTCTTCATATGCTCTTTCTAAAACTTTATAAGTTTTGCTTTTGATAATTAAGCTTTAAGTACATCTAGCATTTGTTTTACACATAAGGTACAATGGTAATGTTGAGGGTAAATATAAATCACTTAATAAAAATGTCAACAAAGAAAGAAAAATCACAACACAATGTGTTGTTAATATTATAATGCAAAAGTTATTATTATAATAATCAGCATAAAGAAAGAGGGTGGAATATGGAAACATGAAAAGATGTGAAAATAGATTATAAGCTGGCTGTCCATGTCACTAAAAGTACAAAAAGATAAAGCAGAGGGAAAAAATGGTGAAGTAATCCAATTCCCAAATATTCTAGAATTCACATTTGTTTTCACACTTTAACATCTCTGGCAGTTTTCCTCTTTGTCAGTAGTACACAAAATATGGTGTGAGTTACATTCAACAACATCTTAGATTTGATGAAGCACTTTAATAAGATTTTCCAAGAGCTGGAAAGCGCACAGATATTTACATTAATAAACCCCACTGATTGCTAAATAGGAACAATGATCAAAGACATATAGGCAGACAGATCATGGTAAAATGTCAGAGACCCAAAACTGAATTAATGCAGGGACAAAACGAATGGAACCATGAAGTAAAGAGAAGGAGACTAACATTTTAATCAACAGCTTTGGAATATGGAAAGAATAAATCAACACTTTTGAAACAAAAGTAAAATAATTTTGGACAAAGGGAAGACTTGTGAACACACAGGAGGATGAAGGCCATCTGTAAGCTAAGGGGTGGGCTCTCCGGAGAAACCATCCCTGCTGGCATCTTGCTTGGTCTCAGACTCCGTTCAGAACCGTTGAAATAAGTGTCAATAGCTCTAGCTACCGGGCCTATGGTTTTGTTGTGGCAGCACAGCAGACCTGCACAGAAGTGGGAGTCCAGGAAGGAGGGGGCAGAGGGTGTTGCCCATGAGGCCCCTCTAGGCAAGGCTGTAGAGCTGGCATGGGTCCAGTGCAGTCTGGATGTACAGGGATGCCCTTGCCCATTGTGGCAGCCTCTGCAAATGTCTGCTATAGATGGGGACAAGCTTCGATCTCTGAGGGAGCCTGGCAGGTTGGCACAGCTGATGTCAACCCACAGAAGCAGGCAGGCATATCCTTCTACCTACTCTGTGGAAAGCATCTGTGATGACCTTCAGCCAGGTTACTTGGCAAAACACCTTCCCTTAAAGTGGCATTGTGGATTTTAATTCTGCTGAATAGACACCATGACCTTGCGCTTTCTCCTTGAATCAGCAGGCGGTTTCCCCACTGGGCGGGTGGGCTACCGGTGAGGGCTACGCTCTGAAGTTCAGGCAGGTGGAGCGGGGTTGATGCCTTTTTAAGGGTCAGGGACATGGGTCATACTGGCTGTCAAATCCTCAGCTTGGAGGGCTGGACCTTCCGTAACTGCATGCACATCTCGCCCAGCTGGCCTTGCTGGGTCTGAGGTTTTACTGCCACCCCAATACTCTCCCCTTCCCTCCTCCACCCGTCCCCCTGTTCACCTTTCACCAGGAACACTCATATTATTGTCCCACTGTAAACTCGGGAATGCTATGGTGAGTAATATGTTAATGCTTTTCTTGTTCTTGGTAAGATGAAAGATTGGTAGCTGTACTAAGGCTCTGTAAGTGACAGGTAGCTAGTGTTCCCACACACATTTGCTTGTAATTTTAGCCCAAAGCAAATGCATTAGGTTTTCTGGCTGCCTTGTGTGAGGTTATCAAGAGTGGCGGCACAATTCCTTCAGCTTCTGCAAGAATGGATGGAAACTTGTGGATTTGCCAGGAAACATTGGCCTGGCCAGTCCAGTTCCCTTTGGTCTTAGAATGTTCTGGGGTTTCATCTGCCCCACCTTCTTAGCTAGATATCTCCTGAGCCTTATCCTGCCCCCACCAGGCTTTCTTTATTATCAAGCATAAATGAAGTGGCGTGAATGGAGAGTTATAAGTAATGGAGAAACAAAGTTTTATCTTTCAGCTCATTGAATTTCACATTATTTCTCTTTCATATGCATATAAATATTGTATTTAGTCTTTTTACTTCATCACCCAAACTGTTTCTATTTCCTAGATTCCTTAAGGAGAAAACATTGTTTTAATTAAAACTTTATTTCCCTAGTAACACAGCAAATATCAAAATTATAATCTACAACCTAAACAGTGAAATATTTTTAATTAAATACATCAAATAAGAATCACCAGTCTCTAAAACTTTTTAATGATCTAAGCATTTTCATGACAATTTTCAATTAACTTCCATCTAAATATTTATTCTGAAATTGCTTTCTTTCAAAAAAAATTAGTCAAGATAAAATGTAAATGTTTTACTAATCAATGCAGACATAGCTGTTTTATTAAACTACCTGTACTTTTAAATTATTAAACTATTTTTCTTTGAGTCCACTGAAGAGGTATAGTATACAGATGTCATCATATGGTATATTGATTTTATGAGTTAGCTTTATTTCAAGCACCAGCTCAAGAGAAAAATCTTTCTGAGCATGAACCAGCCAAGTTTAAAACAAGTGCTTGGTTTATTTAAATCCATGTCTGTATCAAAGTTACAGATATTTCTGTTCCTGCTTCTTTAAACAGTTTCATTGGAGCTAAAAACTTTATAATGGCATAATAGCTTCAAAGTTTATTCGTAACAGCAAAGAAAAGTATAATATTACTAGAGGCTTGGTGCAAAAAATTTGTGCAAGGGGGGTGCGGGATGTCCCTCAGCCCAGCCTGCACCCTCTCCAATCTGGGACCCCTGGAGGGATGTCCGACTGCCCTCTTAGGCCCAATCCAGGCAGTCGGACATCCTTCTCACAGTCCAGGACTGCTGGCTTCAAACTGCTTGCCTGCCTGCCTTCCTGATTGCCCCTAACCACTTCTGCCTGCCAGCCTGATCACCCCCTAACCACTACCCTGCCAGCCTAATTAATATCTAACTGCTCCCCTGCCAGCCTGTTTGCCCCCAACTTCCCTCCCCTGCCGGCCTGGTCACCCCTAACTGCCCTCCCCTGATTGCCCCCAACTGCTCTCCCTTGCAGGCCTGGTCCATCGCAACTGCCCTCCCCTGCTGGCCTGATCATCCACAACTGCCCTCCCTTGCAGGCTTGGAACCTCTCAACGGCCCTCCCCTGCTGGCCATCTTGTGTCCACATGGGGGCAGGATCTTTGACCACATGGGGGCAGCCCTCTTGTGTATTGGAGTGATGGTTAATCTGCATATTACTCTTATATTAGATATGATAACAGAAAGAAAAGAAAGTTTATATCTAAAATGTGTAGTCTTACTATATTAAGGATATTATATCCCAGCGATTAAAAATAAAATGGAGCTCTGGCCTGGTTGCTTGGTTGACCTATACTTCAAAAAGGTTTCTGATTTGATTCCTAGTCAGGGCACCTACCTAGGTTTCAGGTTCCATCTCTGTTGAGAGTGAGTATAGAAAACAACCAACTGATGTTTCTCTCTTGCATTGCTCTCACTTTCTTTCTTCCTCTCTCCCTTCTCTCTCTCTAAATCAATTTTTAAGAAATAACTATAATTAAATAATAATAGTAATAATGAAATGGTCCTAAATTAAAAATAATAATAGTAGTAAATAAATGGACATAAATTAGTTAAGACTCATGCAACTAATTTATGGCATTCTTATTAAAAAATAAAAGATTAAAATAACATAATATACATTGCCTACAAAAGAAAAACTAAGCCAGACTATAAAGAAATGTGATAGTAGATCATTATTCTTATACGTAAATATTTTGTATTATTCTTCTGCATACACATTGTTTTGAACTACCATTGGAAAAACAGACTGTTATTCACTAATATAAACTGCACAGACATGCCTGGGGAATAGTACTAGAAGTGATTATGTAAATCACAGAAGTATATAAGAGGATCATAACTACTGGTAATTATTTAAGTTGAAGGCAAAACAAAAAATAAAGTTAGAGTTGACAATTACATAAAATCCAATGTGTGTTTGAAATATTTGAAATAGTTGCTGTCATTAAAAGGTATACTAAATAGCAAATATGTTTACAAGGGTGTATAGTAATATTATTTTAACTTTTTTGTTAGTATATATTATTTTTCTTTATTACGAAATAACTTTCAACTAATTTTTAAAAGAGCATTTTATTTTTAAGTATCAAGGACTTTGTTAGTTTCTGATGTAAAGAAATGGTTCTAGTTTTTCAGCCTGGAGAAAAAATTGCTAACTGCTCTTTAGTAGGTAAAGCACATACAGAATTTTTTATGACTCATAGAGGAAATTATGAGAGCTATTTTGTTGTTTTTTGTTGTTCTTTTATTGAGATAATTAGTTTTTTATCATTTAGTCTGTTTACATATTGTATTACACAGATAGATTAGTCTAATTTATATCTGACTTCAATGCTTTCTTGCATCTATGATCATAGGTAAGGTTAACTTTAATCCTCTCTTGTTTCTCTGGTTCCTTACTTGGCTTACTGTCTAAGTTGTTTTTTTGTTTGTTTGTTTGTTTTGATTTGATTTGTTCTGTTTTACATGCAAATTGGTGATTGAGGGGGTTCCTGTGAGGCTGCTTTGAGGGCTTTTCACTTCATGGAAATTGGTTTTGCCTCTGCTAAGGACTTTGAATAGCTCCCACTGGAATCATTTTAAATTAATCTTGCTGTTTTGGTTTTGATGGGCCTTACCAAGAAGTAACCTCACACCCCACATCATTTTAAATACAAGCCTCTATTTATAAATTTTTATATTAAAAAACATCTTCATGTAGCATCTAGGTAAAGCAGACATGCTTGCGTATGCCTCTTTTGCTGGAAATGCAGGTTTTTCTCTCTTAGCATTCTTTCACTGAGGCTGTTTCTTTAAAGGTCTTGTCCTTATAAGAGAATAGAGAGAAGTTCTCATTCCCTCACTTTGTAGGAACCTAAAGCCTTGTCTTTTGTGTCCCCTGTGATTCCAAAATCCCTAGGCTCCATACTAGGCAAATACTTTGAACATAAATGTGGACTTATTGCTTAATCACTCATATTCCCTTGCTGTTTATTTATTTGCACTTATAAATTCTGTGGTTCACCTGGAATCTGTGATAGCACAGATGCCCTGTCTCTCCTTGAAATTCTGGTATTCCCATTTCTCAAGTGCACAGTTATCTGGAGAAATTGCCACAGGCTCCTTCAGGGAATGATCAGGGCTATATTTCCTATACATATTTATGGTGGTGTTACAATGTCCTTCCTCAAGATGCTTTGTCCTTCTCTTGCATCATTGAATTTGGGTTATGTGAACTATATTATTTGTAGAAACTTGGTAAAGAATCTTCATTTTCCATTGGGATAGATGACATATTGACCTCACTGACTCTCAATTTTATCTTGATTCTATTGACCAAAACAATCCTCTAGTTGGCTGATTGCTTATAATGTCTCCAGGAACTTTATGAACTCTTAAAGGTCAACGTATTGTCTTGAGAGTCCTGGCACACTGCATAAACCCTCTCCTCAGGCTTACTGCACATTAGGAATTAAACTATCTTATGTGTGAAGGTAAAAAGTGTCACACCTTGACCACTGCCATTCTAGAATTCTATCAGCCATGTTGAAATTTAAGAAACACTGCTCCATGGAAACATCTTTCATTGTTAACTTTGACTAGAATAAGAGCCAAACATCTACACATTTAGGGGATTTCTTGAAGTTTAGTGTAGATTGAAAAGATTTAATACTATTTAACCACTCTTTTTGCATAAGAAATTGGGGGGGACAAGAGTAGGACATTTTACTAAAGGACAAAATAGTCCAAATAATATAATTAATCAAGAAATAACCTATAGTTTTCAAAATGGGATAGTAATTATGAATGTAGCCTGTCAGCTATAAGTCTAATCTTTCTTTATCTACTCTCTTGGACACATAACTGCTTGTGAGGAGGAGAAAAGGCTATAATTACAGCAGCAATAGCTGTTTTCCTGTAGCATAAACAAGTAAATAATAATCTATAAAACTCTGTAGCTTGAGCAGAAATGATTTGGGTCCCAGGAACATAGTAAACAAAAATATAGAGTGATGCCCTTTCCCACACTTCTTTCCAGACCTCCAACAAATGGCATTCTTTACAAAAGGAAAATGTCTTGTATGAGCAAAAGAAAAAGAAAGCCCAAATCCTCATTAAATCAGTTATTGAATTTTTGTTTTAACAATTGACAGCAACAAAACAAACAAACAATAAAACAACAACAACAGTCTATTTGTATAGCTTTATTTATTATGATTTCATACTGCTGCTGTCTAATAGTGAGGGGTTACTCCTGGTAAATTGGATACTTAGCAGTGTTTGTAACCAAGTTAGATTAAGTGAATAGAACTTGTTTTTAAACTCATACAGAACCAGCAACTCTGCCACCATATTCACTTCATGAAAATGGTGAAGATAATGAGATTCAAAATTGAATATTATAATAATAGTCTATGGAATCTGTACTGGATGGTATATCACAACTGTCACTGATTAAGATAGTCATTGGTAAAATGTGAAATTTAGTGAACTCAACTTTCTAATGAGAAGAAAGGCTACTACGGTTAAATTTAATGGTTTGTATGGATAGGAGGCTGAATAAAACATCATCCACTAACATTTTCAGAGAAGTAGTCTATCGTGGGAAAAAGACAATGTAAAATTGTCTTCTTTGATATAAAAGTGCTCTTCTTTATTTAAAATTCTGATGACATAAGATACAATTTTACACTTACAGGTAGGGCAAACACTGAGTCTGCTACAAAAACTGTTGTGTCATTGGCAATATGATTCAGATTCTTTTAATAGCCCACTAATTTTGGTAGTTTGCACAGAATGTCTAGTATTTTGATTTACCACTTGAATATATCAATATCTACATTTTTTCTTAGTATTCATTTCCTGAAATTAATTAACGATGATGAGAACTGTGCAATCCTATATTCTAAGTCATTTTACATTAGGGAAAAGTTTGGATTACTGCCAATCAGTTTCTATAATTCTAATTTTCTCTATCTTCATTTTGCAAATATTGAAGCTTATCTTTTAAAGCTGCTAAAGACAATATGCATAAAAATAACAGTGACATCATACATTTGATGACATATCTACCAAAATAATATATACTAAATATACTGTACTATCTAGGTAGAAGTACATAGAGCTAATATTTATTCTTCACTTTTCTTCCCTTGCATGAATGCATGCATTTATTTATTTACTCATTAAACATATATTAATTGGATGACTATTATTTCCTTAGTCATTGTTCAAGCATATGGGTATTGGATCCTGGTCCTCATGTGCTCACATTATAGTATACACTTGCACTTTTTCTCTTTCTCTTCCCTCTCTTCATTGTCTTTGGTATCCGGTCATTGCTAACCAGTGGAAGTTTATAGAACTAAAATAATAGTATAGAGATCTGTGAATATTTTTATAGAAGTACAACTTTTGATACATTTTGAGCTATAAAATGTATTACAATTGGGCAATAAAGATAAATGAATAAAAACAAGCATAAAATAAGGAGATGAATTTGGCTATTATGTGAATAAATAGGTCATTTATCAGACAAAAAGTTTTTGAGATTCCATTTTTACTTGAAAATGTACATGCACTTGAAAATAGGTATTTTGAAATACTATAATTAAGTGGCCATTTATATGCATTAATTTAGCTAGAAAAATCACATTGTCCAATAAAATAGTTTTTGACTAGACTTAAGGAATTGCAAAATGCTTTTAAATCAAGTTCTGTCCTCGTAAGAGAAAAATAATAGTGTAGGTTTTGCCTTCTTGTTTTTCTTTTCTTGTTCCTCCTTCTCTACCTTTCCCCCTCCTTCTCCCTTTATTCTCTCCATTCCTCTCATGTTCCTGCTGCTGCTTTTGCTGTTACTGCATCTGCTTCACCTATCTATTTTCTGCTTCCTCTTTCTTTTTTTTAAATATATCTTTATTGATTTCAGAAAAGAATATAGAAATAGAAATAGAAATAGAAATAGAAATAGAAATAGAAATAGAAATAGAAATGGAAATAGAAATGATGAGAGAGAATCATTGATTGGCTACCTCTTACACGGCCCACACTGGGGATCTAGCCCACAACCCAGTATGCCCTGACTGGGAATGGAACCATGACCTCCTGATTCAAAGGTCAACACTCAACCACTAAGCCACTCCAGCTGAGCTCTCGTTCCTAACTGCTACCTTTTTTTTCTTTCTCTTTTTTCTTCATTGATTTTTCCTTTCCTTCTCTTCATTATCTTTTTTCCTCTTATTTTCTTTATTCTTCTTTTGTTCACCTCTAATTATTTATTTAAAGAACACTCATACCTGGCCTTAGCTGGTTTGTCTCAGTGAATAGAGTGTTGACCTGGGGACTGTTTTAAATGGCATAATGAATAAAAGAAAGTACAAATACCCTAGGATAAATAGCCTGGAGTTTGAGAATTGTACTATAATTACTAACATAATTTAACTCTAATACCTTCTAAAATTGAGTTTAATTACCTAACAAGAACAAAAACGATGGATTACAGCATATGAGCTAAAAATTACACACATTTTTTCCCGCAAATGCAGACCTACAGCAGAAACACTTTAACTATGTTAGACATTTACATAGCCACTTGAACTCCAGATTACAATTTTAGATCACTGAAGCTTAAGAAGGTGAGCAATAGTTTTGTCAACTATTAGATAGCACTGGGATACGTCCCATATAGTTAAAAATGTAACTTCTTTCCATCTTTCATTATATGGCTGCTGCATACTGATAATTTTTATTTTAAAATTCCACTTTAACTTTCTTTTAATACACTACTTATTCTTTTATATTCTTTTGCAAAAAATTATTTTATAATGGCACTGAAGGTCTGTTATTGATTTCAGAAAGGAAGGGAAAGGGAGAGGGAGAGATAAAACCATCAGTGATGAGAAAGTATCATTGATTGGCTGCCTCCTGCATGCTCCAGACTGGGGATGGAGCCCACAACCAGGTATGTACCCTAACCGGGAATTGAACTGTGACCTCCTAGCTCATAGGTTGATGCTCAACCACTGAAGCATGCCTAATGGGCAGCACTGAAAATCTTAACCTGATTCATTTATCATATACCAAATGTGAGAATATTGAGACTACATATGGTGAATGCCTGAAATTTTTACAATCCAGTTACTAAATTTTCCTTGTATATTTGTTTTTATTCCTTGATTTTCAAACATGGACTATTTTAAGTAAAATGTATTTTAAACTAATGGTATCAATATTGTTTTTATAAATAATTTACGTATCTTACCTAATAATAGACAGACATGTAAATTGACCATACCTCCACTACACCCATAGCCAATCAAAATGAGTATGCAAATTAACCCAACAAAGATGGTAGTTAATTTGTATACAAAGGCACCCAGTGCCTGTGTCCCAGGAACATTCTGTCACCCAGGTGACTGTGAAGTCAGCCATCAGAGCCCAGGGGGCAGAGGTGGAGCCAGCAATTAGCAGATTGCAAGGCGATTGCTGGGGGGTCCCCTCCCCGAGGCCTCCTGCCCAATGTCGGAAAGCCTCGGCCAGAGACTTTCTGGCCTTGGGCAGTCTGGAGCCAGGGGTAGGAGCCAGGGATCAGCCTCATTGCAAGGCGATCACTAGGGGTCTCCTGGCCGAGGTCCCCTGCTCAAGGCCAGAAAGCCTCTGCCAGAGGTTGAGGTTTTCTGGCCTTGGGCAGGCTAGGGGTGAGCCATCAATTGGACATCTCATGAGGGCTCCCAGTATGTGAGAGGGGGCAGGTTGGGTTGAGGGACAACCACCCCCAGTGCAATGATGGTGCTGGAGGCCACGCTAGGGGCTGCAGGGGTGACGATCGCCACCACAAACCCAGCCCCAAGCCAGGACATGGCAGTGCTGAGGTCTGGGGGGGTCCTAATCATAGCCACAAACCCAGGCCTAAGCCCAGCCATGACAGCACTGGGAGTTGCAGGGGTCGCAATTTTTATATATGAGGATGTTTATTCAAATGTGTATAGACTTGCCGAAGCCGGTTTAGCTCAGTGGATAGAGCGTCAGCCTGCAGACTGAAAGGTCCCGGGTTTGATTCTGGTCAAGGGCATGTAATGTGGCTGCGGGCACATCCCCAGCAGGGGGTGTGCAAGAGGCAGCTGATCGATGTTTCTCTCTCATCGATGTTTCTGACTTTCTATCCCTCTCTCTTCCTCTCTGTGAAAAATCAATAAAATATTTTTTTAAAAAAAATGTGTATAGACTCTTGCTCTTTTTCTACTTTCTACGAATAAAGTCCCTATGAACATGTATCCTTACTAATAAAGCCTAAGTGGTGGTTGTGCTGTCATGCCCTCACACCCTCACAAGATGGCTGCGCACACAGCAGGCACATGCAGGTGGCAGGGCTTGGCTTGATGCTGTGTGCATAACATGGAGCCTGCCTGGTAGTCCTGCCTCCTTTTGGCTATGTGGAGCTCGGAGGAGGTGGGTCCCCAGCTCTAAGAGCGAGGCCTGCTTGGGTGTCCGGCATGGCCTGCCTGGGAGACCCCTGGCTCTACATGGCAAGGCCTGTGTAGGGGTCCCTCAGTTCCACATGGCAAGGCCTGCCTGGGGGAGTCCCTCGGCTCCACATGGAGAGGCTTGCTTGGGGGTCCTAGGTGTCCTGCCTCCCAAATCCATGTGGTGCAGAGCAGGATCCTTGGCTCTGGCCTACCTTTTTGGGGCAATTCATCAAGGAGTCCCAGAGGGATGGGCTGGCTCCTGCATTGTGACAAGGTACAGGCCAGGCTGGGAGACCCGTCCCCCCACCAAGTGCACAAATGTTGTGCACCAGGCCTCTAGTGTATATATAATGTAACATATACATATGTGTGTATATGAATAATTACTGTGAAATATTTCTGTAGAAAGAATAATGCCACTTATGTGTGCATTATCACAAATTGAACACCAAAGAAACCTAACAAAATAGCAAAGTATTATTACCAAACCTATAAAAGTCGCCTGTGTATCCCTCCCTAATAGTAGTCCATTTGCTCTTCTCCCAAAGTAAACTACTCTCCTGCAATTTACTGCTCTACTGTGAAAAATGGTGCTTGTTTACTTCACTTAGAACCTGTTGTGGATAAAGGAAGGGAGGGTGAAGGACATCTATTATAGGGTCAACAATGAAAAAACTATGTTGGCTTTTTCTAAATATTACATATTACTCCTTTTAATAGTCATATACAATGAGAGTAATTATGATTGTAATTTATTAAATACATAACATGTTTCACTTAATTCTATGTCATTTATACAATAGAATTTTATCTCATTTTTATAGCAACTTTCCAAGCTAGATCCATATTTTCCCATTTCACAAATGAGGAAACAAGTTTAGATATGTACACAGAGAACTGGTTTGTCAATTTTCATAGTCAATGTGATATTAAATATGACACTGGTATCCACTGAGAAAGCCTAATTTCATCAATAAATCATCTTGGTGTCTAGAATCATAGGAGTCTTTGGAAAAATTCCAAATTGAGATAGTGAATGAACTGAAAGAAAGTAGTGTTTCATCAGATCAGTAATCAATTCCTTTTGATATGGGATTCTGTTATAGTTCTTAAATGTTCCTAATTTTCTAATGGAAGAACTTTTTCTCAGTTGAAAAAAATAATCAAAATGTAGCTTCATTCAAACTATATTGATTTAAAGTTTATTAAATACTAGAGGCCCAGTGTACAAAATTTGTGCACAGAGAGCAGGGGGTGTCCCTCAGCCCAGCACCCTCTCCAATCTGAGACCCCTTGAGGGATGTTCGACTGCCTGTTTAGGCCCAATCCCGGTAGGTAGGATCAGGCCTAAGCAGGAAGTTGGACATCCTTCTCACAGTCCAGGACTGTTGCCTCCAAACTGCTTTGATGCCTGCATATTTGATTGCCCCTAACCACTTCTGCCTTCCAGCCTGATCACCCCATAATCACTACCCTGCCAGCATAATTGATGTCTAACTGCTCCCCTGCCAGCCTGTTTGCCCCCAACTTCCCTCCCCTGCTGGCCTGATCACCCACAACTGCCCTCCCTTGCAGGACTGGAACCTCCCAATGCTGGCATCTTGTGGTGCCCATCTTGTGTCCACATGGGGGCAGCCCTCTTGTGTGTTGAAGTGACAGTTAATCTGAAAATTACTTTTTTATTATATAGGATAGAGTCCTGGTGCATGGGTGGGAGCCAGCTGGTTTACCCTGAGAAGTGTCCTGGATCAGGGTGGGAGTTCCCTTGGGGCATGGGGTGGCCTGGGCAAGGAGCCTGTTATGGTTTGCAGGCCAGCCATGCCTCCCAGTGACCCATGCAGAGGCCCTGGGATCTGGGGTTAATTTATGTTCTACAATTGAAACTTTGTAGTCTAGAGCAGAGCCAAGCCTTCTGCTTGTTCTGTGGAGACATCCATTTCTGTTTGGGTTTATTTAAATTCTATAATGAAACTTTGTAGCCTAGAGTGGAGGCCTAGGTTCTAGGGCTTCAGAAACTTGGTTTCCTCCATCTCCCAGGCAACCATAGCTTCTGCTCTCTCCAGTTATGTGGCTGTCACCATTTTTGTTGGGGTATATGTATTTCTATAATTGAAACTTTGTAGCATTGAGTGGAGGGCAGGTAGAAAACTTGCCCTCCTTCATTGCTGGGGAAACCCAATCCTCCCTTCTGCTCTCAGTGGCCACAACCATTTGGTTGGGGTTTGTTTGCATAATTTGCTCCTGATTGGCTGATTGGCATGGCTATGGTCATGGCTTGATCAGAGGTATGGTCTATTTGCATATTACTCTTTTATTAGATAGGATTATTATACATCGCCCTAATTGGTTTGGCTCAGTGGATGGAGTATCAGTCTGCAGGTTGAAGGGTCCCTGGTTCTATTCAGGTCAAGGGCATGTACCTTGGTTGTGGGTACATCCCCAGTAGGGGGTGTGCAGGAGGCAGCTGATCAATGTTTCTTTCTCATCAATGTTTCTCTCTATCCCTCTCTTTTCCTCTCTGTTAAAAAACAGTAAAATATATTTTAAAATATTATTATACATCAAACATCATATATGTGATTCAGTGTCTGTCCTGCTACATAATGTCTTATAAGAACCTTTAAATTACATTGTTTAATATAGTCTTGTTTGTGGCAGGTCATGTAATTTTGTCCCAACCCACAAAATTGAGGTGTAAGTCATTAATGTTTATCATATAGTAGTAAAATTGAAGTTAAAAATGAAAAAAGAAGAATTATATATACTGTACTGATAAGCGGAACATACTGACAGATTTGGAACCTGTCAACTTTGATGCCTTCAATTTAAGTAAGCATTAATTTATGTGAAAATGGTGGAAATAGCATTCTAGGGCAACAGGAGATAAATAATAGGAACACTTCATTATTATATAAATTATTGCAATGATGTAATACTTCATTCATTGAGAAAGTCTCAATGAAGAGGTGAATGTGTGTGTGTATACATATATATGTGTATGTGTATATATACATTCAAACGTATAAAATGTGATATATATATATACACACTAGAGGCCCAGTGCACAAAATCCGTGCACTGTAGTGGGGTGGGGTCCCTCAGCCAAGTCTGCACCTTCTCACAGTCTATGATGGATCCCTCACTTGTTACTGCCCACATGCTTGCTGCTTCTGACTGCTCATCTCGCTGCTCCTTAGTGCTGCCATGTAGGTGAGACAGGCTCCCACCACCAGCACTGCACTTGCCAGCCATGAGCCTGGCTTCTGGCTAAGTGGTGAATCCCCTGTATGAGCATACCGACTAGGGGGCAGCTCCTGAGTGAGCATCTGCCCCTTAGAGGTCATTTTACGTTATAGTGCTGATTGTTCCCTGGTAATTCTGCCATTTGGTCAGTTTGCATATTAGGCTTTTATTATATAGGATACACATACATATGTGTATAAATATGTATATAAGCACTGTAGTGTTGACTTCAGCTACACTGAACACTTCCAAATTAATCAAATTAGCTATGTCGCCTTTTGTTTCTCAGTATTCAGATATATTGAGCCTTTTGAATGAAACAGTACTTGGGGGGGAATGTGAACCAATTTGCTTCCAAACCTTTTATGTTGCTATAGGAGCTTGATTTATTTTTAAAAATTGTTTGACACACACATACATAAACACTTACAAGTTTAGCATCTAAGTTTATAATCCATTGGGTATCACATAACTGTCCTTGAGGAGAGTAACACAGCCCTCAGTTCAAAGAAAGATTGGAGAAATATGTCAGCAAAAACGAAAGATCAAGAAGGAACATGTGGTTCTCTTAAAATTTTCCCTTAAGATTTAAAATCTTAGCTACTTGTCTCCCAAGCCTGTTTCTGACATTTGACTCAGTGTTAAGTCAGAATTTAGCTGACTTTAGAACTAACACCACTCAATTGTTTAATTTAATGTAAAAAAGAAACAGTGCTAAATGCTTACTAGTAGTTCTGGCTCCATACTAGTATCAGCACCTTCAGCAATAGAAGGTGACAGCAATAAGGAAGTGACACTAAGAAAAGCAATAAGAAGTAGTGTTCATGGTCTTAAGTCTGTGATCTTGAAAATAATAAAAAAACATTCAATAATGTGAATGTAAAATCACAAAATTTAATTTAAATGGATAACTCTGTAATGGAGAGCATATAGAAAAAGAGAGTTTAAAGCAGAGTACAAGTAGATTTGTAAGTTATTGCTCTTACTTTTGAAATCACTAATGTGGAAATATTTGATCAGAAAGTAGAAGAGTTAAATAACAGTTGAGTCAAATTCTGTCCAAAAAAGTTAACTGTACTAGGTTTTTGTAGGTCTGAATGCCTTTTTTATTAAAGATGTTTATTGTGATGACTTGGTAGAATAAAGATAAAATACTTTTAGATAGAAAGGTAATTTAGGAACTAAAGATAAGTTAAATTATGAGAAAGACAAGGGAAATTGTGCTGTATTTTCAAATAACTAAAGATAAATAGTAAACAACTATTATAAAAATTAAAAAAGCAAGACATATACTGAGAGAAAACTGGTTTTAAATCATATCCTGAAAAAGTCAAAATACATTTTAAATATAAATTTCATTTTTAACTTCATTTTTATTGTTGATACTATTATAGATGTCACCATTTTCCCCATTTTTACCTGCTTCCATCCAGTCCTCACTTCCCCTTCCCTCTGTCCATAGCCATACTAATATCTGTATGTATATATGTTCTTTGGCTAATCCCTTCACTTTCTTTCATCCCGTCCTGTGTCCCCCTGCACCCTTCACCTATGATAGCTGTCAGTTTGTTTCATGTTTCCATGCCTATGTTTCTATTTGTTCATTAGATTTATTTGGTTTATTTTGTTCATTAGATTGAACATATGAATGAAATCACATGGTATATTTCTTTGTCTGACTGGCTTATTTCACTTAGAATAATAATCTCCAGGTCCATCTATGCTTTCATGAGGGGTAAGAGTTCCTTCTTTTTAATGTCCACATTGTATTCCATTGTATAAATGTACTATCAGGTATTCTGATTCTTCTAACTTTATTCTCCTTCATTGAGATTACTGAGGCTGTTCAGGGTCTTTTTGGTTTCATATATATTTTTGGAATATTTGTTCTAGATGTGTGAAATATACCATTGGTATTTTTAATAGGATATATCATTTTTAACTTAAAATAACTTTTTACATTTTGTTTTGTTTGATTTAATAAATAAACTGTAGTATTTGAATTCCTATGGAATGGGCATGTTGTAACAATATTGAGAAAGGTAGTGTGCAATCTTTTTTTCTTCTCAAATTTATTTTGTGAAATAATTGACATATAACATTTTGTAAGTTTAAGGTGTACAACATATTGATTTTACATATTCATATATTTTCATATGATTACCACTATAACTTTAGCTGACATCTGCTGTGCATATATATAGTCTTTTGACTCTCACTGAGCCAATATAAGAATGAGGTTTGGGGCTATCATTTTACCAAAAGATAAAGAGGATACACACCCTGTGCTGGGATTAACACTTTGCATGGAACTATCTTTCACTGTTCAGACTCAGTGTGTGTGTTGTATGACACTTGGCCAACCCAAATACTATATCTGTCCCCTATGGGAAGGGGTTGGGGTTCTTCATTCTACAACACAAGAGGGTTGTATTCCTCTGTAGACTGCTGCTGGGAAGGACCCCATGGCCATGGTGGACTGTAGCTCACTACTAAGCTGGTCTCGCTCTGTCTCTTGATGAGAGTAAAGCGTTGCTCCACTCAGTGACTGTGTTGTGTTTTCATTCATGATTCAAATACCAAGATATAGTGGATAGAGTGTTCAGTCTTCTGCTACTGCTGATAGGTAAAAGATGCCTCTTGCATGCCTATTATGCCATGGCTAAAATGGAAATAAAAAGACCAAATTACTACAGAGGAAGAATTGCAAAAAAATAATTAAAAATCTAAAAAAATATTAAACATTTTCTGATCCCTTAGCTACATGGACTCACAGATTCTGTGGTATTGAATTAAAAAATGTTGGGATGGAAATGAAAGTAGTAGTAGATAAGCATATGTAGATAAACTTAGTAACAGAGTGACTTATCAAATTTTCTTGTATAGAGTAAGCATTTTTCAGTAGATAGAGAAGGTATGTTTATACAGGTGAACTTTGAAATAATTACTATAACAGGAATTTTCAGTCAAGGAAATATGACAATATTATATGACAATCACTCAAATAATAATGATGATCTTGTTTATCACTAATATAACTACTAATATTGATAAAATAATAACATGTAAGTCCTATATTGGAGGGGGAATAGATTTATATACTTAAATCTAGATGTGATCATATCCAATATGTCATTACCCTTCTTGAAAAATGTTAATTTTCATTTAATTTAATCAATGAATGAGTTAAACCATTCATTTTAAAAAATAAACTAAACTGATAAAATAAAATAGATATGACTTGATGCATGCCTGGAATGATGGCAGTGAGCCATAGTGTTATTCATCTTAGCATTGTAAGAGGTATAGAAACACATTTTATATTCATTGAGAATCTGAATATTATGTCATGTGAGCTTTGCAAACTTATAAATTTGTTGTTTCATTTAATCGTTGGTGGATGCCCTTCTCTACTGAGTTCATTAGTTTTATGTACCTCACTATATTTTCCTGAACGTATCTCCTTCTGTTTTGTGATTTCATGCTCTGGCCATCCTGCTGTTTTTACTGCTCTGAAGTGATCTGCTCTAAGTAGACAAATATCTCTTGCAGTAAAACACTCCCTGCTAATTTTGTTGCTTTTAAAGCTGATGCTATAAATTACTTTCTTAATCTAGGGACACCATTTTCCTTCTGTAACCACTTTACTGCTACTTCTGCAAGCAACAGCAAAGACTATATCCTGGCTTACTGGGTAGGTTCATGATTCTATTCTTAACAAACAGCACTGATAAAAGAAATCATGTCTGCCACAGGAAGGTCAATATAATAGAAAATTACTTAGAGATTAGCTCATGGATGGTCTTTACCCATTGGCTTTGATTGCTATTCAATGTCAGCCAATATAGAGATTGTTTCAATGTACCTTGTTCAGTCATATTTATTTGTGGCAGTGATACACATTCATTTATTTCTCATTTGCCAACCCTACTCCTTCCTACCATACCTCCTGCGTTTTGCTTACATAGAACTCCAGGACAAGCCAGTCTTTATACTTGCTTCAAAATGATTTTCCAAGTTTATCTTCCAAAGGGTTTAAAGGTCTGGGACATTCTTACCCAAATACTATTCTTAGTAAATGATACAAGAGGCAAACAATGAGTTCTTGAATAGGTGCAAACAACAAATCAGTGTTTCTATCTCTCCCTTCCCCTCTATCTCTAAAAAATCAATAAACTGAAAAACATTTACATGTAGCAAAGTACTTGCAGATGGGCTGTGAACAAGATGAGCTTGACAGGAACCCAACCCAATAAGTGTAGTCAGGTGACACCAGCATGTAATTGATCAAATAGTGTATATAAGCAACTGCTAAGTCTCTCTTCCTTAGTCATAGATTGGATATGAATCCCTGTCTCCTTTACTAGCTGCAAGTAAAACACATTGAGAGAACCAAGTCTCATTTGAATAGAGCACTCCAGGTGGGGAAAGCCTTCAGTTCAGTAACAAAGGGAGGTGCTTGGACTTCCCTAATAAACCAAGAAGATGGGATACTTTTAAAGGAGTAGTTTATTTTCTAATTAGGATTCAGAAATAAACTTGAACAAATATAATAACTACAAATACTAATAAGAAACAGCCAAATTACTGAATTGAATAATAAAACGATGGAGTGTAACTTATGATAGGGTGATCAGAGATGGTCTCTGATCAAGTAGCATTGAAGCAAAGTCCTGAAGACTATGCAGGACTAAGTATTTAACAGGAGTTAAGCCTACAGGGCAAAGATACTATTGGGAAAGAAGTCATGAATGCCTGTCAGAGAAACAGAAAACATAGGAAGACACTTTGCCCTGAGATGTAAAAACAAATCTCATCACAAGTAAATAGAGGTTTTAAAATGTTAGTTTGGTGATACTTCTTTAGATGATTAATAGAGCACTTCACTTTGTGCTTTCTGTTTTTGTGCAAAACAGATTTCTGTTAGGAGCAGAAACTTGGCTCCTGTTTATCTAAATTTAACTGAGAAGAGCTGACACCGTGTAAGTCAAACATTTAGTTAAAGTAAATTGTTGTCACAGATAAATTCTGACATCTCAGTGTCTTAAGTGAGTTAGTTCATTAACACTGAGAAGTGTGCTTTAACACTTTCACACATAAAGTTTATTGTGGGTGAAGTTCTGCTCAATAGAGTTATTCAGGAACCCAGATTAATGGTGGCTCTAACTTCTTCAACATTTGATTTCTCAGATCACCTTAGAATATAAAAAATGTCAAATGGAGGGAAACAGAAAGGACTGACTAAACAACTAAACCAAATTTTTATTCTATTTTTGCAAGGGATTTGGAAGTAGATTTTATCACCTTTTGCCATATCCCATCAGTTGAAAATTCAGTCAAATAACCACAACTAATGACAGGAAGCTGTAAAATGTAGTCATCTGTGTGCTCAAAAGGAAATGCCAGCTTTGGAAACTAGCTAATCAATCTCTGACCCAAAGAACAACACTGGTTCTTTTCAATGGAACTGGAATGTTTTCTGGAGATAAATCTCTTTTTTAGGCTAAAAATAATAATAAAGATTGCAATCTTTTAGATTCAATTTGTTTATTAAATGCCATTTAAAATCAGTTTACAACATCATGTTATAAAATATTTATTCTAATACTGTCTATCCATACATTTTAAAAATGTTTAATCATTTGATATACTCTATCTTATATTAGTGAAAACTAACTTCTAAATTTATGAATATGTGAAGGTTTATTTATCAAAATGAGATAAGCTATGCTGCAGTAACAATCTCAGTTACTTGAATCCCCGTTGCTTAACACAATAAAATTTACTTCATGCTATATATCCATAGGGGGCATTAGAAAGGATCTGCCTCATACAATCACTCAGATAGAATTGAATCAAATAAGCTTCTTTGATGATTGATTGTAGGGAAGAATAAGTCTATATGCACAGAACACATATTTAATTATAGTCAATTTTCAAGAGCAAGGTATGACTTTCTTTCCAACTTCAAATTGGGGTGGAAAAACATTAATTTTAAATGAGCAATATTGTTTCAGGATGTGTATTTTCTTTTTTAATTTATCTTTATTGTTGAAAGTATTACAGATATTCCCTTCTTTTCCTCCATTGACCCTCACCACACCTCTCCTACCCCTCCCAAGGCCTTTGCTGTACTATTCTCTGTCCATGGCTATGCATACATGCATATACTATGTTCTTTGGCTAATCTCTTCCCGCCTCACCTCCCTTCCCTCTGAAATATATCAGTCTGTTGCATATTTCAATGTCTCCGGATTTATGGAATATTAGCAAAATTTTATGGGCCCTATTTATAAAAATACTTTAAGGAAAATTTTAGAGTTGAAATTATATCTATAAGAATAAAAACTAGTCATACCTAGTAGAAATTTATGTGACTCTCTTACACCTGGTATCCTTATATCTTGAATGGTCTCATCAAAGGTTACACCAATGGTACCGGCAGTGGTCTGGGAAATGAATGGCGATTTCTACATATATTATGTATCCCCTTTTCTAGTTACTGGTCCCAACATCTGTGAAAGTCCCAAGATCAACACTCAGGAATAAAGTGATTACAGAGACAGAGGAGTTGATACTGAGGCTAGAAGAAGAAATGGATATTAAAAAAATGAGCTTATTACATCAAAAGTATGTGATGTAGTTGAGAATTTAATAATTTTAATTTAAGAATTAATGCAAGTATGGTTGATTTATTTTTTCTGAATTTAATGAAAATTATAAAATTATACATTCAAAGATTCTCAGCAAACCTCAAACAGTATATATAAAAAGAAAATTAGCCGAGACCAGTTTGGCTCAGTGGATAGAGCGTCGGACTTCGGACTGAAGGCTCCCGGGTTTGATTCTGGTCGGGGGCATGTACCTTGGCTGCGGGCACATCCCCAGTAGGGGGCGTGAAAGAGGCAGCTGGTCGATGTTTCTCTCTCATCGATGTTTCTGACTTTCTATCCCTCTCCCTTCCGCTCTGTAAAAAATCAGTAAAATATATTTTTTTTAAAAAAGAAAATTACATCGAAGCATATTATAAAACAATAAATTAGAAAAATATTGAAATAAATTATAAAAAGGAATATACAAGGAAAAATAATGGTAGATTATTAATAAGAAAGGCAAAAATTTAAGGCAGATGTGATTAAATGACATCTTTAAAGTGTTGAAATAAATTTCTTTCATCTTAGAAATCTCTACTCATTGAAAATATTATTCCAAAGGAAAGTAGATGTAGACTTTAGAGAAATCTGAAGATGGCTAAGAGCCCTATACAAAACAAACAAGAAAGAAAATTCTTCAGGTAAAAAAAACAAATGATAGCAGATAGATCCTTAGATTTACACAAAGAAAAACTATGAAAATAGAAAATATGGGCCAAATATAAATGTTCTTTAAAAATAATAATTGCCTGACTGGCGTGTATCCGTGGTTGAGTATTGACCTATCACAGTTGAATTGTTGGTCAGGGCACATGCCTGGGCTGCAGGCTTGATCTCCAGTGTGGGGCAAGCAGGAAGAAGCCCGTGATCATCTCTCATCATTGATGTTTCTTTCCCCCTTTCTCTGGAAATCAATAAAAATGTATTAAAATAATAATTGGCTACATAAAGAAAAATTAACTTTTTCTGAGGTTTAAAACCAATGTTAAGGAAAAATATATGCTAAAAATTACACATGGTTTCCAAACAGTCCCACCTACTCATTAGTTTTAGAAGCTATGGACTCCAAATCCATGGCCCCAATATCAGAATTTCACTTACAAATATTAGCTTTTAAAAATTAAATTATTTGATTACTCAGTTTACATTTCTTCAAATAGATAATTTAAACTTAAGTTGTGCCTATTTGAAACAAAAATAAGCTAAAAGGAGAAAATTTATTAAATTATGTAGTAATTTGGCATATGCAGGAGAATATATAATAGAAAGATAATTGTATACACCCTGATTGGAATTCCAGTACTCCAAAGCTAGATTAAAAGACTATGGAGAAAAGATAAGGGCTAAAAGGAATTTCCAGAGCTGTGGAATCCAGCTCCCGTTATAAAAAAAAAAAATAAGTGTGGAAAGAGGCAGTTTATGTGGAGACTGCCATGGGTTAGTCATGGAGCCATACTCTGTCAATACATGGTATGGCAATGAAAATATGAAGCCTACATCACTTTCCTTTACATGGTACTGAATTCATTTTGTGTCTTGGTTGTGAGGATCTATGTCTGTGTGCTCATGATATTGGCTCACTTGTGTTAATATATATGAAGAGTGTCATAGTAATAGACATAGAAGGTGAATATAGAGTAATTCGGCATATGCAATTTTCCTTCTCCTTCTATGTTTGTTTCACTGCAACAGACATTATTGTTTACATTTATTTACAGGTTATGAAGTTTATATCAGAAAATATGACACTAGGAAACATTTTCAAACATATCTAGGTGAAGGAAAGTTATAACTAGTCTTATTCAGATCATGTCCCTAGTAAATACACAGTGATGTATTTCATTTCTTTTTACAGTGTCATCAATAGTCTTGTCTAAGTTTCCAAGTATGTGTGAGACAGTCTGAAGAGTTATATTTATTTATAGAAGCCAAATGTGTAATTAACATGTCCCAAGAAAGTGAAATAAGTGTCAGTTTGAGCCTATTGCATGTCATCTAATCAAATTTCTTGAATTAATGTTCCCAGTGAACAGTGTTTCTTAAAGGTATATTGGCTAATGTGGGAAGTGAAGATGCAGATTAATTGAAAATCAATTTATGGAATAGATAAAGACCTCTTAGGCAGTATGCCATTGACAGGTAAGCTTAAATCCTTTGGAAAATCAAAGCAAAGAAATAATAAATACACATTTCTTGGTCAGCATTCATTATGTAACATTTCGTAACTTCACAATTATTCCTAGATTGGTAATTACTTGAGTTTATGTTAGAAAACATATTATTTGATTTTTAAAACTGTGCTACTAATTATTGGGTTTCTGAAGATTTATTTTGTAGTGTTTATTCAGTTTGATATTCTATCATTTGGAATTTGACCCTGTAAATTCGGGATTTCTATATGCTCCTGGGAGTATTCTCCCTTTAATGAGGCATTTATAGTGCTGGGCTATTAACATGAAATATTTCATTGAAAAGGTCATTAAAGATCTAAATTCATAAGCAAGCCTATTTAAATGATGAGCTATAATGGCATTTTCATGAGTACTAGAGAAATCCTGAAAGATGCATTATAACTGGAAGTAAAACAGCAAATATATTAGTTTAAAATTAAAATTTTAATTAATTTATTTAGTGAATAGGAACATAAGAGCTGCAAGACATACTTGAGCATCATATGGTTTTGTAGTTTTCATATTAGCATGTATTGGTCCCTAGAAGTTCTTATTCAGTAAGACTCTTTTGGAGTTTAGAAATCTGCACTTCAAATGTGATAAAACAAATTCACTAGGAAATCCTTACATAGCAAGTCTGTGTAATTGATAATCAAGAATGCCTTTTATTTCACACACAAGAAAATGATAGCCTCCAACCCATCCCCCAAAAATCTATTTTTTATTTTGTCCATTTTCTTAGATGTTTAGGACAGGGAACATGCTGAATACCAGTTACTACAACATGCATGGCAGAGCACATTCTAATATATATATATTTAGTGTGTTATATCCTTTCTTTATAAATTTGTGTTATACCTCTTTTTTATTTGCAATACTGTTTTTAGTGTTTAAAAAATACCTTATTTAACTTATGAAAAGACATTTAGAGTCAATATTTCATGATTTAAGCTTTGTACTTCATACTTTACTTTTATAGTCTCTCTATTTCATACTTTATACTTGCCAATTATTAGTTCCAACCTCCCATTTCTGACTTGTCAAATGAAATAATGTAGGAAGTTAAATTTTTTGTATCTACCTTCAGCCTATCTAATAAAAGAGTAACATGCAAATTGCCCATACCTCCACAGCACCCACTAGCCAATAAGGAGCAAGTATGTAAATTAACCCAACCAAGATGGCTACAAGCCGCAGAGAGAGCAGAAAGCTTGGGTTTCCCTGGCAATGTAGGAAGTCAAGCTGTCCACCTGCCCTGGTCTGCCTTGGCCTCCACTTAAGGCTACAAAGTTTCAATTATAGCAGATTAAAAAAATCCCAACAAAATGGCAGCAGCCACAGAGCTGGAAAGAGGAAGAGGCTTAAGTTGTCCCTGGCAATGGAGGAAGCCAAGTTTCTGCAGTCCTGGTCTGCCTTGGCCTCTGCTTATGGCTAAAACGTTTCTATTATAGAAGATAAATAAATCCCAACAGAAATGGCTGTAGCCACAGAGCAAGTAGGAAGCTTGGCTCTGCTCAAGGCTACAAAGTTTCAATTATAGATATAAATAAATCCCAGATACCAGGGCCTTTGCTTGGGTTTCTGGAGGGATGGCCAGCTTGCAAACCACCACAGGCCCCTCGCCCAGGCCACCCCATTCCCCAAGGGAACCCCCACCCTGATCTGGAACACCCTTCAGGGCAAACCAGCTGGCCCCCACCCATGCACTAGGCCTCTATTCCTATCTAATAAAAGAATAATATGCAAATTGACCTTCACTCTAACACACAAGATGGCTGCCCTCATGTGGTCAAAGATGACTGCCCCTATGTAGACACAAGATGGCCAGCAGGGGAGGGCCTGGAAGGGACCATGTCTGCAAGGGAGGACAGTTGTGGGATTGGGCCTAAACGGGAAGTTGGACATCCCTTGAGGTGTCCCAGATTGAAGAGAGTGCAAGCTGGGGTGAGGGACACACACCCCAAGCACGAATTTCATGCACCAGGTCTCTAATATCTACATAGAAGTATAAGTCTAGGTTTTGTCATCGTATCTTGTATGTCTATGTGCATTATAAATGACATTTTACATTTTATTCATTTTTACTAGTTCTCACAAAGATTATTATGAAAAGAAATAATTACATAAAGTCCT
The DNA here is from genome assembly GCA_027563665.1 of Antrozous pallidus. NCBI lineage: Eukaryota > Metazoa > Chordata > Mammalia > Chiroptera > Vespertilionidae > Antrozous > Antrozous pallidus. The sequence goes on along the minus strand of CM050516.1, from coordinate 66,195,463 downwards.
GTCTACGTATCCACATATTTACTTTTCTGACATCCTTCTTTCCTTCCAACTGATTACCATTTTTGTTTTGTGTTATCCTTCACCTTGAAAAATATCCTTTAGCCTTTCTTGTCCTGCAGTTCTTTGGGAAACCAAATCTCTCAGTTTTCCTAACAAGTTTTTATTTTATCATTAGTTTCAAGAGTATTTTTACTATACAATCCTGAGTGGACATAACTTTTATTTGTATTTCTTTCTTTTGATCTTTAAAAATATCATTCCTTTTTTTGGCCCTTGATTATTTCTATTGAGGAATAGATGGACATTTATATTCTTTCCTCTATGTACTATTTATTTTTAGTTTGTATGTTTTCAGATTGTTTTTGATTTTTCTGCTGAACTTGCTTAGATTTGAAAGCTGATTCATTTCTACCACTTTTGGGTGATTTTTCTACATTGTTTTTTCAAAATTATTCCATTCTCACAAACTCCTCTTCTTGGAGCTATTATTGCATATATATTAGACTTCCTTTGTCTGACAATTGCTGGCTATTCTGTGTATATTGCTTTCAATCATTTAGCTCTCTGTTATTCATCTAGCTTATTTTTTGTTTTTTTATATATAATTTCATTGATTTCAGAGAGGAAGGGAAAGGGAGATATAGTTAGAAATATCTATGATAAAAATCATTGATTGGTGCACTGAACCTGCAACCTGACATGTACCCTCACCTGGAATTTAGTCATGATCTCCTGGTGCAGATGTTGAAGCTCAACCACTGTGCCAGCCAGGTTGGGCTGATCAGTAATCAAGTTCATTGATTCTTTACTTATCTCCAATATGATGTGAAGTATAGGAATGCTTTATACCTTAGTTATAAATTCCTGATGAAATTGCATATATGTGCATTTCTTGTTTCCTTATTTTATTTACTTTTAAAAAAATTCTTTGAACATTATAAAATAGGCTAAACTTCTTTGAACCAAATGATACCTGCTTTAAGCTTGTAGTCTGCTAAATCTAACATCTAAGATGTCACTGGTTTGATTCCTACCAACTGCTTATCTTATTGACTACTAGTTACATGCGCTGGTTTCTTCTCATATCTAATTTTTAAATTATTATTTCCACTGAAAATAATGTATCTTTGATTATTCATTAAAGACACTATTATGTGAGCTTTCTCTGGAGTACATTTATTTTCTTCTGGCAGAGAGTTTAAGTCCTGTCTATCACCTTGCCCTTAGTAGCCTTTGTTAATACTTTCTGAGGAAGGATCCCTAGAAGATCCAAGGTTTTTGTCAAGCTCTTCTCACTCAATCTTTGCCTAGCCCATGGAACTTGTCAGGGCTTGATTTTCATGGTCCTGGAAGGAGGGTTGTAGCTCTTATTTATGTTGTTATATTTATTCAAAAGCCATAGTCTTTCTGATCTCTCTGTTAGATACATAACATGTACAAGAAGTTGCAATAAGATTTATCTACTTTAACTGGTCTGGCAACCAATGTCTCAAATTACTGTTTGGCTTCCAGTACTGGTTTCATGCTCAGCACCGTGAGACCTGGTCTTTGGCATAAAACTTATTAGAAAACCAGATGCATATTTGTGGAAATCAACATTGTATGGCTTCATCTTTTTCAGTGGCTGTACCTACAGAATTCAACTGCTTGTGCACCCACGCATCCAACTTCTCCCTCTTTATCTCAGTTCAACCATTGTGGTTTCCCTCTAGAGAGTAGCTTGCTGGGCCAACAGTAAGGAATTGTCTGCTGGTGGAGGGAATGGTGGAGTTCAAATCATAGATTCCGATGCTTCTAGCAGTTGTGTGCTGCCTGCATCTAACTTATAATAACTGTTAACATATTTTGTCTGATTATTTAGTTGTTGCGTTGGAGGTTCTAACCTAATTCATTGAGGCTGCCATATTTGGAAATGAAATTCCATGATGATATGTAATATTTGGCATTAACAGAGTACTTAAGACTTAATTACAGTTTCAAAAAGATATCATTTTCACCATGTCAAAATAAAGTTATAGCTAACATAGTTCAGGACAGAAAGAACACAGAAAGTATATCCTTACTTTACAAGATGAGTCAATGGATGATATTTAAAGTTGTCTAAAACTGATATTTTAATTAAAATTCAACTGAGATTTTGAAAATAAGTAACTGCTCATATTGAGTGGAATAAAAATTGGAGTGAACAGTGAGATATTAATAAGATCAATTGCTATCTTTTGTTGTAATAAGCCTATAGTTCTCATCTAATATTTAGAAGTGAATAATTAAAATTATGGAGGTAACGATGAGAAATATCACTTAGTAATTGTTAGAATAGAATATTATTGAAGGAAATGGGGAAAAACTAAAGAGGAAATTCTTGTTCTTTGTAATGAATTGAAATTTTATGTATGCTAGCAATTTATAAACAACTATATTTTGAATACCCATATTCTTTTGATATATGTTTGTCACCTAATAATTGGTCAATTATTGGTTATATGGATGAAAATATCCTATTTTTATTCCCTATATGATGTTTTAAAATAATTTACAATTCTTTAATTGCATGTCTCATTTTTATGATTAAAATATACACAAAGTCACACAAATATTAAGTACAGTATTTGGTTTGGATTTTTATCTCTTTTCTATCTTCAGGATGTTGATCAACCCCAGTATTCCTCAGTGACCCAAGAAGCTTAGTAGTAATTCACTGCCCTTAACACACTTTAGGGCATCAAACTAATCCCCCAGTGTGTTAATAAATATTTTCTGATGAAGTTTTTCTGTTTTTACTGAAGATTAAAATTGTATGTGTTGCAAATAAAATACAAACATCTTTCTCAGGATGGAGACTAACTTGTGTCCAGGGCTAGCTAGCTTGAGCCCCTAAGCCTCCTTTATGTTTCCTCCCTTGATTCTGAAGTCATCTTGTACAGGGGACCCCGGTGGCTGGTGACTGCATCTAAAACATTAAGGGATTGGTGTGGTTTTGATTTCCATCTTCTTCACTCCTACATATGGAATTTGACACAAATATTATTCTCTTGAAGATACCAAGCTACCATTTATTTGGGAAGATTTTCAGCATCTGAAAAAGGAAGTGAAAAAAGCACTCTCGGGATGAGTTCTGATACCAGTCGGAAGGTGTTAGGTTGAGTCATGCTTTTGAGAATGACTTGATTATGCTTGCTCTACACTACTAGAGAGTACTGTTATCTTTACACAACCATCACGGACTTCTACCATAGGTCATAAACATAGTACAAAATAAAATGAACATGTATATCTAACCTGTTTTTTTTATGTATATTGTATTTTCTATGTATTTCTGAACTTTATTTCTTTGAAAAATTGCTGACATTACACATTATTCATAAAGTTATAGTTCCCAAAGTTAAGAGGAAATGTTCATTTTCATAAAATGACTAAGCTGCTTAGTTTTATTTTATACTTCTCTATATTTTATGACACAAAATAAAATAACTTAGGGTAGCACAGTTATGAATCATTTAGTGTCCTAGAATATATGAACATAATTGTCATCTAAGACAATAGAAAATGCATAAAAGAATCTCTATGAACTCAATGGACATATTTAAAACCCTACAAATATTACTGTTCTTTGGAATAATGAGAAAAAGAAAATAGATTGTGTAATTCAATAATCCTCTCCATAAAAAAAATACTGAACTCAGTCCTCTGTGGTTATTTAGTAGAGGAATAACTCTGATTATTAATATGGGGGTGATGTTTAATACAGTGTGAAAGTCGTCCTGATGTATTCTTCTGATAGGATACATTTTACTTGGAGATTTTCCTGAATTCATCTAAAAGAGAAACTTAATTAAAAATGAAGATGCAATGCTTATTCTCATTACAAATCATACTTTATTACATGCATACTTTTAGATACACATTAAGAGGGCACCCATCATAAATTTTTATGTTTTACATGAAAAAAAGTGGGTAATATTCCAATAGGTAATGACTTTACAAAATCTATGGAAATGAATGGCACAAATGTGCTGGGGCTTTGTTGAGAAATGCACTGCAGTAAAATTTATCACTTAGCAAGTTCTTTAATCAAATGCCTGTAAGTTCAGAAATCATCCTCAATCAGAACCTTTATTTTTTCCTGGCTCCTTATTTGGTTATGTTATGAAAATAGAAAATAAGTGAATAATCAAACCACTATTCATGGGGTATTATTACTTCCCAGTGTTTTTTGAAGTCCATGAATAATTACTTGGAGCATCTGAAGTTTGTAACATGCTCAAAACTTTTCACTCCTCCTTCTCTTTTGCCAAAATCTCTATAATTGAGGTGCTTCGTCCAGAGTGTGGAACATTTCTGTGGGGAGATCAAAGGCATAGTACAACCATGCAAACATTTTAAGCTATCTATTCTTTTCCTAAATGAAGTGTGCAGGTTAAGTTCAAAGTGTATACCAGCTGTTTTGGCTGAAATTTGGATGGACTCCGTAAATCCTTACTATACCTCTTAGACTTTAGTAGAGTTCTCAGCCTATTCTGAATCTTGTAGAGCTCAGAAAACATTGTTTCAAAATCACTAAAGAAAAAGCATGGTTACACTTATTATTTAAATGCTTAGTCTTCCATATTTTGTAGTAAGGGGATAATAATGGCTATTTCCTAAGGTTATAGAGAAAATAAAAAAATGAATTTTAAGTGTCCTCAATGACCCCTTTAAAATAACAAGCTCTAAATATGTATTTGTTCTCTTCCCCATATATTTACTGACATAGAAAATTACCTGCGTATAATCACATAGATTCCAAAGTAAAATATGCTCATTTACTGAAAAAACTATGATATAGATACTAAAAAGGAAGAGCTTACATTCCCACATAGCTCCAGCTATACATCGTAGTTATTTTTATCAGACTTGAGCAGGCTACAGACTTGGGGAACTAAAGGCACTCATTCATTTGATTATTTATTCATTTATTCAATATTTATGGAGAATCTGTTGTATGGCAGGCACTGTGTGAAGTTCTGGGAATACTAGTTACAGCAGTGAACAAAACAGACATGCTCCCATTCTCACAGATAATATGAAACAAATAAGTTAAACACAGTATCTGAAATATGCTCTCACCAAACATAAACATAATACCTCATAATTCACAATCTGATTCATGATTTTAAATTGTAAACACATTTGTATATGATCACATAGAATTGCAATAACTCAAGTTCTGTTTATTTGTTTTTATTAGTACTGTGTTATCATTGTTTACTTCAAATCCACTGGTTAAATGCAGGAAAATGTAGTATCACAAGGTTTGGAAGCTTTAAATGAGCTACAAAACAAATTGGAATTGTGATGAATTTGCTCTTTAAAAAATGTGAATATTCTAAAAAGCAGAATCTGTGTGATTCATGGGCTCAAAGTATAGCTGAAAATTTTCCAAATTAACTTTCTTAAAGAATATATGTAAAATACAATGTTTGTGAAGGTGTGTGTGTGTGTGTGTGTGTGTGCGTGTGTGTGTGTGTTTAAATAGCACATTTATGTTTTCAGAGGCTTTATTTATAATTCCCAGTTTATGTTGATAATATAATTTTTAGTTGGTTTTATTTTTGCTAATAAATTCTCTGTAGAATGTGTGATACCTTGTTTCTTATACCCACTACCTTAATCTTAGCAAACCACTTGGCCAAACCCACTTTAAGGAACCGTTCCTTCCTTCCTGTTGGAAAAGATGTGGGATAGACTGGTAAATGCCATAGTATGTCAGCTGGAGCCAATGAGCCCTGCACAGCATTAGGATTAAATCTCCTACTAACCCTGATTCATTTCCATTAAATTACAGCACAGCCAAATTATTTCCTGTTTTAAGCTAATCTATCACTAAATCATAATTTGATGATCTTCTAGTTTATCAACAGTAAGGGAGTCATATCCAGTAATATTCCTGTCTTTCTGTTTATGCACAGTTCAAAAAAAAGAGAAAATTTTAAATATTTCCAACTTGCCCATCTTTGTCTTTCAAATATGTGAATAGGATACCATAGGGAACATGTTCTTTTTCACTCCATGATGTGGGCTCAACAAGAGAGAAACCAACCCACATAGTCAAAGAACCCAGTCTTACAATGTGTAACTTTACTTAGAGGCTCTGGCTCCAAAAGATGGAAATTATATAACCCTGAAGCATGGTAGATGGGCATGAGGAATTCCATAACTGGGATTAAGGTTTGAGATAGTGGTCGAAGGGAAAAAACATTCCTGAAGAGAGTACTGGAAGCATGCATAGAGTGGACAGCACCTGGCAGGAAGTTGGAAATGTGCAATTAGAAATGTACAAACATTTCTCAAATTTACAAGAATACAAGAGATATACTGAAGGAACCAAAGGAAGTATTACTGATTAATGAAATATTTTATAGATTTCTACTTTCCTGTATAGATTGGGTATGGGTGCTATTTCAGGGAAATGATGTTGTAATTCTAGTGATTATGCAGGTGATTTGAGGCACTTTTGGAAAGAACAGAAAGAGAGATAATGAGAATGTGGTTCTTCTGATCCTTTGTGGCTGCAGGTGTTCAGACAAAACTTCAACTTGGTCTATTCAGGGGAAAATAATTTACACTGAGATAGCCTATATAAAATGTTTTCAAATGAAAAAAAGCTAGAATTAGGATGTATCAGCACTCTTTTTTTTTTCTTTTCTTTAAAGATACATCAGAACCTGTATAGCATTGGTCTGGGATAGGACCAGGCCACTTTGATGTGGTTAAGATGGAGATAAAATTTATTCTTTCTTTACAGGTTTCTGGCTTGAGCCTATTCCAATAAAAATGTGAGCATCTACATATTTTTTTTAAATGTTATAGTTAGCAGGAATCATTTATATTCTTTTTGTTGTTGTTATTGTTAATCCTCACTGAGGATATTTTTCCATTGATTTTTAGAGAGAGTGGGAGGGAAAAGAAGAGAGAGAGAGAGAGAGAGAGAGAGAAACATGATGTATCACATTGATTGGTTGCCTCCTGCATATGCCTGACTAGGAGGACCTGGAGCTTGCAGCTAAGGTATGTGCCCTTGACCCGAATGAAGATCAATGGTCTATCCACTGAGCCAAACTGGATAGGGCTCATTTATATTCTTAAGGTAAACTGTAACTAGGGAGACTTCATAGACTTATCATGGGGGGGGCGGGGAGTGTAGATCCACTTTACCTATCCCCAAGCTCTTAAGCTCTGACACCAATAACCATGCTCAAATTCCCCAGCTGTGCTCCAAATTGGACTACAGAGAGTCTGGCTCTCCTCCCTACCTCATCCCTCTCACTCTGTCAACGGAACAAGTGGGAAAAGTTTAGTGGAAACACCTTAAGTAACAGTTCAGTGAATCTCACAACTTCAGTGTATCTAAGGTCAAGACATGGAAAAATGTACTGTAGAATGTGATGTGAATGCATAAAATAGGAAAGTGAGATAAAAGTATGTGATTGTTGACATCCAAAGATGCAACAGATGCTTATAGAAATCACCAATGAAAGCAATGCCATAGGTAAAGCAACAGATGTTCCTTTTACTGCCATTTGATTGGCTTATGAGACTATTTTTAACAAAAGTAATTTTATATACATTTGTTCAAATATAAAAAGGTGTACTATTGACAATCAATGAGATATTTGCAACTATGTATTCAACTTTGTCTATGGGCCAGTAACTTAAATAAATAGAGTTTATTTTTCCTTCACCCTTCATTCTATACCAAGTGTCTTAGTCCATTCAGGCTACTATGTCACACATACTATAGACCAGTGACTTATAAGCAAAAACACTTACTTCTTACAGTTCTGGAGACTAGGAAATCCAAGGTGAAGGCATTGAAAATTCAGTGTCTGGTGAAAGAGAACTTCCTGATTCATAAATGGCCTTGTTTTTGCTGGGACTTCACATAAAAAGTGGCAAGGTGGGTCTCTGGGATCACCTTTATCAGGGCACTAATTGCATTCATGAGGGTTCATCTTCCATTACCTGATTATCTCCCAAGGCTCTACCTCCAAATACCATTAACAAGAGGGGTTAGGTTTCAACACATAACTTTTGAAAGGAGGGGGCATAACCATTCTGTCAGTAGCACCAAGCAACTGTACTCCATTATTTATTTGACTGTGTTCATTAAAAATATTAAGTATGATCATATTTGTTGAATCAACACTTCTGTATCTGATATATCAAGCTTTCCTATTTTTACCCCTTTCATTCAATATTACTTTCCTACAGATCTTTTTGTTGTTGTTAATTGCCTAGCTTCCACCATGAAATGTTATCCTGTATATCTGTTTATATAATGTGGTCCTTTGGAAGACCACAAATCATTGTAATATCTAAGATATGTTCAGCCGGAAGAATCAATTTTTGCCCACTTAAAAGTGATATGGATTCCCTTTGAGGATGCATAGTTTAAATAATTTCTTTGATTAGATACACATTATATTGTTTTCTATACTACTGCCAAAATATAAACAAATATATCTCTGCCAACTAATTTTTATGGGTATTATGTAAACCTCATTACCTTCAACAATTTAAAATGCCATCTTAGTTTACTGGGTTCAGGTAGGAGGAAGTAGGTAGGGCAGGTTGTAGGGAAGGTGACAGAATTCCAGATCACCCTTCGATAAGACACAATTTTATAAGTTTATTCCTAGAAAATACTATCAAAATGAGTCTATATATAATTGACAATGACCATAATAAAAGTAGATAAATTTCCTGAAGAAATATTGGGAGAAATAATTAATCCTGTAAAGAGCAGCTTTGTGCATACATTATTATCCTCATTCACATCTGTTTCATTATTTATGCCTTTTATATGAAGAATAAAAAAAAACAGATAATTTTCTTTTCACCCTGGAAAGTACCACAGGATGTCAATAATTTTCTTATGAGCTCTTAATGAAAGGGTTTAAATTTCAATAAAGAAAGTTCTTCCATTAGGGAACTCCTGAAGAGTTTGAAGCAATTTATTCCCAGACAATATTGAATGGCATCATTATACCAAAATTTTCTCTAAGTAATTTCACTCAAATAACCCAATAAGAATATATCTTTATAGTTTTCTTGGTCCTTATAATGTCAATTGACACCTGTCTTTTAAACAAACAAACAAACAAACAAGCAAACACCCAGCTACAATAATACGTTGTTGAATTCACAATGTTACTTTTAATAATTTCATCAGATCAGTTCTTCAGACAGAACAAATTAAACCAAAAAGCTTATTAATGCCATTGTAAATTATATCATGCTATAATTTATGTTATCTTTTTAAAATAATTTAATTCCTTTTTAATTATAATACTTTGCAAAAAAAATCCAGTCTATGTAAAGAAGGTGAAATAAAATATGTAGACTCTAATTTAAACACTTTGGCAAAAAAAAATCCAAATTCAGTAAGATAATTGTGTCAAAAGCAATTTTTTATTGTTTAAATCTTTAGATGATTGCCCTGGTTCTGTATTTCTTTGCCTGTATAAAATACGCTAAAGTAACATGAGAGAATAACCATGATTTGATAATATTAGGTACTTTTTAAAATAATGAATGTATTCTATAATAAATCAAAACTTAAGCCTTTGATAATATATTTACTTATTAAATTTAAATACATGGTCATTGACCACACTGCTAAGAGCATGGACTCTGGAATCAAGCTGCTAAATTTGAACCTGAGCTGTAACATCTACTGTCTGGATGGCCTTTGGATATAATAATTATTCATTAATTATTTTTTATCTTGCTTTCACTCTCTGTAAAAGAGGATATTAACAGAATCTAGATAGAAAGAAATCAGACACAAAATAGTTTATTTGTATTATTTCGCTTGTTGCTCCACAAATATCATGACTTCATGTGCAGACACGTCAGCATTGATTAAGACACAAACTTTCCTTAAAGGAATCAAAATGGCATCAAGTGTTGGCATTTCTTAGTTTGCCTCCCATATTGTAGAAGGCGAGTTTGATGCTCATTATGTGCTCTTTCCGCTTGAGCTAAGTGGGAGAATTCCTTGCTCATAAACAAGAACATAGTGCTAGTCTGTCTTTTGGGTACATCTGGATCTAGACACTAAAATTGTTATACTTTGGCTCATATTTTCCTCTGTTCGTCTATCAACTCTGCTTTTCTTTGTACATTGCTTCTTTCTGAGTCCTTCGTAAGGCCAGAAGTATGTGTGGCAATCCACTTACTGACACTCACAAGTATTGATCTTTATTTCCCTTGATGCTTACATCAAAACTAGACAGATCCTTTCTGCCTGGCAATGTGGTATGGACAGTGAATGAGTCTAATTATCTTCACATAATTCTTATGGAATAGATTTGCAACACCAAGAAATAAATGACGAGGACCAAAACAGCTGCCACACCCACTATTCCACACTGATGCAGCATAGTATGAGAAGCAGAAACTATGAAGATCGGAAACAGGGTTCAAGGATAAGTTTGGCAATTTATTTGCTGTGTGATTTTATATATTTGCTTAAAATCTCAGTGCTTCACTTTCACTGTTTTAAAGAGTCTGATACAATATCCTCTTAAATATGCCAGTTTGGCATCTCATATGTGTCAAGTTATATTTTAGCTAAAATTTGCTAAGTGCAAGTTATTATCACAGTCTTAAAATACTGAAGTATCAAAGGAGTCTTTTTCATTCCACTATGGAATATGATTATATTTCTAGAGCACTTTGGAAACCTGGAGACTTCAGGAAAGACCATTCTTTTTGGTCTCTTTATAGAGTTGCATATAAATAGTTGGTCGCTGTGATATTTGCTTTATGTTATACTAGCAATGGTGAAATCATATGTATCCCAACTGACTTCTTGGGTTACATCTTGATAAAAGTAAGAATACATTACCACCGCACTTTATGCCACAGGTAATTTCCTTTGGATCCTAAGAGAGTCCAGCAATTTTACACTTTTCACTTGAGAGAGCTACTTCTGATGTTAAAACAAAACAAAAATAAAACATGGACAAAAAAAAGTTGCATCCATCCAAAGACTTGCTCTGGTCAAACAGCACAGCTGTAAAATGTAAATGAAGCACTAGAGTCAGATATTTCCTAATTGCCTGTTTTAATACCGTCTGTTCATTTGCTGCATTTGGTAATGTGCCACTAACTATGTAAAAACAAGTTAGTTACACTATATTACTCAAGAAAGATGCCATCTTTAGTAAAGGTCAGGAAAATTTGTTTATATTGGCTTCCAGAAATATATTAACAAAATAAAATCACTTATCAGTGAGAGAATTTTAAATGCATTCCATTGCTCTTCATATTCTGTTTTATTTTGGCTTGTTAATATGTAAGTATTGAAAATACAGAGGTTTATTTTGATGCACTGGAAAATATATGACATTACTTAGGAAAGAAAAATAATAATTGCCACCACTGCTGAACAATTATGCTTTTTTGACCCTCGGAGGCTCTTGCAATTTTTCATTTCTGGCTACAAGTGGGAGAAAATTCTTAAAGTTTAGACAGTGACTGTCTTAGTATCAGTTAAAAATGAAAAGTAAACCTAAACCAAGGGATTGTCTCCACGCAGACAAAATAGTTGCTTGAGTTCATTCACTAAAGTCATGCATCTGGTGTCTGTATACAAAGCTAATGATTAAAAGAATATTTTTCAGCCTCAGAAAAAATAGTCTGTTAGGTTGTTCTTTTCTCACAATAATGAGGAATTAATTGTGTTCCAAGGATCACACGATACATGGTTCCTTTTTTTCTGGACAAGAAGTTAATTAAGAAAAAAGGAAAGCTAATAAAAAACAATTGAGTGCTAGCCAAATGCCAGCTGCTTATCAAATATGTAGTACCAGAAATGTTAGTGGAGGGCTTAAATCAATAGGCCTTGGAGTCATACCTAATTTAAATTTTTTGTTGTTAATCCTCACCTGAGAATATTTTTGCATTGAATTTTTAGAGATAGTGGAAGGGAGAGGTAGAGACAGAGAAATAGAGAAACACTGATGTGAGAGAGACAAATCTATTGGTTGCCTCCTGCAAATGCCCCGCCTAGAGTTGGGGATAGAGCTTGCAATCCAGTTACTTGCCCTTGACTGGAATTGAACCTGGGATCCTTCAGTCCACGGGCAGACAAGACGCTCTATCAACTGAGCCATACAGGGTGGGGCCATAATTCAATTTGAACTACCTTATATAGTGAAAAGAACCATTTTATCAAGTGTAAAATAGAAATAATACTGTTACTTACATGTAGTGATTTCTGTAAGAATTAAATAGCATATAAAAGCCTTAAGTATCTAACATGTACTCAATAAAATGCTATCATTACTTTATTATTTTTTGGTTCAATAATCACAGCAATCCTGAGACATATATGTTGTTATCTTATACAAATTAAGAAAAGTAAAGTCTCAAAAATTAAAATGACTTTGCCAAAGATATGCAACTAGTTAAAATAATTTACTCTTGAATCTTTAAAGCTGACTGTACTTGCCTTCTTCCCACTTTCTGATGTGTGTTAGGCAGCAGTTGCTCTGCCCAAGCCATTCTACAGGTCACACTGTAGAAAATGAGGAGACTATTCACACAGAGAAGGTTAAATTTACAGTTTTAATGTACATCATAATAATTATCACTTAACTGCTACTTTATCTGCTGGCACATTATAGCACTAAAAAGAATTATCCCATTTAATTTTTAGAACATCCTGAAACATAGACATATTTATTTTTGTTTTACAATGAGAAAAGTGATCACAGAGCAAGGGATTTGTCATGACCAGACAATCAAATGTGAAGAAGATCACATTTGAGACATTGAAAGAATGTCTACCGTATTCTAAAGTTTCTGATATAAGAAAAAAACAACACTGCTCCTCATGGGATTCAGCAAATAAAGTTAAATTTATGTTTTCAAAAATTGGTCTTCCCAACATGAGCTCTTACATTCATCTCTACTCTTAAAGAAATTTTACTGGGCCTTACAACATATATAGTTATGACTTCCAACTTTTATGGCTACAAAGGAAATAATTGCTGGGAAATTTAAAAGCCAATTCTCTTCTTCCTTTTGGTGTACTTAGAACCAATCAGAGTACTAAAACTGTTGTGGCTTTCTGATAGGTTTGAAGTAAATTATAGTCTACTTTCATTCTTTTGCAAGTGGCTCTTCTATTTTCCCAGCACCATTCATTGAAAGGCTTTCTTTCAGCCACTGTGTGTTTTGGGGCCTTTTGTCAAAACTGATTTGCCCATATGCATGTGGTTTTATTTCTGGGCTCCTATTTCTGTTCCATTAATCTGCATGCCTGTTTTTCTGCCCATACCATGCTGTTTAGTAAGACTTTAAATAAGGGTTTTGATAAGCTTAATATTATTATATAAAAAGAGTTAATGGATAGCATAGAATGAGACCTCTGGAATCAGCATCAGCACTTTGATGTTCACTTTCTATCAGTTGTTAAATATTTGGATTTCATATTGATTTCACTATTTTGCACTCTTTTTTTTATTAGCCAGTATGCAAACACAGAGATGCTTCATATTTAAATGCATCATCAAAGGGCTATTATATTTACACTCCAGCTCCTTCTCTCTTTTCTCTTTTTATTGAGGATTTGTATGATTTCTCTGGGGGTACATTTAATAAGCCAAGAGGAATTTGACTTGTCTATTAGAATAGCTTATGTAAGATTTAGAGTTGATGAATGGGAATAGACTTTCTGAGAAACGAACAACAAATAAACCATAAAATTTATATATATAGTTGATCCTTGAACACTTGAGGATTGGTGATACCAACTCCCTGCATAGTCAAATATCTGAGTATAAGTTGTGACTTCTCAAAAACTTAAGATATCCCTTGGTCCCCATTTCCCCATTTGGGATTCATTCTAAGAACCACTGTGGATACCAAAATCCATGAATGCTCAACTACCTTATATAAAGCTAGAGGCCCAGTGCATGAAATTCATGTGGGAGTGGGAGGAAGGTCCCTCAGCCCAGCCTGCACCCTCTTGAAATCCGGGACCCTTGGAGGATGTCTGACTGATGGTTTAGGTCTGATGCCTGGGGACAGTCAGATACCCCTCTTGCCACCTGGGACCACAGACTCCTAACTGCTTGCCTGCCTGCCTGATAGCCCATCACTGCCTCTGCCTCAATCCCAACTGTGGCTTTTCCTGAAGGACCTACAGAACAATATCTGGAAGGCCGTTGGATGTCTGGTCTAATTATTATATTACACTTCTATTATTATTGATGGTATAGATCAATGCATTCATTTGGGCCTCCTCATTGTGGATTCCCAACTGTAGATCAAAAACAACATAGGTACTTATTGAAAAAACTCCACATATAGTGGGTCTATACATTTCAAAACAACGTTGAATGTTGTTCACGGATCAATTGCATATACTTTTCTTCTAGAAGTATGTATCCTAATCATAAAATGATACTTGGCTCATGTTGCTATGGCCATTGGATAAGCTTCTTTATTATCAAACTAAGTAAGGACAAATCCATCTCCAGCCTCCAAAGAATTTGTGAAATCAGGAAAGATACTGTTTTCAAAGTAAGTTGGAGATCATAGACCAATTAGCTAAATCAGTACCCACTGTGACATCATATCCTGTTTATAGAGAGAAAACTAGAGTCATATTACCAACCCTTAACTCTTTATTGAATGTGAAAAAATTGAAATCAAGAATATAAAAATGTTTTCTTCTACATACTAGTACTTTATTTTTGGGAATCCAATGGATGATAGTGGAAGATATCTGATTTTTTTATTTTAGTTATATAAGTCCAACTAAATATTTAAGGTTTGCAATTATATGAAAGCTAGGCTGTATCTATGGTACTATGGTACTAAGCTGTATTTATGATACTATGTTCCCATTTGCTTATTCTAATCCTCACAGCTATGCTCCCTAGCAACTTATCAGTGGCTTTCTCTATGAGGAAACACATGGCAGCCAATGAGCCTAGAAGGATATGTAAGGTAGCTGGTTGGGACTAAGGACAGAGTCTAGAATGATCCTTATCTGAGGCAATTTCCCTGGGAGTTTTAAACAGTTAATTATTGGTACAGAGATGCAGGGAAACCAGAGAACTCAAGTTAAAATTAAAAATAGAGGTAGATATTTTATAAATATAGATCATGTTGGATATAGTAGCAGAATAGTTTTTAGAAGTAACCAGGTAGGAGATTGGAAAGAGTACAAACATTGAGAGGATTGGCTCTTTTCTTGGGCTGGATGGTGTCTGTGTCCTACTGGCTCAGTGAAAATGTGCCAAAATGATAGTTAGAATTGATTATTGTGATCTTAGCTTCAAAGGGTAATCATTGCAAACAAAAATGCTAGTAGTAAAGTCTACCAAAGAAAGTCAATCAGTGTTCAGATTCTCTACCCTGACAGAACAAGAAACACAGGAGTTTGGGAGGATGGAGAGTTGAGAAATAATATATCTCTCTATTTTCATAAGTGCTTTGATCATAGAAGGCAGATGGATGGCAGAAGAATGAACAGTTTGGACACTAATTTCATTTCAGATGGCTCTACAGATACTCTTTTGTGTTACTAAATATTGCATATGGTAACATAATGTTGTTTGGTGGGATGACAGAAGGTTAATAGTCAATGAGAAATTAAACTCCAATTGATTAGTCATGAATACTGAATAGAAGGATAAAATATCTCTCTTTTTCTATTGGCTAATTATATATTACCTGATAAAAGGGCTCATATTGGATTATTCTTTAAGATCAGGGATTCACTGGGAAAAGACAAACAGATTTCTATAAGATTAATGAACATAATGATTCTCTTTTCATTGTTTTGTAATAAATCAGCTTGCCCTATTACCAGGCAGTAGGAAGCTATGTGAAGGGTTTCAGAATCTTTCAAAGTTTTCCAATGTTTCCAGTGAAATAGCAGACTGCTATATCATTATTTTAAGGGATTTTAAAAAAACTCTGCATATAACGTATAATGGGAAGATTTCTGTGTTAGAGAACTGTGTTATTTTTAACCATGTCTGGCCCAAACATTCCTTGCCAAAGGATGACAAGAGAGCAGATTATTATTTTTTTCATTCTGTAAGTAATGTTCTAATAATTGTAGTTGCCAAGTTCGATCCTTGGTAGTGTTTGTCTGAGTCCCTCAAATGTAATCTAACCCCTCACAATTTTGCCGTGTACTTTTTTACCTTTCCTAAAACAGCAAATAAAATATTTTACATGTAAAACACATTTTGAGACTTTAATCTAAAAATAACCCACTAATGTGGACCTTTTATATTATCACATACTTAAATTTAATGTCTAAATCAACTCATATTTAAATAATTTCAAGATTATTTTCTGATCATAGTTATGTATGTATATACTTACACATGCAAGTCATGGAACATTACTTAATAAAAATTATTTAAGTTTGTAATATAAATTTTCCTATATTGCTAGCAACTCCTTTATGATTTTCATAGCATCAATCTAAATCACAGAAGTTCTGGTCTTGGCTGGCAGAGACATTAAAATGACCTTAAGTATTAAACTTCTCATCATCCAGAAAATTCAAATTCTTATCCAAAATTGTGTTCTTGAAACTGTGGGGGGAAATAACCAGTTTTCTATTTTCTGGTGGAAATAGTTTAGATTTTTTAATTAATTGGAATGCATAGATTTAATCAAGAGGTGGATATTATACTCAACTTTCAAAATCTAAGATGACTGCCCAAATTAAAAAACTAATAAATCTTTGAGACAAATGTATTAAAATCTACACTGAATTATTTCTAAAGCAGCATACAGAAAATATACAATTAGAAAACAAGTGTATTCTTTACCTGTCTATATGAAAAAATATTAAAAGGTACCTAATTCAAAATCCATCTCAACATTTTTCAAAATTTTCTTTTTTTCTGTCCAATTTATTTGACAAGTCTTTTGAAGTTTTTTTTATATCTAAATTCCAATTCAGCAATCTCTCATCTAATAAGAGTTGTTCTTTTTCTCTTCTGCTTCCTTTTCCTTTTCTTAAAACTTTAAACTGAGTAAGCTAGACTCTTTTCCAGTAATTAATAATATGTTTGTTCAGATTACCAAACAGTGATGCAAAACAAGTAGACAGTGATTCTAGGGGTCAGAAATGAGATACAACTCTCAATTTTCATAAGAATCTTTTTCAATTTTCTTGATATATTTATCACCTGATAACTTTTTGATGTTAATTATGGAAGTTGGGAGAATGAAAGCTTAAGTAGTTAGGAATTATGTGGAAAGCCAGAACAGAAATAACCTCTTTACATCAGCATTTTCCTATTTTCACTATGTGTTACATGCACATCCATGACTGTTCTTAAAAAGATATTTATTCTCCTTCTATTAATGGAGTTCTGTTTTATGGTTTTTATTGCCCACACTGCAATTCCTCTTAAAGTTTTGTCTTGAAAAGTAAGAAATATCTTTTCTCTTTATATACATTCCATAAAGTGCAAGATGTTATAGATAAGTGTTCACATTTTAAGACCATTTTTTGTTGTTGTTTATTAAAATAAAATAAAGTGGGTTTAAGTTATTTGGTTAGAAAGCATTTCCACACTATTTATTGAGGCTATGGGCATAGCTTCCTGAAAAAGGAATTCTGCCCATTACCTACCCTTATCTTGGGTTTAATGTCCTATTTTTTTGTTCAAGAGCAGCATAAACATGGTATCCATAAAGGATATAGCCTTTTAAAATGTGTATTTAGATAACTGTAAAGCTAAGTTAATTGCTTGGAACCATTAAAATACCTCAGAAAATTGGGGATACATTCTTAACAGCACCTTGGATCTGCTTCATTTGACCTTGTTAATGACCTTACAATCATCTTTTTTGGAATCTCCCCAGGAAATTTAGAATTCAAAGTGTGTGTCACCACTCACTCCATTCCTCAGATGCAATACTTGATTATATGGATGTATTTATATCTGTATAAAGGAATGTTTAAACAGTTCTAATGTGGGTATTAACATGAAAATTTTAGTATTTATGTAATCTGAAAGAATACCCTTTTCTTTCATTACTATAAAGAGCGGTCCATCCTATCTAATAAAAGAGTAATATGCAAATTACTCTTCCTCTAAACCCACAAGCCATGTCCACCAGCCAAGCAGGAGTGAATATGCAAATAAACTCCAACCAAAATGGCTGTGGCACTGAGAGCAGGAGGGAGGCTTGGGTTTTCTCGGCAATAGAGGAAGCCAAGCTTTCTGCCTGCTCTTGCCAGCCTAAGCCTCCACTAAATGCTACAAAGTTTTAATTATCGAAAATACATATATTCCAACAGATATGGCAGCAGCCACAGAGCTGGAGAGAGCAGAGGCTAGGGTTGCCCCAACAATGGAAAAAGCCAAGCTTCTATAGTCCTGGCCACTCAGGCCTCCATTTCAGACTACAAAGTTTCAATTATAGAAGGTAAATAAATCCCAGACACCAGGGCCTGTGCTTGGGTCGCTGGAGGGCATGGCTGGCCTACTAACCACCACAGGCCGCTCTCCCAAGCCACCCCATGCACCCAGGGAATCCACACCCTGATCCAAGACACTTCAGGGAAAACCAACTGGCTCCACCCATACAAATGGCCTCTATCCTATCTAACAAAAGAGTAATATGCAAATTGACCATCACTTGAACACACAAGATGGTTGCCCCCATGTAGTCAAAGATCTTGCCCTCATATGGACACAAAATGGCCACCACAAGATAGTCAGCAGGGGAGGACATTTAGGAGGGGCCAGGCCTGCAAGGGAGGGCAATTGTGAGCTCTCAGGCCATCAGGGAGGGCAGTTAGGAGGGACCAGGCCTGAAAGGGAGGGCAGGTAAGGACAATCAATTCTGCAGGGGATGGCAGTTAGGGATGACGAGGCCAGCAGAGGAGGGAAGTTGTGGGTGACAAAGCCTGCAGGGAAGGGCAGTTGGGGGAGACTTAGGCCTGCAGGAGAGAGCAGTTGTGGGGAACCAAGCCTGCAGGGAAGGGAAATTAGGGGTGACCTGGCCTGCAGAAAAGGGCTGTTGGGAGGAACCAGGCCTGCAAGGGAGGGCAGTTGGGGGCAATCAAGCCTGCAGAGGAGGGAGGTTAGCTGTGACCAGGCCAGAAGAGGAGGGAAGTTGGGGGCAAACAGGCTGGCAGAAGAGCAATTAAACATCAATCAGACTGGCAGGAGAGTGGTTAGGGAGTGATCATGCTGGCAGGAAGAAGCAGTTAAGGGCAATCAGAAGGCAGGCAGGTGAGCAGTTGGGAGCCAGTCAGTAGTCCTGGATTGTGAGAGGGATGTCTGACTGCCAGTTTAGGTCCAATTGTGCAGTCAGACATCCCTTGAGGGGTCCCAGATTGGAGAGGGTACAGTCTGGGCTGAGGTACACTGTCTCCCCCTGCATGCACGAATTTTGTGCACCACACCTCTAGTTTATTTAATTATCAATTTGATTCATGTTTATTTATTTACCATTATATCATTTATATGTTGCCCTTATGTTATCTTATAAAATAATTTGGGGTTTGTAAAACTAGAAGTCTTATTGTGTATTTTTCTGAACTTCTTACCTATAAACCAGTATAGAAATATATTTTTCATCATGGCACACTGTCATCTTGTCATCCATATCACACTCTTTAGTATTATATCCAGTTTTATTATCTCAGTTCTTTGGTCATATCATCTGAATGTAAGGTAACCATACCATTATACCAATTACTAAAGAGCTTTGTGATATTTTATGTCCAAAACTAACAGTAAAGTTTAAATATTCCAAATTCACTTAAGTTTTGGACATAAGATTAAACATTGTTGGTACAATCCTATATAATAAAGCGCTAATATGCAAATCGACCAAACAGCAGAATGACTAGTCACTATGACACACACTGACAACCAAGGATCAGACGCTCAAAGCAAGAACTGCCCCCTGGTGGTCAGTGTGCTCCCACAGGGGAGCACTGCTCAGCCATAAGCAGGGCTCATGGCTAGCGAGCACAGCGGTGGTGGTGGAAGCCTCTCCCACTTTTGCAACAGTGCTTAGGATGATTGACCACGGCTTAGGCCTGCTCCTGTGGATCACACATTCCCTGAGGGCTTGGACTATGAGAGAGTGCAGGTGAAGGACCCCACAATGAGTGCACAAATTTCATGCACCAGGCCTCTATCATATCTAATAAAAGAGTAATATACAAATTGACTGTCACTCCAACATACAAGATGGCTGGCTCCATGTAGTCAAAGATGGCTGCCCCCATGTGGACACAAGATAGCTGCCACAAGGTTAGGGGTGATAGAGGAGGGAAGTTAGGGGGGGACCCCAGGCCTGTAAGGCAGGGCAGTTGTTGGGGGAACCAGGCCTGCAGGGGAGGATAGTTGGCTGGGACCAGGCCTGCAGCAGAGGACAATTTGGGGGGACCCAGGCTTGCAGGGGAGGGAAGGTGGAAGGATCACGCCTGCAGGGTAGATCAGTTGGGACAACCAGGCCTGCAGGAGAGGGTAGTTGGGAGGGATCAGGCCTGCAGGGGAGAGCTGTTAGGGGTGGCTAGGCCAGTAGAGGAGGGCAGTTAAGACTGTCCGGGCTGGCAAAGGAGGGCAGTTAGGGTGACCAGTCCTGCAGAGGAGGGAAGTTGGGGGTAACCAGGCCAGCAAGGGAAGGCAGTTGGGGGGTACCAGGCCTATAAGGGAGGGCAGTTGGAGGTGATCAGGTCTGCAGGGGAAGACAGTTAAGGGTGACCTTGCCAGCAGGGGAGGACAGTTAGGGACAATCAGGCTGGCAGGGTTGTAGTTAGGGGGTGATCAGGCTGGCAGGCAGAAGTGGTGAGGAGCAATCAGGCAGGCAGGCAGGCAAGCAGTTGGGAGCCAGCCGTCCTGGACCCTTGAGGGGTCCCAGATTGGAGAGGGTGCAGGCTTGGCTGAGCAACATATATCCACCATGCATGAATTTTGTGCATGGTGCCTCTAATATAAAAATAAGCCTTTAAGATTGCCAATGATTTAAAAAACATTCCTGCACTTATATATGAGTCAAAGTCGATAATGTTTTACATTGATATTCTACAGAAGCAGTGATTTTTGTTAAATTTAAAATTTTCTCTTGTCTGAAGCTATTTATTAAGGAAAGTATTTTAGAATTGACATACAAAGATGGAATTTCTGAATATACAATTACAGGTTGCCTTTTAATTAGCTGTTTCAGAACATAGAACTTTCTGTTTATAGAGAAAAGGTATGAATACTGTTATTCTTAGATTTCTCATTATTTTAATTACAGAAACCTTAATACTTTTCCCCAAAGGTTAATTGGCTTAAGAATTTTGTGGTTCTATTTTTTTTTATTCACTACAATTTCCCTGAAGTGGACTTGATATTAATCGAAGAAGAGACAGAGAAAAATTTATAGTTATAACAATTTAAATATATAACAATACAGTTATAATAATTTAAATATATAACATTATAAATACATAATAATTTAAATATATAAAAGTTATAATACTTTTAGTTATTGGAACTAGTTTGAATGAAACATTGATCGAACCTCTGTGCACGTTTTTTTTCAATAATCATCTTTCCTGAAGTCAAATAACTACTTAAGTGTATCGTTATTGAGGCTTTTCTCTAATTTACTTGACAGCATATAACCCACAGATATTATCTCACAAGGGTTCATTATAAGTTCTCAACTTCAACTCATCCCTACCTCACTCCCTACCCAATAACAGGTGGCTTTGTGCCTAGTAGAAAAACTTGAGTTTTTAGCATATCCTGATCTCATCTCAGTATAGCAGGAAATACACATTGCACTATTTAGAAAATTAATTAAAGTCATATTAGATATCTGTTAGCATTACAAATGAAAATTAATTTTGTAAGGTAATACAGCTGTAAATATGCACTTCCCTTCTATTATTTTCAGGCTCTTAATTAAGTGCCTTTTTCTTTATATCTTTAAAAATTCTGTTGACCCTAATGTTTTTTTCAAGGATTAATTTAAATTATTTTGATGACGATTATTTTAATCTCTCATTCAAACTATTTGAGATGAAGTGTAATTAGAACCTACATGCGCTCCTCATTTTTATCCTCTTCATTTGGCTTTCAGTTTATCATTACTACATATAGTAAAGTCTTCATTGTAGGCATCTATAGGTTTTTGGAGATGATAACAGGACATATAACAAATATGATTTTGCCAAAGGCTAATTGATAAAAACAAGAGTTTCTACAATATATTTCTGATCACAAAAAATATCAACTAACTTCTAAATAAAGACCCAAAACACTTTTAATATTAAACATTGAAATAAACATGAGCTATAAATACAATTAAGAAAGATTAATCAAAATAAATAAGACAATGGTCTTCCAACCTGCTTATCTCAGTTCAGGGTCTCAGGTGGCTAGAGCCTCCCCAGGCAGCTCAGATGCAAGGTTGAGTGAGTTCAGGATATATTCTGGCACATTGAAACTGGACGGAAATCAAGGAAGAAAAAATCTGAGAAACCAGGTAACAGTAGTCTTTACTATCAGGAAGTCCCCAGGTCACAGTCTAACTGCAGGTTGGGAAGCAAAGTGTTGTGATGAGAATGGAGAATAAAGGTCTCTAAAATTGACAATAAATGAACTTAGAAAATGAGAATGTTTGAGGAAGCAGAAAATAAAATGAAGACACGAGAAAAGTAAATAGGCCAAAAAAATCTCTACAATTTTATGTCAGCAAAATCAATAACAAAATTTTTACTCTATTACTACTACCAGTATTATCTGCTAAACAATCTGTGAGTAGAGTATGAACTAAATATGACCAGAATAGTATAATTTTTCTGTCATTTTATTTAAAATATAGAGTCAATATATGGAAAAAATGCCAATGAAAAGTGAGATGTAAAAGTAGTCATAAAATTTTCTCCATATTTACAGTGAAAGTTGTGATAAGATGAAAGATCTTTTATATAAATAACTAGAGGCCTGGTGCACGAAATTCGTGGCTGGGGAGCAGGGGGATGTCCCTCAGCCAAGCTTGCACCCTCTCCAATCTGGGACCCCTCGAGTGATGTCTGACTGCCCATTTAGGCTCTATCCCAGTAGGATCTGGCCTAAACAGGCAGTCAGACATCCTTCTCACAATCCAGGACTGCTGGCTCCAAACTGCTCGCCTGCCTGCCTCTCTGATTGCCCCTAACTGCTTCTGCATGGTCCTTCCCAACTGCCCTCCCCGTGCTGGCCTGATTATTTTCTTTCTATTTATGAAGTTCTGTGAATTGTAGTTGATACAGTGGACACCAAAACAGAGACTACATTTCCTGGCCATTAGAGGTGGCATCATACCTAGTGTGAGATCAATGGAATTGAAGTGGTGTATGTATGCATACCCTGAACCTCCTCTTTCCCACTTTCATAGCCTGAAATCCAAAGCTAGAAGCATACTCACAAACTTTGTTCTTAGAGTAAAACTCAACCTAAATATTGTAGCTCATCAACATTTGGAAAGATGGGAAGAGAAAATATAATTTCTATCATTATTAATTAAACTAAAAAGTACACAAGAAATTATCTTCAAATGACATTGCTGGAAATGAATTAATGTGGACACATCTAACTGCAGAGAAGACTTAAGAACAGATTGGTGATTTCCCAGGGCAGGGATAGAATGGGGTGTTAGGGTAGAGATTATGGATGAAGGAGGTCAAACGTCCTGTTATAAAATGAATAAGTCCTGGGATGTAATGTACAATATATTGGCCACAGTGAAAGTTGATAAGAGAGAAGGGTTTAAAAGTTCTCGCTATACAAACACACAAAAATTTTAAGTATACTAGAGGCCCAGTGCACAAATTTGTGCATGGGTGGAGTCTAGCAGATCAGGGCCAGGCCAGCAGGAGGGAGGGGCTGTGGGTGGTTGGCTGGCTGGTCCTGCCCCTGATTGGGGTGGAGGGGAATGATCAGGGATGGGGCCTGCCAAAGGGGGGGGGGGGGCAAGGGAGGTTGGCTGGCCAGCCTCAGACACAATCCCACAAGGGCCAGATAGGGGGAGGGGCCACCCCCCCAGTCGGGCCAGTTGGCTGACCAAAGTGCCCATCGTAGTGAATGGTCATTCTGGTGTTCTAGTCACTTGGCTTTTATATATATAGATGAAGTGATAGATGAGTTAATTTTATTGTGCTAATCATTTTGCTATATATACATATATAAAACTATTACATGTATATCTAAAGTGTATAATTTTTTATGTCTTCTATACTTCAATAAAGTTGGGGAAGAAAACACATATTGGGATATGTAGTCTTCTGATACTGTTTGCATGAGTTAGAGGTTATGTCTCCCCAACACCCATCAAACACTCACTCTACGGTACATATAAAGTAGAAGTTAAGTTTCCTCTTCATTGTTGTAACACATCTTCCTTTTTTCTTCCAAGATTTAATATTTCTACCAAGGTTGTTTTGTATTCTTACTGTTCATTAGAAATTGTAATCCGTCAAATTTTGCAGAACAAACAAAGCATTTTATATATTTCTTAACAGTCTTTGAACAGGTTTAAAATTAGGCTTGAAGTTGGTATACAGACATATTTTGTTTGCTATATCCCTTTAAACTGTTTTTCAGTTACTGTCTTATAAATATTCTCATATAAACTTATATCCTCCTTCCTATATGCATTCAAATGATAAAAATTCATCTACTGACTCCTATAAAATCTACTAAAATATATCAGAAAATAATGTACCTGCTTTTTTATATGTTGATCAAAACAGTGGTTATGGTGTATTTTAAAAATTAATGAAATTAGAGAATATCTGTATAAACACATAGCAACACTAAATCTTAACTGAAAGAAAAATTGTACATAAATGAATATATTTAAGCCAGTAGCATCACATAATAAATCAGCCAGAGTATAATTTAGAATATTTCTAAATGGGAAAAGATATAAATTTATATGCTAAATAAGGAATACGAATACTGTTTGAAAAATAGCCTATGCAGTCTCAGAAAACTCTTTGAAGAACTTATAAAATGGGGGTTTATGAGGCTTATTCTTGAGTTGAAAGAAACATTGATTAAACATTCTACAGAAAAACAGAACTTAGTGTTTTACAATTTAACTGCACAGCTTAATAAATAAAAATTTATGTCTCAAAACATTGTTTTTTATAATGGAGATAAATCATTAGAATAAAGAATTTTGTAGTCATCATTGATATAATAACTTCAAAGAAAGCTTTAGTACTCAGTATAACATTTTATAAAAAATAATTTATTTCCCCCAGGAGAATAATTCTTACAAGCAGCATATACTTGGAATATTAGTGTTAACTATATCTTCATGTGTCAGAGTAAAACATGCATAAATATTAACATAAAATTTCTCTTTCAATATTAAATACAGTAAAAATAAACATAGTAAGAGAAACAAATCAAAAGCAAAGAAGTGATTTAAGAATATCTGAATGTTATGGACTGTGTATTAAATGAGTTCAGTAATGAAAGAAACATTAGGCATGACACATGGACCTTTATTAAAGAGGAGTGTAAAATTCCTTAATATAAAAGAAATAATAGCTAAATGTATGGCTTCTTAAGTGGTCAAATTTTAGTAAGTATAGAAAGAATATTCATTTTAATTGAACATTTTACTTTAATATTTTGTTTATAATGCTATAAAGGTAAGGATTTCATAGAGAAAGATTTGGAGTTACTAGGAATTTTTAGTTTATATGTATTAATCAAAAATTGCCCAAATATAATAATCCAGAATGAACATATAGAGAATGCAGAGCTTTGGGGAGCAATAATGGATATGAGAAATAATACAGATTTTTGTGATTAATATTTTTATTTAATTTGGTTTATATCATAGCAAATGCTAAAAATATCCACAATTGGACATATGTATAATTGGTATATATAATTATGTATGCTATAATATATAATTATGTTATACTAGAGGCCCGGTGGTCGAAATTCATGCATGGGGGTTAGGGGGTGTCCTTCAGTCCAGCCTGTACCCTCTCCAATCTGGGAGCCCTCCAGGGATGTCTCACTGCCGGTTTAATGGAGTTGAAGTGGTGGATATATACATACCCCGAACTTCCTCTCAGACATCCTTCTCATAATCCAGGACTGCTGGCTCCAAACTTCTTGCCTGCCTGCCTCCCTGAACGTCCCTAACCACTTCTGCCTTCCAGCCTGAGTACCCCCTAACCACTCCCCTGCCAGCCTAATTGATGTCTAACTGCTCTCCTGCCAGCCTGTTTGCCCCCAACTTCCCTCCTCTACCGGCCTGGTCACCCCTAACTGCCCTGCCCTGCAGGCTTGATCACCCCCAACTGCCTTCCCTTGCAAGCCTGGAACCTCCCAAAGGCCCTCCCTTGCTGGCGATCTTGTGTCCACATGGGGGCAGGATCTTTGACCATATGGGGGCAGCCCTCTTGTGTGTTGGAGTGATGGTCAATCTGCAAATTACTCTTTCATTAGATAGGAAAGAGGCCTGGTGCATGTGTGGGGGCTAGCTGGTTTGCCCTGAAGTGTGTCCCAGATCAGGGTGGGGGTTTCCTTGAGGCGTGGGACGTTCTGTAGGAGGGGACTGTTATGGTTTGCAGGCCAGCCATGACCCCTAGCGACCCAAGAGAAGGCCCTGAGATCTGGGATTAATTTATGTTCTACAATTAAAACTTTGTAGCCTAGACAGGAGCCAAGCCTTCTGCTCACTCTGTGGCAAAAGCCATTTCTATTTGGGTTTATTTAAATTCTATAATTGAAACTTTGTACCCTAGAGTAGAGGCCTAGGTGCTAGGGCTGCAGAAGCTTGGCTTCCTTTATCCCCCGGGCAACCCTACCGTCTGCACTCTCCAGCTCCGTGGCTGCCACCATTTCTGTTGGGATTATGTATCTTCTATAATTGAAATTTTTAGCATTGAGTGGAGGCCTAGGCTGGCAAGGGCAGGCAGAAAGCTTGGCTTCCTCCATTGTCTGGGAAACCCAAGCCTCCCTCCTGCTCTCAGTGGCTGTAGCCATCTTGGTTGGGGTTTATTTGCTCCTGATTGGCTGGTGGGCATGGCTTGTAGGTGTATCAGAGGTATCGTTGATTTCCATATTACTCTTTTATTAGATAGGATATTTGTAATATATAAATTGTATGATATGTGTACATATACTCGCTTGTTCATGTGTACTATATTACTATAGTTCTGGAGTGTGAGGTAACTCTAAAAGAAAATACTTTGAATGGTAATAAAATTTGTTAAAAACATAGTAGTCTTTAAAAAATGTTTCACTTCATAATATAATATAGGAAGTACTCATTTAGAAGCAACTTTAAAATGTGTTTGGATGTATTATTTAGACTTGCCATTTCGTTTCTTTGGTAAGCTATAGTTTGCTATAATTTTAATACCCTAGCCCCTCCAAGTTCCTTTGATGTATTCTTTCTTCCCTTGAATGGAATCTTCCCTTTCTTCATTCCAGTTCACCTACTTGAAACATTTTTGAAATATATTGACATAAAAATCCAATTGATCAGAACAAATACTAAGCCATACCTGACCTAATTTTATACAAGCTAAAAGAAAGATCTGAAATAAATATAACTGAGTATTATATTCATAGTTTGTATTTGGCGTATTCTTAAATAAAATAAAAATAAACAGTGTTTCTCAGATATTATAGCATGCAGCGATTTTCATTACCATTTGCAAAGTGAATAGAATAATAGATATAAGCAACTTTAATGTGTCCTGAATGAAGCTTTACTGCATGATGAACAATAGATGTGGTTTTTTTTTTTGTTTATGTTATGATCTAATAGCCATAGACATCTGAATGCACAGCTTCAATAACCGCATGATAAAGCCAGGCAGCCTGAAGTCTTCAATTAAGGAGAAAAAAACAGATCCTCCAGGTCATTTCTGGAAGAATAGAAAACTGCATTGCAATTAGAGTTTCCAGTGGGTGAAATAGCTCAATCTAATTCCATTTATAAATAACAAAAGGAGCAAAGATAGTGATTTATCATTAGTCAATGCCAAGAAAAGATACTGAAAAAAAGAATGACTAGAGAGATTAAAGAGAGCATTGATCTATGTACTGGGATTCTTAACCCAAAACTAAGTGTGGCTTTTATTATATAGAATATGCATTACCCATGGACACAGACAATAGGGTAGTGAAGGCCTTGGGGGTAGGGGGTAGGCTCTCGGTGGAGGAGACTAATGAGGGAAAAACAGAGACATTTGTAATACTCTTAACAATAAAGATATAATAACAGTGCTTATAAAATAACTTGATTTATTTTTTCTTTCAACACTAAATTTTTTAGTCTACTCTCTTCTCACTTAAGTAGTTTTTAACAAGAAGACTCACATACATCTTATCTATCTCTGTTCTTCTACATGTTATATCTTTTCCTGTGGCTGCCTTCAAGATAGTTTCAATCTTGTTTTGTTATTTTGTTGTGTGTTGTTTTTTTTTTTTGTGTGTGTGGGGTTTTTTTTTTTTTTTTGGTGTTGAATATAATGTACCTAGGAGATTTAATTGTTTTCCTTTTTAAAAAGATAGTATGCTTGAGGTTCTCTGAGCTTTGTTGAAATATGTTTAGCAAATTTTCACATTTTTTTAGAAGAAACACACTATGTCTTCAGATAATTTTCTGTTTCATTATTTTTATCTCTTCTGAAATTTCAACTTCATGTATGTTAGACCATTTGATATTGAATGGCAACAATATGTTTTATTAATTTCTTTTCAACTTTATTTTTTCTTTTGTTTTAGTTTGGGTAATGTCTACTAGAATTTCTTCACTGTCTCTTATTTTTCAAACTTTATCAAACTTCTGGAAGTCCACTGCCCAAAATTATGATAAGAAGAATATTGAAAGACTTCCAGGAAAAGAAATTTTAAAAATTTGGGGCTACTTAATCTTGATAAAAGATATATGAATCCAAAAGAAGCAGAGCATAACCCAAACAAAATAAAAATTAAATTATATTCACACATATTGCAAAAATATGTAGAATGCCAAAGACTTAAAAACATCAACAAAGAAATGAGATATGACATTGCAATAAAAAATAGAAGAAAATCTCTAGAAATTATTAACAGCAACATCTCAGAAGCAGAATGAATATCTTTCCTTTCATCTCCCTTCTATAACATAGATTTTAAAACTTGAGAAAGAACCTTCCCCATGGCTGCTTTGCTTCCCACGCTCAGCTCAGATCCGGACCCAAGTAACAGAAGACTTAGCTGGCAGCAGCAGCAGCTAAGCTAGCCTAGCACCAGGAATGCTTAGGAACGCAAATAATGCTTTCCAATAATATTTACATGGTAAACTAAGATTGTTAGTAAAGTATTAAATTTTACAGTAAAATAGTAATCAAGTTTTCAGATTAATTTAAATCGGCTAATTGAAATAAGTGAATATTCAAGAAAATTTAATTGTATTGGACAAAAAGCTGTTCCTAAACTATTAACTAAAATTTCTATTGGTAGTTCCTCTCATAGTAAAATTGCTTAACATGCAATGAATCTAAAGCAGTCATATTTTTCTGCAAAAAAATTAAAATTTAAAGTTATGAAGACTGCATTATGAAATTTACAAAAGCCTCCATTAATCAAAAAAGGGGGGGATAGGAGGGTAATATCATGAAAGGAAAATATCCTATAAGTAAATTACATCTAGCAAATTTTTACTTTACAAAATTAATTTTCATTTGTAATGCTAACAGCAAGACTCTACACATGAAAAACACACATGATGTCAAAATAAGCCAAAGGAAAATCATTTGGGCAAAAATGAAAAGGATTCCAAGTCAATTTTTTAGAAAAGATTCCTTTATTAACTTTTAGTCGAGAATATGTTTGTATGTTTTCAGAAAACAACTCTAAGACCATGTGGATTTTGGCAACAGAGAGGAATTGACAGATCTGCTCCAGCCACGAAGACAAGAGGAGAAACAGTCCAGAGAAGGAAGATACTGATGATGCCTTGCCATACTACTAGTCTGCAGCTGTGTGTCGCTGCAGTTTTCTAGGACCAAACCAGAGGGTCAGACCTACATTGCCACCATCGAGGTATCATTGCTGACATGTACACATAAAGAACTGCTTGACATTGAAACTGTTGGACATTGAAATTGGGACTCAAACATTTTTTTTTGTTATTATATGTTTAGTTCTAGTATGCAGAGGCAAGATTTTTGAAGGAAAAGAAATGGGGAAAAATAGATACAAAGGCAAAGAAGCATTGAACAGACTGTCAAACTACAGCAGGAGGGCAGTTGAGATTGTGGGGAAGAGCTGTAAGAGATCAATCGAAGAACTTAAACACATGCATATAAGCATAACCAATGGATACAAGATACTGGATGTGGGGACAGGTGAGGGCATGTGCTGGGGGGTAGGGGAGGCCAGGGGGAGGCCAATGGGGGGGAAAAGAGACATGTACTAATATTTGTAATATTTCAAACAATTATAAAAAAGAGAAAGAACAGTTCGGGATTGGATGTATTGACAAAAAGAAACTTGCAGAGAAAGAAGCAAAGATGGCGGCATAGGTGAACACCTATTGTTCTGCCCCGCGCAACGATTTAGGAACTACAACATAACAGCAGAACAGACAGCACCCAGAATCGCCAGAAAGCTAGCTGAATGAACACTCCACTAACTGGAGTGGAGGTGGGACACTGAGACTCAGAAGCGGCGAGAGCGCAGCCTTTCAGACAGAAAAAGGTTAGGAGCCGTCCTAGTTGCGCGCGCACGGGCTGGGGCTGGAGCAGCAACGCCCGTCCCACTGCTCGGATTTCCCAGCACCAGGCAAGATCTGGCCGAGGTCCGTCCCACTGCCTGGATCCCCCAGCCCCCAGCGCCAGGCGAGGTCCGGCCGAGGTCCGGGGGACTCACCCTGGAAGCGGGGCGTGGCAGAGGCTCCTGAACTGCGAGTTTCCGCGAAAGGGTCGTGTAAACCCGCGACTTGCCCCCTGGAAACTTGTCTCCTGGTTCTGGAAACCATTTATTTTTACAATCCTGGGCTAGACTTTTGGTGTGCAGGCACATTTGGGGAAAGGCGGAGTGGTCTGGCAAGGGGCAGAGACTAGCACCTTTCTCTTGGAGGTGTCTGCAGCCATCCCCATCCAACAGAGACCCGCGCGCGCGAGTGACGCATAGGACCCAGCTGCCACCGCTGCTGCCGCTGCTGCGCAGCCCAGAGACTCCGCCCATCCAACCTGAACACAGTCTCCCTTCACAGCCAATTGGCCTGGAGGTCAAACCCTCCTAGGGCTAACAACAACAAGCTGGGTTTAAATTCAAAAATACTGTACAACCCATAAAGGACTGCAGTAAGAGTACCCACCTCAGGTAACTGGGGAGACTGAGCCACTGTCCCTTTGAAGATATCCACCACATACAGCAGCCACCATGCAGAGACATGGAAAGAAATCAGGTGTGAAAGAAATGGAGGAGAAAAGACGACAAGACATAGAGTTCAAAACCACGGTTATAAGGCTTTTCAAGAAGCTCCTACAAAAGGCCGATCAACTTAATGAGAATTACCAGGAAATAAACAAGACCAACCAGCAAATGAATGAGAATTACAAGGAAATGAATGAGAACCTCAAGCAAATGAATGAGACCCTCAAGGAAATGAACAAGGCCTCTGAGGATACGAACCAGACCCTCACAGATAAAAAAAAGGACCAACTAGAAATCAAGCTTACACAGACTGAAATGAAAAATAATACACAAAGTCCTAAAAGCAGTCCAGAGGGCCACAAGAACCAAGTCAAAAATTTGAAATACAAAGAAGCAAAATCCACTCAGCTGGAAAAGCAAGAAACAAAAAGAATTCAGATAATTGAAGATAGTGTAAGGGGCCTCTGGGACAACCTCAAGCATGCCAACATCCGAATTATTGGGGTGCCAGAAAAAGAGAGAGAGTAAGTTAATGAAAACCTACTTGAAGAAATAGTGACTAAAAACTTCCCCCACCTGGTGAAAGAAACTGACTTAAAAGCCCAAGAAGTACACAGAACCCCAAAATATAGGAATCTAAAGAGGACCACACCAAGACATATCATAATTGAAATGCCAAGAGCAAAAGATAAAGAGAGAATATTAAAAGCAGCAAGAGAAAAACAGTTGGTTACCTACAGGGGAGCACCCATACGATTGTCAGCGGATTTCTCAACAGAAACGATGCAGGCCAGACGCAAGTGGCAAGAAATATTCAAAATAATGAAGAGCAAGAATCTACAACCAAGATTACTCTATCCAGCAAAGCTATCATTCAGAATTGAGGATCAGATAAAGTGCTTCGCAGATAAGAAAAAGCTAAAGGAGTTCATCACCACCAAACCAGTATTATATGAAATGCTGAAAGATATTCTTTAAGAAGAGGGAGAAGAAAAAGGTAAAAATATAAATTATGAACAACAAATATACATCCATCAACAAATGAACATAAAATTCAAGTGAATTGATAGGCTGATGAACAAGATAAACTGGTGACTATAACAGAAACATGGACATAGAGAGGGAATGGACTGACAATTCTTGGGGAGAAAAGGGTTGTGGGAAGTACAGCAAGAGATTGGACAAAAATCTTGCAACAATGGGAGAGGACATTGGGGAGGGGGAGGTGAGGGTGGAGGGTGGGGTAGGTACAGGGTGGAGGGGAGATAAAGGGGGATAAAAAAGGGGAAACAATGTAATTAATAAACTGAACAATAAAGAAAAAAAAAGAAACTTGCAGAGATGAAATTATGTCAGATTTTAATTATCTAATTAATGAGTTCTCTTCAGTAATATATTATGTATTGATGTTTATATCACTCTATATACTTACACATAAAAACACCTAAATTAGAGGTGGTAAAAACTACAGCCTTTGCATTTTCTATACCTCTACAGAGATATTGTAAGGATCAAAATCTTACAGTTGTGATGTACAAAAATTGGAAGGGCGTACTTAATCATATTTTAAAATAAAATTTAAAAACATTTGATATTAGAAAGCATAAGTGTGAATAGCTGTGATGTTGGACAATAAGTTGGCACATTTCACCAAAACAAATCCTCTGAAACTTTATCAAAGAAGGGAACGGGGTGATTGTGGCTATCCTTTTCACAACCTGTGTGCTCAAGGTTCAGGATCTAGAGAAGGCTGCACCCAAATGAAGAGAGACTGGAAAAGCATCAATTTGGGATATTGGGCACCAGTCGTGAGTCTATCTCTAAGGGGAGGACACCACCAGCTCTGGCCTTGCTATCCCCTTTTATTAAGAGGTCAAGAAATTCCAATAATAGTCTAACGGCAAGAATTAACAAAAGACTAGTGGAAGCTTCTTCACTACCAATGTCTCACCTAAATAATGAGTGAATAGCTCTGACTTAACATAAGACTAGGTGTGGCAGCTGCTTCAACTACCAATGTGTCACTTATGCAGTGAGTGAACAGTTCAGACTTACAGAGCTAATAAGGTTGACCTGGTTTCCTGATTATTCTATTTACATCTCTATTGGTGAGGCAATCACTCGTTTCCTGCAGGTGATGAAGAATGTAGGTGAGAGAGGTTTAATAGCTCCTCCAAGGACATAATTTAGACTCATCATGTTTTATTTGACAATCTAAAACAAACATACTTCTTTATTTTCAAACTTGCTTCTCATTCCATGTGAAATATTGTACAAATAAATCCAACTATTTACTTAAGCAAACTAAAACTTGATGTAACTCACAAACTGTTCTTGACCCCTCATCTGCCCTTGTAAACTCATCAGTTTACTGTGTCTATCTGTGTAGTAAGTGATAGAGGGATACATGGTGTTGGACAAAAATAAAATTAAATAAATAAAATATAGATATCATCAACTCCTTTCTCTTCATAATATTTATAACAGAAAATTATGTAATTTTTAAATCATTGTATTTTTTTGTGTGTAAAGCAAGTTATTTGGGTAGGATGTAGTCAACATATCAAATAGTCCAGGTCCTTTCATGCTTTCTCCAAGTGTAAGAGATCCTTCTTTTTTACTGTTGCATAGTGTTCCATGGTGGAAATGTACCAAAGCTTTTTACCCACTCATGTACTGATGGCCATTTGGGATGTATTATACTACATTTTTTAAAGTATGTAGCAGACTATAATCTCACAAGAAAAGATTATTTTTCTATTTTCTCTGCTCAATTCTGGGGATCTAGTAAAGTATCTTCCTTAACAGGGGTTAATAAAACATGTGTAATATCGATGAGTACTATATCAAGCTGCTAAGTCATTAGGAACATTGATGGCACCTACAATATTCTTTCTGTGGCTAGGTTTCTTTAGTTATTAGTGTTTTAGGGACCAAGGCAGCCATGAAAACGATAGACTCCAGGAATTTATTGAAATCTGGGGTATGTAGTCAACACTTCCACATTCTATGGGCTATGTGGGACTCTGAGCAAATTATTTATGTATATAAATTGCAAATAACTGACATGTAGGTCTCAGGTTTGTTTTAGTTTAAAGGTGACACATATTTCCCTAATCTTTAGAAAATGATCTCATAAGTTAATACCTTCATTTTGTTTTCTTTGTCATTTAAATTCTATGCACAACAAAGATATTTATTGAAGATTTTTTTGGCACATTCATCTAAAACATTAGGAACTTTATGAAACTCTCTAGTACATGGAAATTAGAAATTTAAAGTTGACTCAGTGAAAAATAGAAAATTGATTCCTTTTAACCAAAGAAGGCTTTGATTGTAAGATGTGATGAAAAAAAAAGTGTAATGTAAGTGTAAATTGGTTTTATTTATTTGTAGTCACATATTGCATATTTACTAAATCAACATCTAAAATAAGTTAGAATATTAAAATAAATGTATTTGATGTGTTTTAGATAGAGAGAATATTGAGTTTCATCATAGTGGGTATCTTTGAAAAGCATTAAGTCAGAACTTTGCATTTATCAAAAGGCCCTTTTCATATCCAGTAGATTATTCATTTTTTCCCAAGAAAGTTAATAAAAGGCAAGAGAAAACTCAGATCCAGCTACATCATAGCAGCTGAGGAAAAACAAACAGCTGGTACATAAACATGACTGTAGATTCATTAGAGCATTAATTTATAGTCATACCTACTTGCCCCTTCTAGGTGAGAAAACTTTTAGTTATTGTCAATTCCATAGTGTTGCAATAGCTCACAGAACCCAGAACTACTTGAAATATTAGAAAAAAGACAGATAAGGCATTTTTAAAGGAAAAAAGGAAATAACTATAGCTGAAGCCAAAGAGAAAATAAAGCTCCATATGGCTCCATGAGACCACTGCCAAAAAATAATTTCCCTAAAATAAAATTCTTTTTAGTGTAGGAGTTGATTATTATTCCGAGAACTCTGAAGGGAATTTTCCTTTATCTGGAAATAAAGAAAATATATATTATATGACTCAATGTTAAATCCACACACATAGCCTTTTATATTATGTGTGCTAGCTTTTGGTCAGGAGGAATGTGTTTAACTGAACTGGCAACAACAAGAATGAATAAATATTTACTTAAAAGCCTACATTTTAGGGGGGGGGGGAGTGGGAAAAATGACCATATAATATTATGTACATATATTTTTGCACAAAAATGAAACATTCTGTGAAATAAGTAAATTAGGTACACAATACCTACAGAAAATAGAAGACATGAATACAAACATGAGTAAAAACGTGAATCAGTGGCATTTGCACAAAATGGTTTGGATGTCCCATACAAAAATTTGTTATAGAGTCAATTTTTCCGAAATTCATTACTTTTTATAACTTTTCACTGTTTAAGAATGAACAAATCACAACAATATATACAAATATATACAAAGGAAGTGCTTGTTTCTAAATACCTTCATAATAAAAATTCCTGACGACTTTATAATTTATAGAAAAGTATAAAACACCATGTAATATTGTTGGATGAAACTAAGCTCTTTCTATAAGTTGAACTAGTATAGTTGATTTTCCTTCACCCATATCTGAAACTATTCCACCTTTACTTAATTATTTGTTTCAGTATCTTCCCGTGGTTTCATTTTACTCTTTGTAACATGTAAAATAGATACATTCACTACAATTCTTATTTACTTATATTCTAAAATTGGCTACTAGAAGAGAATAAATTCCTTAAAATAAATGTAATTGCTTTTTCCTCCTGTTTCGACATCTTTAAAATAGTTGTTGATGTAGAAACAAAAATTCAGATGATCTGAGATCTAATGGATTTTTTGTTGATTTGTAGGTAACTATGAATACAGAATGTTTCAAAATCTGCTGTTTTCTTGTTCAGTGGACATACTGGCTTTACTGTTTCCCAAAATATTTAGAGAAACATGGAAATTAATATTTTATCAAATAATGCCAACATTTTGTAATATTGGGAAAACTTAGTTATTTTTGCAACTAAATTAATTAAATCAAAATAATTATGTATTTTTCTTAAAAATACAATTAAACACATTTTGCATAATTTTACTCAAAAAATTATTTGTATCTTTTATTTGTCATGTTAACTTTTAAATTGATTTTCAGTAACCAATTTTGGTTAATGACAGTTTTATACAATTGTGAATATTATGCTTGGTCTATTAATTCAAAGGCACTTATATCTGTGTCACATTTCATAAGATGTCAATTTAATGAGAAATATTCATTCTTCTGTTAAGTTTTAAGCAAGTACTAATTTTAAATTATATACTTTTAATTACCTCCAGTTTATTTTCAATTAACTTTTTCTCCAAGTGTGGGTTTTTATTCTTATTAATCAATTTTTGTGGTTTTCAGATTTAGAAGTAGTGATACAGCAGTCACTTTCTCATTTATAGAAAATTTTACTAAAAACAGCTTTAGAATATGTCTCTTCTATTTCTTTGTAACATTACTTATCATTAAGAATTGAAAAGAACTGTTGGCAGTGAATAATCCATACAAGGTTAACCAGCATATCTTTACCATTAAGATTTTTTAAAAATCAGAAGATTGTGGAGATAATGAGTACTTAAATACTAGAGAAGGAGACCTCTTCATAACTAATTGTCAGCAGACATTTTTCCCCCTATGGAAATTTGCCAACTCTGTAGTATGATGATCAGATTTGCCTCAGTCTCTTTTATGGGGGAAAACAGTGAAACCTTCAAAGTTACCTGGGACTAACTAAACAGTTTGGAAATTCATCAATCTATAAAACAGGCTACATGTATGGGTTTTATAAATTCACATGTTATGTTTCTGGGGTGCCACATGAGGCTGGATGTCTGGGCCAGAAAGGCAAAGTGAAATCACCCACCCTCTCAAAGCGCTTCGCATGAAAACTGCCACTGATCCTGATCCAGGAGGCAGGGGAACAAGGAGGTGCTGGCTGTGCAGGCCCGAGTCCCTCCCTCAAGACGTAAATCAGATTGTGAAAATGCGTCGGAAGAGGCTAAAAAGTTAAACTCAAATGTGTGAAGAAGAGCATGATCTGAAAGCTCTGAGGAATCAGAAACTGTTGTGCTCTGAATCAAAAGCCTGAGAGGAACCTCCACTTAGGTTTTGGCCTCGTAAGCTCCTACAGAAACAACCTTTTGCAGCTAACAAATAAACTTGAAATTAAATACTAAACACAACTATCTGAAGATCCTGGAGAGGGAACAAAAGCAGGCGGGCTCTGGTTGGCACTTGGACAAAGGGAATGTGTCTGGGTGAGTTTCCAGCTTTTATGATTTTTAGCCGGAGGCAGGCTGCTGGCAGTGCTACATGAATGGCTCAATCTTCAAAAGAAAATGGGAAGGCTTTATAGCATGAAGAGTACAGAATTTGGTCTGAACAGAGAGAAAAATCTCAGGAAGTGAGAGTTAAAGGAGAGCCCCCACATCTGTGTGCCAATACTGTCTAAATATCTGGGTTACCCTTGAGCTACACGGATGTGGTCAGACAATAAGCAGGGAAGAATTAAATAGCAACTTAGGTTTGAACTTCTTCACAAGACAGTTTTCTGTTTGAGTGGAATCAAAATAACTGCCTGCTAAAACATACAAACGAAATCGATAAATGTTTGATGGTTTGAAACTTCTGGCAGCCTTCCTTTTCACATTTTTGGCTTCAACTAGGATGCTTCCTTTAAGTTATATTTTAAGTTTTGTAAGATAAATTAACGTGGAAAAATATTAAAAATTAGCCTAAAGTCAAAGTACACACAAGAATAGTTCAGAATATTTTAAGATGTGCCACTATGTTTTAAGCTACGAAACGCACATTCAGATTTCTCTATAACTAATATTGATGTATTTATTTATATGTATAAGAATTTTATCAGTGTAGTATTTGTTTATTTTGGCCATTTAGACACACCAGAGGCAATTTTGCATAACATTTCTTTTAGGACTTCCAAAATTTTCTGCAAAATACATAGAACACACTAAAATACAATCTGATACACTTGGATGCATGCATTTTGCAACTTTACATACAGGCGCATTTCTCTTTGAAGTATGGAATTCATTTGTGCCATACAAACCAATGATTTTTGTTGATTTATATTTCATACATTTATTGACCACCCCTAAATTATCTGTTTCCTATCTATCTATCATCCATCTATCTATCAGTCTATCTATCTATCTATCTATCTATCTATCTATCTATCTAATTATCTATCATCTAGATATGTATCTAACATATATCTATCTATGTATCTCAGACAGAAGTAAAAATTGAATTATAAATATATTCAGATAGGAGAGAACATCCATTCTAAGGATTAATGAAGTGAAATAGCACACTTACAAATATATACATCTCAGAGTAATTTTCTACAAAATCATTTTTAGATCCATATTTTTTTCTTATGCCAATAGTTGGCAAACTGCAGCTTACGAGCCACATGAGGCTCTTTGGCCCCTTGAGTGTGGCTCTTCCACAAAATACCATGTGCAGGCATGCATATACAGTGAGACTGAAACTTCGTGGCCCATGCACAGAAGTTGGTTTTCGGCCTGGGCGAGTCTATTTTGAAGAAGTGGCATTAGAATACTCAAGGGCCCAAAGAGCCGTATGTGACTCATGAGCTGTGGTTTGCTGATCACTGGCCTACAAGGCCACATGCCTACAGAGCCTGGTATGGTGTCTCTGTTTGCATGGTGTATTTTCTTTTCTTTTTTAAATATATTTTTTATTGATTTTTTTTTTTTTTTTTTTTTTTTTTTTTTTACAGAGAGGAAGGGGGAGGGATAGAAAGTCAGAAACATTGATGAGAGAGAAACATCGATCAGCTGCCTCTTGCACACCCCCTACTGGGGATGTGCCCGCAGCCATGGTATATACCCTTGACCAGAATTGAACCCGGGACCTTTCAGTCAAAGGCTGACACTCTACCATAGAGCCAAACTGGTTTGGGCTGCATGGTGTATTTTCTTGGCTCTGTGTCACAATGCTGGATGAGTCAGTGCAGTGCAGAGCAGTCCTAAAAGGGACATGGCCAGCCACACATTGCAAATCCCAGAAATATATCCCTATTAAAACAAAAGTAAGACTCCCCAACTCAACCTGTCTTCATGGAGACCCCAAAAGTGACCATTCCTAATCCAGAATTAGCCAGAATGAGGGAATAGATGACAAATGGTCATATAAACCATTAAGAGGCACTTGTCTTCAGCAATTGCATTTAAAGTATTACTTTGCAAAAACACATGACTGTATGAACAAATATTCAGGACCATTCTTGGGTTTTTGAAAAAAACCCATGCAAGTGAAAGGCCAAAAGTTTGAATTTTATTAGCTTCAGTGAAAACTCACCATTACATACCTGTTGTGCAGCAAGGTCAGAATTTTGCTAATTACAGTTTGAAATCCCTAATGAAGACACCAATAGAAGAAAAAAAACAACACTTAAAAATTTTCAAATGTATTCTCGAGTAGTAGACAACAAAATTAGCAAAAGGGTCAAAACATAAATTGTTCTCATTGACAATGGAAAACAGATCTAATTAGAAATCCTAAAATTGTGCCTGTGTGGAAATTATTATATGCATAGTAAAACTGAACAGTTCAGGTATTTTTAGGTATCCTTTATTTCTAATGTTTGTTGTTTTTTTTAAAGCACAAATATTTTGGAAACTCAACACTGTTTTAAGAAAAATATCGTCATTCACTTCATTAATTAAAACTATCTTTGGATAATCTTTGCATTTCTTACATTTTATTACATTGGCTAAGGAAAAGGGACAGAATGACTTTGCCTAGTATTTGAGTGTTTCTACTAACCTATTCTAACTTCTATTCAACTAATGTGTTTTATATTTTCTGTGGTTCAGCTAAATTAATTTACTAATTTTTTATATGTGCATCATGTATTTTCTCTACACCTATGCTCTTTACTCTTTCTGAATATGTTTAGTCTTCCCTTTTTTGAATCATTCTTATTCTCAAAAATGAACTATTTAATAAGTCATTCTCTCCATACTTGAAATTTATATAACAAAATGTATCGTTTTTCAATTTTTAATAACAAATTTATGCCTTTCACAAAAAATAGTTCATCTCTTCTACCAACTGCAAGCTCATAAAAATAAAAGAGCACATATTTTCACTTTTATATCTCTTATTTTACCTTGCCTCACCAAAATAGCTACATAAAATTATGTTTGACAAACATATACTGTGTATATTAATAAAAATAACATAGTTAAATTTAACTTGGACCCACTGTGCATTATTTCTGGGCCACCTCTGTTCTGCAACTTCTGGAGTATTTCATTAGATATCTCTAGCTTACGTATTTAAAAACATGATTTTGTTGTAAGTAAAATGTACATAATGAACAATATTTTGTGCACCATGAGCAGACATTTATTTTTCTTTATTTTTAGATTTAACTTCAATGCACTGACCTAGTTTGTTTGATGTTTTGACTCAGTCAAAATAACAAAAACATTCTTATTTATAGTAATTACATATACAATATAAAAGAAATGCCCTCTTGTCTCATAGATCATTAAATACCACAAGGAATGTTAAAGATATACAAAATCCATCTTTATTTTTTATTTTTTGAAAATATTTTTATTCTTTAAAGCATTACAAATAGTAGTACATATGTTTTTCTTTCCCCCCATTGTCCTCCCCCTGTCTTCCCCCACCCCCCAGCACATGTCCTCACCTGCCTCTCCCTCCCCCCGGGTCTTGTATCCATTGGTTACACCTACATGCATGCATACAAGTCCTTCGGTTGATCTCTTACAGCCCCTGCCCCCCACCCTCCCCAGCCTTCCCCCCATAGTTTGATGGTCTGTTCAATGCTTCTCTGCCTCTATATCAATCTTTTCCCCCTGTTTCTTTTCTTTAAAAAGATCTTGCATCTGCATACTAGAAATAAATGTATAAGAACAAAAAATGTTTGAGTCTCAGTTTCAATGTCCAACTGTTCTGAGTCCCAGTTTCAATGTCAAATAGCTCCTTCTGTGTACAAGTCAGCAATGGAATCTGGATGGTGAAGATATGGTGGCAATGTAGGTTCCACCCTCTCTGGTTTGATCCTGGGCCGCCTGTAGATACACAGCTGCTGACTGCTAGCATGGCAAGGTGTCCTCAGTGTCTCCCATCTCTGGACTGTCTGCAGTTGGAACCGACCTGTCAGTTCCTCATTGTTGCAGAAACCCATATGGTCTTGGAGTTGTTTTCTGAAAATATACAAACATATTCTCGACCAGCAATTAATAAAGGGATCTTTTCTGTAAATTAGACTTGGGATTCTTTTTATTTTTGACCAAATGATTTTCCTTTGGCTTATTATGATACCATGTGTGTTTTTGCATGGGTGTCCTGCTGTTGGCATTACAAATGGAAGTTACTTTTCTGGACTAAGAATTTTCTAGATGTAATTTACTTACAGGATATCTATACAATGTCAAGCTCAACACAGCTTGACATTGTATAGATATCTGGCAGACAATTACGTAAAGGAGACAGCACATGTGGGAGCAAAATATCCATTCCTTGTTTAGAGAAATAGAACCATGGTTCAAGGGCTGACTGGGGCTTTCGTATACAGGTTTACCATGATGGAGAAGCAGGAAAAGTTAGGATGAATGAGAAATACTTAGATATGCCATATTTGTAGAGAGCTATATGTTGAAAAGTGAATATGGTGAAATAATGAATTCTGAATAGTCCTAAATCTAAATATCCCTAAAGATAGGGAGTAATATGGCTAACACAAATTTACAAATATATGTGTCAAAT
The DNA here is from genome assembly GCA_027563665.1 of Antrozous pallidus. Classification (NCBI taxonomy): domain Eukaryota; kingdom Metazoa; phylum Chordata; class Mammalia; order Chiroptera; family Vespertilionidae; genus Antrozous; species Antrozous pallidus. Next base: position 66,153,197 of record CM050516.1, on the reverse strand, counting down.
AACTTCACTGATAACTAAAGAAAATTTACCTTATTGTTGCAAAGTCTACTTAAAATGTTTTTCACCATAAAATTATGTAGTTAAAGAAGTAGCCTCGCTGCATGGCTCAGTAGTTGAGGGTCAACTTATGAATCAGGAAGTCATAGTGTGATTCCTGGTCAGGGCACATACCCAGGTTGTGGGCTCAATTGCCAGTGTGGGGCATGCAGAAGCAGCTGATCAATGATTCTTTCTCATCATTGGTGTTTCTATTTATCTTTCCCTCTCCCTGTTAAAAATGCTCTGTATCAGGCAGTTTTCTTAAAAATCTTCTTTGTGTATTTGTTTTTCAGCTGTTAGTGCCATGGCCAGTCTATATCACTGTATCATTAAGGTGCCCTTCTGACCTTTTAACACCATTGCTCTACTCCTATTGAGCATTTTGTTGAAAGTAATGATTGGAAATGATTAGCACTCTTTCTAATAGATGTTTACTACTGCTGCTGTTTATTATTATTATTATTATTATTATTATTATTATTATTATATCAATATGTCTAGTTTATATTATAGGCACTAAATAAGTTTAGTCAACAACTATGATTCCCTAAATTAGAAAGTTGCTTTTATTTAAAGTAAACCAGAGATTTGTATATGGCAAGACTTAGGGAAAAATACTTGTTGTAGAATATGACTCAATTATAAGAAAATAATCACCAGGGAAAAATACTTGTTGTAGAATATGACTCAATTATAAGAAAATAATCACCAGGTAAATGGAAAAATTATATAAGCCACTTAATTTCTTCAGATGACCAAATTAAAATGTTTAATTCATTATACTTGATTTCAATGTATTTTAGATTGCTAAATATTTTTTATTCACCACTTGCCCCATTTCAAAGCAAAATTTAATAATTTATATATTATTCACTATTTTGTTTACGCGTATTTCCATTAGTAAATGTAATTTACAGCACACTAGATTTCAGAAGTGTTTTAAAATCAAAACAAACTCATAGCTACAGAGAATGGAGTGATGGTTGCTAGAGGGGACAGGGGTTTGGGGACTGGATGAAAAAGGTGAAGGGATTTTTTTAACCATAGTGACATTTTCTTCATAAACATCCAGCAGGAAGTTTTCTCACCCATCATCTCAACATGTCCCATGAGGGAGGGAGGGTAGAGCTGACTGATACAGAGCCAGGGCCTGGTGGGTGACCTCCCTGGGCTCAGCAAGGCCTGGCCAGGACAAGCTAATAGCTTCAGACTCAGTATGAGCTCTTATTTTCACTGTAACTGAAGTAAAAATAAGGAGGGCATCAGGTGGGGATGAGGGAGTAGCTCCATTGGATGCTGGGCTGAGAGGCCATTCCCTGGGTGGGGGTGCCCACAGAGATGGAGGCAGGTCTTGGACTAGTGGCCAGTCTACTGGGTACCGGCAGACAGTGGCTCTGTTGGATTCAGCCCTGCTGCTTGGGGCTGCACACAGCTACTTGGCCCACTTCTCCAGCCAGTCCTCCAGATGGCCCTCAGGGAATTCAGTGATGTCTAGAGGCCACTCCCTGGCCTGCCTCTCCTCCCCCACTTGAATACTCAGCTCCTGCAGATATCACTTTGACACTGGAAAAATCTGCAACTGGGGCCAAAGTCACACTGGCCTGTCAGCAGAAGCTTCCTACAGGGCAACTTGTTCTGTTCATCCAGCAAGATGGCACCTGGGAACAAGTCATACCAGGACTTCTTGGCCTTGAAATGCTGTGGCACAAATTAGTACTTGACATCATGGGGATGTAAAGTACAGCATAGAGAATATAGTCCATAATACTGTAGTAACTATGTATAGTATCAAGTGGGTCCTGGGAATATTGGGAGGAGGGAAAGGACACTTTGTAAAAGTATTAGTATATGATTATCTAATCACCATGAAAAAAATACAGTGTTTTATAATATAGGCAAAAAAGTGAGTATTTTAAATGTATTTTCTTATTGATTTAAGAGAGTAAGGAGAGGGAGAGAGTGATGGAAATTTCAATGATGAGAGAGAATCATTAATTGCCTGCCTTGGCTACCTTCTGCATGACCTCTACTGGGGATGGAGCCTGCAACCCGGACATATGCCCTTGGCTGGAATTGAACCTGGGACCCTTCAATCTGCAGGCCTATGTTCTATCCACTGAGCCAAATTGGCTATGGTGCAAAGAAAAAATTGAGTATTTTAATGCTCAGAAGAAAATATTTAGGTTTTGTCGTCTCAACCATTTAATTCTAATCATGTTCAGAAACCTTAGCAATGTGTTCTTATTTGTAAAAATATCTCTGAATATGTGATAATATCAGACACATGAAATCGATGAAATAATGCCAGTAATGAAACATTTGTGAGCTGGTAACTAGCACTTTCAGGACATGAAACACAAGGCAACACTTCCTTTTCATTGTGCTCAAAGCAAACTTACTTTGATCCATTGTTTGGAACAGCAGAAATAAAATTAGTGCCTTTACATTCATAATAGACTTTCCTTTGCCCCCAAAATAGTACCACTACAATACCAATTATACATGCAAAGTGAAAAGCATCATGAAGAAAAGCAAGATTTGGTTATGCATGAAACACTTGAAATGCGGTCACTGCAATGAGAGCATACATTCACAGGTGTGCGGTTGATATCTAATAAATTAAATTAATAGAGTCTCGCACAAGAAGGAAAATAAAGCATAGTAGAGGAGCCTTTGTTCAGTCAAAACATTAGCATAAAATATATGTAAATTCTGAGAAGTGTTTGTCTGTGTGTGTGTGTGTGTTTGTGTGTGTGTGTGTGTGTGTTATTGCTTCTTAACCTAAAGCTGTGGAAATTTTCATCGGGGAGCAAGGGATGACATCAAGGATTCCATAACTTAAAAAAAAGACTGCCTTCTAATAATGCAATTTAGAAAAATTGGCATAAAGTAAGTGAGGTTAGCTTTCTAGTAAAGTAACTTAAACTGAACAATATGTAAATGTTGACTAAAATAGTTTTTAATAGCCTTATTGTAGTCACAGTGTCTTTGACATGATCACTTTAGTAGTGATAATTAAGTCAAATATATTTTGTATGTATGAGCTGCATATTTCCTCTACCTCACTTAACCCACTCACATACCTCTCTCCCATGCTCTGTGAGAAAAGAGACTGATTTTTTTTTAAATAGAAGGCATCAAAGGAACATTCCTGGCTTGCTTTTGGCATCCCATTGCACTAACAAGAAGTACTAGCAAGAAATTAGCAAGTGGAGTGAAGTTGCTTATGAAATGTTTCCCCTGGTAGCTGCAAATTAGTGAAGGTCTTTTTGTTTTTGTTTGGGGGGGGAGAGGCTTTAACATTTTTTAATGAAAGCTACAACTAATTTACCCAGGTTCTGATAACTTCAGGAATAGAGGTGTATTTCCCACCTTTTAAATGGTTTATTAAACTCTCCTCAGTTAATGTTATTTCCTGATGAATATACATTTTTTTAAATGAACATATTTGTTACTAAGAATGAGAAAGTATTCATAGGTCCTAAAAAATTGAATTTTGAGAAAGGATAACCTGTCCATATGTGTCTAGGCCTTTTTGGGTAACAGAGTGCCCATAGTAAATTGTTTGAGACATTCTTTTGGAGGGATAGCCTTTGTAAGCTATCATTGTTAGCATTTTAATATCATTTAATAGTTTGTTTCTTTGTATGCTTATCGACTATACTTCATGATAAGATACATTTTCATGTAGGTTTTTTATTATAGAGTTATCACTCATGAAATAATAGTTAAAGATATTCAGGTTCTTTATAATCACATTCTATATATTAATCCCTAAGAGTTTACTTCGTGTGACTTGATACTCTTGTGTCTAATAAATTCTTAATCCACTGTCCAAAGAGAATGACTAGACTTAAAAATTTGATAATCAAACCATAAAATATGACTCATTATGTCACTGTGCAAAAGACCAACTAAACAAACAATTTCCCTGGTGCCATTCTTTTTGAACACTTACCACTCTTGAACTATCATTATTTTTAAGCTTTCATCATTTCCATCTTTTTTTCTGTAAATATGGATTCGTGCACATTGAAATGAAATTAATTAGAAGAAATATGTTAATACCACTATTTGCCCTTTCTCTGTAATAGAAGTATCAACCAAATTCATGATCAACAATGACAGATCGAAACACACACATGCAGCTGATACCAGCAAGAGCTTTATATGTAGAGTGCATGTACAAATCAACTTAGCCTTTTATAGATGTAGAATAAACTTGCTTAATTAGACCTGCTTTCTGATTTAGTTAAACTTTTTCCAGCCCAGTGAAGCATCCCAACTTCTCTTTCAGGTAATTGTCACCATACAGCAATAAATATCAGCACAAAGCAGATTATTAATTTAGGTCATGCAGGGGAGAATAAAGGGTAAAATATTTAACAGTAGCTGTGTTTGACTATATTCTTGCAGTGAGAAAATTTGAAGTAATTTTCAAGGTCCACTATTTCTTACTTCTTTTCAGTCAAGTCAAGTTTCTAAGTTTTCTAAATCTCCATATTCTGGATAATGAAAAGAAAACAGGATTCCATCGAGTCTCCTATATACCTACTCCAGGACTTCTGTGAGGATCAAATGAGATGAGGCACGGGAAAAGTGCTTCACAGACATTTAGTTAAAGTGTAAAATGTATCCACCTAGCTATAAAGCATGGAGGCTAGTACCTTGAGAGAGGAAGCCAGGTGTTGCTCTGTGACATCATTATCCACCAGACACTTATCATATTAGCCTTTTATATACATAGACTAGATGTCTGGTGTCCCCTCAGCCCGGCCTGCATGCCCTCACAGTCCGGAAGTGTACTGGGGATGTTTGGCTGATGACTTAAGTCCACTACCCATGGGACATACGTGTGGAAATCCCAGAAAACTAGTCCATAAGAAAGCATAAAGCTGAAACTGAAAAGATGGAAAAATAACAAATATGTGAAGATGAAGGTAACAATGAAGAACATTACATACAATAAAAATGAAATGTTTGACATTAGGAGAGACAGAGCACAATTTTCCAGGAGGCATTCAAAATAATGACCTCAAAGAATAAACATTTTTCTATCTTAATGGTTTCTCATTTCTTCTTTCATCTTCATTTTAACTAGCCTAGAGTTTTTACTGAGGTATAAGAATTTTTAAGATAATTATCTTCACAGAACTGTGACTTTCCAAAGACATACCTTCAGCTGGCAAATCATTTGTTCTCTCACAACTGCTGTGGGAATTTAAAAACATCAAATATCAAAATTTTTTTCCTGTGCTTTCAAAGTTCTCTCTGAGGCACTTGAGCATATTTGCAAATGGATCTTTTCTAGTGGTCTCCAAGGACTCTTACTTACTGCAGCATTTTGTCTTTCACAGGTGAGGAGCTTCAAGTGCTTACAATAATTTTATCTGAGCCTTTACTATCCTTTCAAAGCAGGTGCAAAAACCTGAAAGAGCTGCGATATTCTTCGCTCAGCAAGATTTTTATGTATGTAACATTGAAAGAAGGCTGCAAATTTGATTTGAGATTACTTTAAAAAATCCTTGGAGAACAGAGTTACTACTCAGCACCTTGTCTAATGTAGGTTATTTTAATCTCAGCTACATGATTATTACTTGTCTGACTTCAAGGAATTTTATTTAAAATCATGTCCATGTGCATATTCTCAAAGCTTTTGTTACTCTTATTGATAAATAAGGAAAATAATGGGAGCAGGAGTGGGGAGGTGAGGTAGAGTATGGGAGGAAAGGAGGAGGAAACCTTTAATACTTTCAAGAATAAAGATTAAATTTTTTAAAGCTGAAAATGAAAACATGTTTGTATTCTTCTATGAAATGAAAAAAATGAATTAAACAAAAAAAAGAAGTTTCCAATCCACTTGAAAAAATAGAATATAAAATCCATTAGAGAAATGAAAGCATAATTTATTCTCTATGGTTTTGCTAGTGTCTGGAATATTTTAGTTGCTCAAAAGAATCTGCTTAAAATAAGTAAATATTTGTATACATGAGTGCATATATAAGCAACATATTATTTTATTTTGCATATAAATATGTTGTTTTACCTACACAAAAAAATATTTTTGATAGAGAGCAACTTGAGTGGGAACTTCAGGAATGAGTTTTAGAATAAAGGCATTAAATTTCTTGAGACAAAAATCTGTGTAAACTTCAAGATGGAGAGAATGCCTTAATGCATTTTAATGCATATTTTTCAAAAAACATAAATTAATCAGGCTATAGCAAGACTTCTAGAACAGCAGCGGAAGTCTTTTCAGAAATCTACATTTTCATAAAATATATGACTAAACTGGAAAAAAGTGTCAACTTCAACTTCCCAGAAATCTGTATTTAACCAAGGGCTTACAACTTCCTAAACAGTGGTTATCCTATCTAATAAGAGTAATATGCAAATTGACCATACCTTCACTACACCAAATAAATCATGCCCACTAGCCACACCCACAAGCCAATCAGGAGCTATATGCAAATTAACTCACAACCAAGATGGCTGCTGCTCATGGCAGGCCAGGCTGGGCTGGAGGTGTGGCCAGGCAGCAATCATCCTGGGTCCCAGGGCAATTGCTTTGCTGGGTGCCCCCAGCCTCAGGCAGGCCCAGTGGGCTGGGGGCATGGCCAGGCAGTGATAGATTGGCCGGGATCCCAGGGCAATAGCTTTCCTGGGTGCCCCAGGTTTTGGGCAGGCTAGGCAGGCTGGGGGCTTGGCCGGGCAGCAATTGGCCCTGATTCCAGTGTGATCGCTTCCCTGGGTTCCCCAGGCCAGGAGTGAAAAGGCCGTGCCAAAAGGCCTTTTTGCCCTGGTCTTGGGCAGGCCATGTAGTGATCACACAGATTGCAGGGAGATCACTTTTGCTGGGTGTTCCAGGCCTCAGGCAGGCTGGGCGGGCTGGCTGGGGTTCCCTGGCTGAGATCCCCAGCCAAGGACAGAAAGTCTTGGCCAGAGGCTTTTGGCCTTGGACAGACCTGGGGTGAGCCATCAGTAGGACATCATCTGAGGGCTCCCAGTATGTGAGAGGGGACAGGTTGGGCTGAGGGACTACCCACCCCCAGTGCACAAATTTCATATACCAGGGCTCTGTTCAATAATCAAAGCTAAATCTTTGTTAAAAAAATCAGTTTTTTACCTTTTACCTTATTCTACTTTTATCCTCTTCTCTTCCAGTCCATGTTAGCCTTTGAAACCACAGCCTCTCAACCATGAAAACAGTGAAAACTAGCAACCTAGTAGACATGGATGGGAACAGGCCTAATATGCAGCTAATTCAAAAGCCTTATCCCCAGAGAACTGCCACTATTGACACGTATGCTAGCACCCTGTCAAAGTTGTTCCCAAGCCTGATTGTCTAAATTTGAGCTTGTTCAATGAAAGTTATCTCCCTTAAGAAATTGGCAATTACTAAACATCACAGAAGATTGAGAAAAATATAATATTTCATACAAATAAGGAAAGTAAAAGATTATAAGGAAGAAATGAGGACTAAGATATCCATAGTGGTTTTTAATTTACTCATCTGCTGATGGGCACTTAAGCTGTTTCCAAATCTTAGCTATGGTAAATTGTGCTGCTAAGAACGTACGGTGCATCTATCCTTTCTGATTGGTGTTTCCGGTTTCTTGGGATATATTCTTAGAAGTGGGAACACTGGGTCAAATGGGAGGTCCATTTTTAACTTTTTGAGGAAACTCCACATTGTTATCCACAGTGGCTGCACCAGTCTGCATTCCCACCAGCAGTGCAGGAGGGTTCATTTTCTCCACATCCTGGGCAACACTTGTCATTTGTTGATTTGTTGATGATAGCCATTTTGACAAGTGTGAGATGGTACTGCATAGTCGTTTTGATTTGCATCTCTCAATGATTAGTGACTTTGAGCATGTTTTAATATGTCTCTTGGCCTTCCTTATGTCTTTTTTTCAAAAGTATCTGTTTAGGTACATTGCTCATTTTTTTATTGGGTTGTTTATCTTCCTTTTTTTAAGGTGTATGAGTTCCCTGTAAACTTTGGAGATTAAACCCTATTTGGAGATAACATTGGCAAATATGTTCTCCCATGCAGTGGGCTTCCTTGTTGTTTGGTTGATGATTTTTTTTCCTTGAAAAAGCTTTTTATTTTGATGTAGACCCATTTGTTTATTTTCTCTTTAGTTTCCATTGCCCTAGGAGCTGTATCAGTGAAGAAATTTCTTCCTCTAGTATTTTTATGGTTTCCCGTCTTATGTTTAAGTCTATTATCCATTTTGAGTTTATTTTTCTGTATAGTGTATGTTGGTGATCTAAGTTCATTTTTTTTGCAACACCATTTATTGAAGAGACTGTTTTGACTCCATTGTATGTTCTTGCTTCCTCTGTCAAATATTAATTAAGATAGTAATTTTGGTCGATTTCTGGGTTCTCTATTCTTTACTAAGGTTCTAAAAGGCCCAGTGCATGTGCAGGACTGTCTGCATGGCAAAAAAAAAAAACCCAAAAAAACAAAAAAACCCTGGTCTCTCACGTTTGGCTGAAGTGGAGGCTCTCTACAATCAGCAAGTGAAGTTTAAAGCAGAGTTGCAAACTACCTACAGAATATTGAACACAGGACACCAAATCAGAAATAGAGCCTTTTGACAAAATCTAGGAGACTTATTGATTCAAAGTATTTAGGGAAATTTATGTCCATTCACTATCTGGATTCTAAGCTAAATGAACTGAAGCACTGTTAGTCATAAATGTCAGAGGATACAGACTTTATAGAATCAGATCAGGAAAATCATTAAACAAGCAGAAAAATACACAACAAAATTACCAACACCAAAAATACCTGTGGAAGAGAGGGAATCTGATATTCATACTTGCCAATTGCTCTTATGTAAGACATTCAGTTTTTTCACAATAAATCATGATTTCAAGAAATGCTAACGGGGAAAATAAGGAGGTCGGATACTAGAAGAATAAAAAGCAAGTTATACAACTATATGTTATACACTGGATCATGCTTTAGATGAAAAGACCTGCTATAGATTAAAGGCAAAAATAAATTGAAAGTTATAGGGTAGATAAAAATATACCATACAAATAATTGTGTAAATAGAGATGGAGTGGCTCAATTAATATCAGACAAAATATAATGGAACAAAAATTTAATAGAATCAAAGAATAACATTTTTAAATAATAAAACACTCAAAGTATCATGAAGCTATAGTGATTATAAACATATATGCACTGAATAACAAAGTTCTCAAATACATGATGCAAAAGCAGAAAATTAAAGGAAAATACAAAAAATCTTACAATAATGGTTGGTGATTTCAATAACCCACTTTCAGAAAAGTGTAGAACGAATAGTTAGAAGAACAAAAATAAAATACTGATCAAAGAAAATACTCAAGGGACATCTGTAAAGTATTTCCCCCAATAATAGCAGAACACATTTCCTTAAGTTCACATGGAAAATTCTTCAGGGTATACCATATGTTAAATAGTAAAACAATAAATTTAGCAGGATTGATATTATGTAAAATGTAGCCTTACCACATGGATTAAATTAGAAATCGATATCAAAAGAAAATGTAGGAAACCCATTATATATACAAATTTATAAAAACACCCCTAAATAACTAATGGGTTAGTGAATAAATCACAAGGGGAACTCATACTTTTACTTGAAAAAAATTAAAACACACATTCAATAGAATGAAGCCAACATGTTCTTTAAGGTGAAATTTAAAACTATAAAACCTATATTAAATAAGAATAAAAATAACAAAAAAACAAGCTAACCTTTTATTTGAACAAAATATGAAATACAGCATAAATATATCTCAAAGAAAGCATAAGAACATATGTAAAATTGATTAGGCCAGAAATAAATGAAATAATATATAGTAAAACATTAATGAAAACCAATAAGACCAAAAGTTAGGTCTTTTGAAAAGATGAGCAAAATTAATATATTTGACTTTGAAAAAATACAATAACTTTTACTGATAAACTCTCAACAGATTCAGAATAGAAAGGACTTCCTTAACTTAATAAAGGTCCCTTATAGATAACCTACAGCTAATATATTTAATGATTAAATAATGAATGTTTTACCTATAAGTAGAGAGCATGAAAGAGATCTCTACTCTCACCTTTTCTATTTAATATTGTATTGGAAAATATGTGTGAGGAAATTTTTTAAATGTTTAAAAAGGCTTCTGGATTAGGAAGGAAGAAATAAAAACTATCTCTATTCATCTGTAATCTGAAGCATATGATCTTGCATTTAGAAAATCCTAAGGAAATCCCCAAACACTAATACAACTAATAAGTCACTAAGTTTACAGAATAGAAATTTAATACACAAAAATCATTTATCCAAAATGGAAACAATACTACTTATAATAGCATCAGAATAATATAATACTCAGAAACAAATTTAGCAAAAGAAGTGAAAGAGTTGTTTATTAAAAATTACCAAACATTCTTTATTGAAAATTTTAAATTTCTAATTTAAAGAAATTTTTTTCCAATATCAAAATAATGGAAAGCTGTCACATATTCATGAATTAAAATACTAAATATTGTTAATGGCAAAATTCCCTAAATCAGTCTACATATTCAATGCAATCTTTATTAAATAATATTATTTAGAAGAAAATCATCCTGCTGAAAGATTTTGATGCCTGCTCCTTACCCTGTCTAATAGTTGTATTTTAGGATCCCCTATTTGTAAATTTCAAAATATTACCATATCTTTACTCAAGATCTTGTACCAATCAAAAATAAAGTGGTCCAATTTGGACTCTGGGAATAGAATGGAACTTCAATTTTCTATTTCCTGACCCTGATTTTACTAGTGTAACCTTGATTCTATAACTGAAGAGATAAGTTATTCAGTAATATCATAAAACCATTCATCTACATGCAGCAAATTTAGTTTGCCTCTGTGATGAAAACAATTTAAAATCACTGCTTGAAAAGTCCCTTTATTTTTCTGTTTTAAAATATTGCTCTAGAAGTAATGATCTGTGATAAGAGCTACAAATACTTTCAGATCAGTTGGTGCTAAAAACAGATTTCCTTAGCTATGGCAAATTTATAAACTACATCTATCATTTTTAACATCTTAACAAAAAAGAAAGAAAAATAATAGAGTATTTTATTTCTTTTTAACACAGAGATTCATTTAAACTTTTTCCAATTGGTAAAAGTGAGTCACAAATATATCATAAACTAAAATCAAAAGATGTTATTTATGAGATATATATTCTATCTTATTTTGTAAGAAGACAAAAGATTCAATAGTAATGACACCTAGGGTTCTTACCGATTCAAAGGTTGAAAGAAAAGTTAAGTCTGTTTCTTCAATTAGCCCTAATAATCTCTAATACAAGTAGGGTCTGTAAACAAAGTTGCTAGGAGGGGAGCCTAGAAGCAATTTATATCAGCATTAAACACAAATATGCCTAATGGCTTTGCATCACCATAACTCAAGTTAAGTTAGAAAGAGCTAACATTAAACTTTTGTAAAAATTAGATTTAGATTAAAAAGACTTCCTTTAACATCACAGAACCTGCAAGTCTTACACCTGAGAGTGGTTACTTTAAAAATATGTTTAAGTGAATTTTATTTTAATCACAGTACCCAATATCAATTGTACCAGTTAATAATGCAAATTTTGTAAACAAGGAAAACACCATAATTTCAAGAGAAACATCAAAAGTGCTTTATTCAAAGTAATGTTCATCGCTAGCTACACATTTTCCTCGTCTTTCAGGTAATTTGCGGATACTGTCTCGATAGAACTTTTCTTGTTTTGAGGCAAACCATTCAGAGACCTATTTTGCCACTTCATACATTTTGAAGTACTGCTCAGAAAGTGCATGTGCCATTGATCAGAACAAGTGGTATTCTGAAGGAGCAAGGTCTGGTGAATACAGAGGGTGGGTTAATACTTCTTATGCAAGATCTTTTAACATGTCTTCAACTGGTTTTGAAGTGTGTGATGGTGTCTCATCATGAAGCAAAATTACTTTGCCATGTCTTCTGGCACATTCTGGTCATTTCATAATCCGAGCGTGGTTCAAATTGATTATTTGTTGTTGGTAGTAATCAGTAATAATGGTTTCACCTGGTTTTAGAAGTTCATAATATATCACACCTTCCTGATCCCAACAAACACTGAACATTATTATCTTCTTTCCAAAAGATTTGGCCTTGCAGTTGATGTTGATAGTTAACCTGGAGCAACCCATGATTTTGTGTGTTTGGGATATTCAAAATAAATCCACTTTTCATCACCAGTCACAATTTGATGCAAAAAAGACTTTCTTTCTTGCCATTGAAGCAATATTTTACTGATGACTTTTCGGTTTTCCATTTGTCTTTTGTTCAGTTGATGTGGCACCCATTTTCCTTCCTTTAATATCTTTCCTATTGTTTGTAAATGATCAAAAATTGTTGAACAACTTTAATCATTCTTTAAGTTGTTTTTTGAGTTTGACCCGCATCTTCATCCAATAATGCTTTTAATTGTTGGTCTTCAAACTTTTTTGGTTGACCTGGATATTCTTTGTCTTTCACATAGAACTCATCACTTTTAAAGAATTTAAATGTGTTCACAAGTATCTTGAGATAGAACATGTTCACCATAAGCTTCCTAAAGTATATAATAACTTTTTCTTCAAAATAATGAATTAAAACTTCTGGCAAATGCTCTTTTTTGGGGCACAAAATTCGACATTTTTAAGCATAAAATATTTATGACGTTAACACCTTCAGCAAATTTGACATATAAAATTTTGAAGCTTGCTGTCAATACAACAAAATAGCATACATATCAAATTGCATATACATCTACATATGTGTAACTCCATCTATTGAAAAAATTTGCATTATTAACTTATACACTGGTACTTTCTTTTATTAACATATAAAACAGAGTAAGTGCATAAAATTAATAGTGTATGTATTGAATTACAGATGCAAGACTAGCAATTCATCTTGGAGACATTGCTTGATGTAAATATGGTGATTTGTTCTTAACTCCTTAATAAGCTTTGATTCTGAACACTTAAGAAGTTGGTCTTATAACTAAAAATTTTGGGTCCTAATTTTTAGATGCTTTCTTTTCTTTTCTTTTCTTTTCTTTTCTTTTTCTTTTTATTTTTTTGCTCTTACAACGTTTTTATTTTTTTTAATTTTATTTACAATATAACTTATATTTAATAGTAGTACATATGTTTTCCTCCCCCCCCAATATCCTTCCCCCAGCCTCCCTTACACCCCAGCACATGTCCCCACCTGCCCCCTCCCCACCCCAGAGTCTTTCATTCATTGGTTATGCTCATATGTATGCATACAAGTCCTTCGGTTGATCTCCCCCAGCATCTGCCTCCCCTCCACTCCAGCCTTCCCCCTGTAGCTTGACAGCCTGTTCGAGGCCACCCTGCCTCTATATCAATCACTCTCCCCTGTTTCTTTTCTTCAAAAATATCTTGCCTCTGCATACTGAAAACAAACGTATAAGAGCAAAAAAAGTTTGAGTGTCAGTTTCAATGTCCAATTGTTCTGAGTCCCAGTTTCAATGTCAAATAGTTCTTCATGTGTACATCTCAGCAATGGTATCCAGATGGTGGACACATCGTGGCAATGCAAGATCCATCCTCTCTGGTATGGTCCTGGGCCGCCTGCAGCCATGCACAGCTGCCTACTGCTAGCATGGCAAGGTGTCGTCAGCGTCCCCCATCTCTGGACCGTCCTCGTGGCTGGAACAGGCCCGTCAGTTCCTCACTGTCACAGGAACCCACATGGTCTTGGAGTTGTTCTCTGCAAACACACAAACACATTCTCGACCAAAGGTTAACAAAGGGATCATCTCTGCAAAATAGACTTGGGATTCTTTTTATTTTTGCCTAAATGATTTTCCTTTGGCTTATTTTGACACCATGTGTGTTTTTTTATGGGTGTCCTGCAGCTGGTTTTACAAATGGAATTTTCTTTTCTGGAGTAAGAATTTTCTACATGTATTTTACTTATAGGATATTTTTCCTTACATGATATTACCCCACTGTCCCCCCCCCCCTTTTTTTGGTTAATAGGGGCTTTTGGAAATTTTATCTTGCAGTCTTGGTAATTTTAAATTTTAATTTTTGCACACAAATATGACTGCTTTAGGTTCTTTGGATGTTAGGCAATTTTGCAGTGAGATGAACTACTAATAGATAATTTAGTTAATGTTTTAGGAAAAGCTTTTTGTCCAGTACAGTTAGATTTTCTTGAGTATTTACTTATTTCACTTGGCCAATTTAAATTAATCTGAAAACTTGATTACTATTTTACTGTCAATTTTAATACTCAAGCAGAAATCTCAGTTTACCCAGTAAATACTTGTGGAAAGGAATATTTGTATTTTTGAGTAGGTCCTCAGCATTCCTTGTAATAAATTAAATTTAGAGATAGGGCAGCTATTGCTGGCCGAGTCTCTGTCTACCACCTGGGTCCCGGTGTGAGTTGTGCATGGGAGGCATAGCAGCCGTGGGGGTAGGAGACCTTCCTCAGGAGGGATGAGAATTTAGATGCTTTCTTTTAAAGCAGATTTTCATTTAATTCTCCTGGAAGTCACAGTCCCTTCTAAACCAGTACCACTCCACCTTTTCCATGTGCCCTGGCTTAATATGAGGATTAATGCAAATTAAGTAACTCACTAATATGTAGGACTAGTGGCCTGGTGCACAAAATTCATGCACTGGGGCTTAAAGGGGGGTGTCCCTCAGCCCAGCCTTCACCCTCTCCAAACTGGGACTCCTCGAGGGATGTCTGACTGTCCATTTAGGCCAGATCCTACCAGTAGTTCTTCTTACAATCCATGATTGCTGGCTCCAAATTGCTTGCCTGTCTGCCTCCCTGATTGGCCCTAACTGCTTCTCCCTGCCAACCTGATCACCCCCTAACCACTTCCCTGGCCAGACTAATTGTTGTCAAACTGCTCCCCTGCCACCCTGTTTGCCCCCAACTTCCCTCCTCTGCCAGCCTGATCACCCCTAACTGCCCTCCCCTGCAGGCTTGATTGCCCACAACTGCCCTCCTTTGCAGGACTGGTATCACCCAATGGCCCTCCCCTGCTGGCCATATTGTGGTGGCCATCTTGTGTCCACATGGGGGCAGGATCTTTGACCACATGGGGGCAGCCCTCTTGTGTGTTGGAGTGATGGTCAATCTGTGTATTATTCTTTTATTAAATAGAATAGAGGTCTAGTACATGGAAGGGGATAGCTGGTTTGCCCTGAAAGGTGTCCTGGATCAGGGTGGGGGTTTCCTTGGGGTATGGGATGGCCTGGGCCAGGGGCCTGTGGTGGTTTGCAGACCAGCCACACCCCTCAGTGACCCAAGCAGAGGCCCTGGGATCTGGGATTAATTTATGTTCTAAAATTAAAACTTTGCAGCCTGGAGCACAGCCAAGCCTTCTGCTCGCTCCATGTTGGCAATGTAATTGAAACTTTGTAGCCTAGAGTGGAGGCCTAGGCCAGCAAGGGCTGCAGAAGCTTGGCTTTGCCATTGTCCAGACAACTCTAGCCTCTTCTCTCTCCAGCTCCATGGCTGCTTCCATTTTTGCTTGAATTATGTATCCTCTATAATTGAAACTTTGTAGCATTGAGTGGAGGCCTAGGCTGGCAATAGCAGGTGGAAAGCTTGGCTTCCTCATTGCTGGGGAAACCCAAGTCTCTCTCCTGCTCTATGTGGTGGCAGCCATCTTGGTTTATTTGCATAATTTGCTCCTCATGGGGTGGTAGGGTGACTGTGTGGCCAGATTGGAGGTATGGTCAATTTGCATATTACCTTTTATTAGATAAGATAGAGGCCTGGTGCATGGGTGAGGACTTAATAGGTTGCCCTGAAGGGTGTCCCTGATCAGGATGGGGATTTCCTTGGGGTGTGGAGTGGCCTGGATGAGGGGCCTGCATTGGTTTGCAGGCTGGCCACACACTCCAGAGACCCAAGTAGAGGCCCTTGTATCTGGGATTAATTTCTGTTCTATAATTGAAACTTTGTAGCCTGGAGTGGAACCAAGCCTTCTGCTCGCTCTGTATCGACAGTCATTTCTGTTTGAAACTTTCTAGCCAATAGTGGAGGCCTAGGCTAGGGCTGCAGAAGTTGACTTCTTCCATCACCCTGGCAACCCTAGCCTCTTCTCTCTCCAGCTCTGTGGCTGTGGCCATTTCTGTTTGGATTATGTATCTTCTATACTTGAAACTTCATAGCATTGAGTGGAGGCCTAGGCCTGCAACGGCAGGCAGAAAGCTTGGCTTTCTCCATTGCCAGGGAAACCCAAGTCTCCCTCATGATCTCACAGTGGCAGCCATCTTGGTTGGGGTATATTTGCCTATCTTGCTCCTGATTGGCTGGTGGGTGTGTCTATGGGACTGGTTTGATTGGAGGTATGGTCAATTTGCATATTAGTCTTATTAAATAGGATTATTCTGTGGGCTGCAATTAGTGTCTTCTTATCCTATATAATCTTATATAATAAAAGAGTAATATGCAAATTGACCCTAATTGGGAACAACCTGAAACAACCCATTGCTACGACACACACTGACCACCAGGTGCAGATACTCAGCACAGCAGCTTCTCCCTGGTGGTCAGTGCCCTTCCACAGAGGAGTAATATGCAGATTGTCCATCACTCCAATGCACAAGATGGCTGCTCCCATGTGGTCAAAGATTCTGCTCCCATGTGGACACAAGATGGCCACCACAAAATGGCCAGCAGGGGAGGGCAGTTGGGAGCGACCATGCCTGCAAGGGAGGCAGTTGTGAGCAATCAAGCCTGCAAGGGAGCGCAGTTAGGGGTGACCAGGCTGTCGGAGGAGGGAAGTTGGTACAACCAGGCCTGTAGGGAAGAGCATTTGGGGGTGACCCAGGTTTGCAGGGGAAAGCAGTTGGGATGGGACTGGCCTGCAGAGGAAGGTAGTTAGGGGCAAACAGGCTGGCAAGGGAGTAGTTAGGCATCAATCAGGCTGGCATGGGAGTGGTTAGGGGGTGATCAGGCTGGCAGGCAGAAGCAGATAGGGGCAATCAGGAAGGTAAGCAGGCGAGTAGTTTGGAGCCAGCAGTCCTGTATTGTGAGTGAGATGTTTGCCCATTTAGGATGATCCTGGGCATTCAGACATCCCTCAAGGGATTCCAGATTGGAGAGGGTGCAGGCTGGCCTGAGGGACACCCCTTCCCCTGTGCATGAATTTTATGCACCGGGCCTCTAGTCTACACTAATAAAAGAGCAAGATGCAAATTGACTGTATCTCCATGACACCCACAGCCAATCAGGGATAAGTATGCAAATTAACCTGAAAAAGATGGGAGCACCCCCCCCCCCCCCCCCGCACAGCCACTTCGATCCCGTGGGAGTCTGAAAAGTCCAGGAAGACAGAGAAGTCAGGTACCAGTGCCTGAGGCTGGCTGCAACCAGGAAGACCAAGAAGTCACCTGTTCTGTGACCCCAGGCTACAGCCAGCCACAGAAGCTGCCCACACTGCATCCTGTGGGAGACAGAGAAGTTGAGCACCAGTCCCTGAGCCTGGCTGTGGCCTGGGAGATGAAGAATTTGCCTTCCCCATGATCTCAGGCTGAAGCCAGCTGGAGAAGCCACCTGCCACATGTCTGCCCACCCCTTGTCCTGGGGGAGATGGAGAAACTGGGTGCCAGTGCCTGAAGTTGGCTGCAGCCTCGGAGACAAAGAAGCTACCTGCTCTGTGATCCCAGGCTGCAGCCAGCCAGAGAAGCCACCCACACTGCATCCCAGGATAGACAGAGAAGCCACCTGCCTGTGGTCCAAGCACCAGCACCTGTGGGTGGTTATGGCCTGGAAGACAGAGAATCTGCCTACCCCATGGTTCCAGGTTCCAGTGCTTGCAGCTGTCGCCCAGGCTTAGCTACCTCCCATCATCCCATTTGGCTCCAGCTGGCCTGGGCAAGCTGGCCTGGGTCCTGGGTGCCTATAGCTGACCAGAGAGAGGGAAGCCCAGATCCTGGGTGCCTGTGGCTCGCTGGAGGGTATCCTGGGTCCCGGTGCAGGGCTGAGGCAGAGGTGCTTAGGGGCAATTAACCCAACAGGGGAGCAGTTAGGGAGGCAGGCGAGTGGTTGGGAGCCAGCAGTTCTGGATATTGAGAGGGATGTTTGACTGGAGGGATCCCAGATTGGTGAGGATGCAGGCCTGGCTGAAGGACATCCCACAACTAATATATAATAAAAGCCTAATATGTTTAGTGTCCATTCATCTGGTCATCTATTCAACCAATCAAATCATAATATACTAATGATATGCTAAGGCAACTCAACAGCTTGCTATGATGTACACTGAGTAAGAAGGGGCAGAAGTTCTGACCTGTAGGTTACCTTGCTATTGGAGAATAGCTAATCAGGACTGATTGAGTTGGGCAGGACATGCCCTGAAGCTCTCCCGCAGTTCTTCCCCAACTGGTATATCTCCTGTGTCCCTCCCCAATTCTAATATATAAATATATATATATATATATATATATATATATATATATACACACACACACACACACACATACACACACACACTGAGTGGCCAGATTATTATGCGTTCAGAGATCATAATAATCTGGCCACTCAGTGTATAGTACTAGCTCACTAAGAAAGTTTTCTGAGTTCAAATTAAAATAATATTTTTAAGGAAAAATGTGATTTATCAGTATATTTAGTTTCATTTAAAGATTACATTTTTGCCCAGCTGGTGTAGCTCAGAGGTTGAACATCATCTATGAACCAGGAGGTTCGATTCTCGGTCAGGGCACAAGCCTGGGTTGCAAGCTTGCTCCCTAGTAGGGGGTGTGCAGGAGACAGTCAATCAATGATGATCTTTCATCATTAGTGTTTCTTTCTCTTTCTCCTTCTCCCTTCCTCTCTGAAATCAATAAAAATATATTTTAATAATAATAATAAAGATCACATTTTCTTTTAAACCATATTTTTAAAACTAATTCAAAGACAGTTTGGGATATTTCTGTAAATAGCACATGTTTATACTTTTGATCTTTTAAGTATATTTGCAATTAAAAGTTAAACCACTGTGGATTGTCCTATCTAACTGGAATAATTGTGACCTGCTTGCAAATACTTCTTATAGCTTGTGAAAAACCAGTAGCTTTCCAAACAACATCCTCTCACTATCAGGCATCCGTGATCAATCCATTCTTTTCTTGTTAGAGAAGGAAAGGCACACACTCTGGTGACCTCTGAGAGAGATAAGCACCACCGCAGTTCATAACCTGACTTCTCTTCTTGCCTAGAGATAAATCTCTGCCAAGGTGTAGTACGAAGGAAATAGGAAAAGAAGTTAAAGTCTGGAGAGACCCATTTTTATTTTTTTATCAATTCCATTAACAAAATACAAGATTCAGAATCTGCAGTCAGTAGACAGTAAATCACATCCTAGCAAACTTCATGCTTACAGAAGCCCTATCAATGATTAACATACAGGAATTCCTTTTACTGCACAAACACAGACTGCAGATAAGGAAAAGATTTTTTTTAATCCCTTGCTGAAAAATTAATGAGCATTCAGGTAATAGGCCCATTTTCTCTCCCAAGCCAAATCAGGAAGTTATTTTCTTTCACAGTAGGAGAGCACAGTCTGGAACCAAATATTTAAACTATAGCTGCTGATTTCACTTCTGCAACTATTCCAATAAATGTGTTTTCTTTCCCTAAGAATGGAAATATTTTATTCATAACAGGTTTTAAAGGAATTTTCAATTCTAATGAACAGTTGTCATTTTTGGTCTTTTTTGAAATATGATTGTTGTTATGAAAAGCTTACCATTGGAGGGTTAACAGGCCTGGCTTTCTTAAAAAATAAAATAAAACAAATTAGGTCTAGTGACATTTAAGTAATTTTAAGAAAATTTGAAAATAATCTTATAAGATTGTTCTGATAGCAATTTTCCAAGGAAGTGGGGAAATTCCTTGTTCTGAAATGGTTCGGAGGAAAATGTGAAACATATTTCCAAATCTAAAATTCTGATTTGTGCAAATATACTCAGAAATCACTTGATATCCTAACCATAAATTAACCTTTGTTTACATATTTCTCTTTTTGCCAACTCTCACCCAGAACCATATAAGGAAAGAGATTCTGGAAAGCATAGTTCCAGTGTAATCAAATGAACAGGACATAGAAGATGGCCAACATTTTAGCTTCTTTGAATATCAAGTTGCCTAAACCCAGCCTCGAGGGGAGGGAATCAGAGTGTCCAACCTTGAGAAATGCATACAGGATAACATGCATTCAATAAAAGAGAGATGCAATATTTTTAACTTAAGTACAATCAATTTTGACCAAAATCTTGGTGTTTCTATAGATACAGCTTTTGATTGTGACTATGAAATGACGGCCTATAAAAATGGACTGCAGTATAGAACAGTGTAACATGACAAAACAAACTACAGATGATTAACAAAGAGCTGTTTTCCTAACTAGACAAAAATCTTATATTTCGCAATGAAACATAAAGAATGCTTAAACCAAGTCAAAGAGACTGAGATAGATGAAAAAAATAACCAGTAGTAATAGCAACAGGAACTAAAGAAAAGTAAACAGATAGTACAGTTTAAATAAATTAGTGCAAGACTCAGAGAGACTTGTAACCAATATGTTTTTAAATATAATTGCCTCAGGAGAAAATGACTAGCTTGAGAGGATAATACAGATTCCAAGGGCAGAATGACAAAAGAGAAAACAGGAATGGAGTAGGACATTGTCTCTAACTACCTTTTGCTCAATAAAGTACTTTAACTGTTCTTGATAAAGAGAAATGAACTAAAGAAGAGAGCAATAAGATCATAACATAAAACTGTAGACAGATAGATCAATAGATATTAGCTTTTAATTAACATCATTTCGTTATAGTGATATTACAGATTACTTAACATTTGCATTTAATTATTAATAACAATTTAAAGTAGTCTTTTCTTACTTAACTAGAAATTCTTTTATTCAAGTGGAATCAGCCATTTGGAAATAATCTTGGTGACTGCTGAACTGGCACCTTGACACAATTTATTGAGCTGACTTTTAAACACAAACTGGCCCCAATGGATGTTTCTCCAAGAAAGCAGTCTCATTTGTGATGCTGCATGTTGTCAATTGACATTTGTCATGCATTTCTAACTCTTCAATGCTCTTTCCTGTTATCACATTGGATGCAAGGCTAAAAGCTGCATTTATCATTTTTCCTCAAAGTGCAAGTTCTATATCTATTCAAATTTTATAAATGAAGAGTTACTTTCATGGGAATTGAAAGAAAGTTTAGCTTAGTCCATTTCCTTGCACTTTGGACGCCTGGCAAGCAAGACCTGACATAAATATTTGTAACTGATTCCATATTTTTGTATTTATATGTTTAACTTTAAATTTTATAGATGTAAGACAAACAGATTGCAGTAATGATGACAATACTTAAAGATTCCTTATATTCTGTGCCTATAGCCTTTAAAACAATATTATAACACAAAATGACTTGTATTAAATTCTTTTTGGTTGAAATTTCTGAAGTAGATTCTTGCACTCTTTCTTACATTATGCCCTAACAAGTAAACAAGTACCTCTTAGACCCATCACTTGATTGCATATATACTGGAATCTTAGTTAAATACCACTGGAGAAACTGAATTATACCGTTTTAATATCATATTCACTTGATTGGGAAAATATTCCCCATTGGATTGTGAAATAGTGGCTGTACAGTAGTCCACTTCAAATATCAAAGAAACCTGAGCACATGGACTACAGGCTTGCCTTAAACTTTCATGGAATCTTATCTCAATTGTTCTGAGGCATCTGTATTTGAAAATACAATGAAGCATGCACAGACATGTTGGACAGAAGAGCTAAGGAGACCTAAGCAGCCATTATGAGATTACTGTCCATTATTGTTTGAAATTATATCAAGGAAATGTGATAGTACTACTTGCCCACAAAAATGCAGCTATTTTGACTGCGATTTTTAAAAAAGAAAAACAAGTAGGGAAGTGTTCTTAAAAATAAATGAGTTACCTGTGAATAACTGATCTGTTATTTGTATTTTTATCACTACACTATTCATTTTTGTTTAATATTAAAGATGTACTCATTTGATATTGTTGATAGGCTTATTTCATTCAGAATATGGTGTTCATCTTCATTCTACTTGCTGGCCTCTATCAGTTTAAATTCATATTTTTTATTAGCAAAGGACTCAGTCTGCCCACATCCTGAACCTATGCAATCAGTACACTGGCAATCTCACATAGGGCAACAGACAGGCTCTGCAGGCAGTCTTGTAGAAAAGCTGAAATGTAGTGGGCAGGACAGCCCCATTGATGTTAGTCCACTGTGTTGTCCTTGTCTCCATCATCACTGCCATTTCATTATCTGTGGAAATCCTTTTCACGTCCCAAGTGTCCAGGGTTCCAATGCCAGGGTTCAGCGTCTGGAGAAAGCAACACACAAATGAAGAGAGAGTAGAAAAGCATTAATTTTGGGGGAATAATGGGGGCCAGGCGGGAGTCTACCTCAAGGGGGAGGACGCCACCGCTCTGGTTTTCTTATCCCCTTTTATGAGGGCCAAGTGATACATCCATGTCCTTTAGGTCAGGAAATTCCAACAATGAAATCAACCAGCAAGAATTAACATAAGACAAAAGGTGTGGAAGCTTTTACAATTACCAATGTGTCACCTAGACAATATGTGAATAGTTTATACTTAACATAAGACTAAAGCAGGGCAACTAAGGTCTCACCTAAGCAATGGGTAAACAGATCCATTAAGCTTTGACCAGGTTTCCTGTTTGTTCTGTTTACATCTCTTTTGGTGAGGCAATGTCTGGCTTCCCGCACTATCTACACTAGTAAAAGAGAAATATGCAAATTGACTCTACTGCCAAAACACCCACCAGCCAATCAGAAATGGGTATGCAAATTAACCCAACAAATATTGTGGGTTAATTTGTATACACAGGTGTGGAGTGGCCAGGCAGGGTGGGACGCCTGCTATGAGGGGAAGTGTGGGAGGCAGAGAGAGCTACAGGAGTGGCATTATGGCCAAGAGTGAAGATTTGCAGGCTCCTGGGTAGCTAGGAATGAAGCCAGGGGAAGGGAGCTCTATTCTTGCATGAATCTTTGTACAAGGGGCCTCTAGACCTATATGATAAAGAGGCAATATGCAAATTGACCATCACTCCAACAAATAAGATGGCTGCCCCCATGTGGTCAAGGATGGCCACCCCCATATGGACACAAGATGGCAAAGGAGGGTAGTTGTGGGCAATCAGGCCTATAGGGGAGGGCAGTTGAGAGTAACCAGGACTGCAAGGGAGGGCAGTTGGGAGCAATTAGGCTGGCAGAGGAGGGCAGTGGGGGCTACCAGGCCTACAGGAGAAGGTAGTTGGGAGGGACTGGACCTTCAGGGGAGTGCAGTTGTGGGGAGCAGGCTTGAAGGGGAGGGCAGTTGGGGGGGCAGGCCTAAGGGGAGGGCAATTAGGGGTGACCAGGTCAGCAGGGAAAGGTAGTAAGGAGTGACCAGGCCAGCAGGGGAGGGCAATTAGGCATCAATCAGGCCAGCAGCGGAGGGCAATTAGGCATCAATCAGGCCAGCAGGAGAGTGGTTAGGCAGTGATCAGGCTGGCAGCCAGAAGCAGTTAGGGGCAATCAAGCAAGCAGTCAAGTGGTTGGAAGCCAGCAGTCCTGGATTGTGAGAGGGATGTCCCAGATTGGAGAGAGTGCAGGCTGGGCTGAGGGACACCCCCACACACACACCATGCACAAATTTTGTGTACTGGGCCTCTAGTATCTGTATAACTAGATTTCATCCAGCCTTAATAAGCTTGCTCTTGTATGCAGTAATTCTGGCCCTGTACCAAACAAAAGCAAGCTGGCTGGAGCTTTGGAAATCTTCTTTTTGTCAGTTTTCCCCAAATTCTGTTATGGGCAACTCTTCTAAACAGGCTATTCCAGTTTCCTGACTGATTCTAAAAAATGGCTTTTCACCAATTTCCTCACTCTATCATATCTTACCCAATATTTTCTCTGTTAGCTATGATGGAAACATTTCAGTTTTCCATTACTATCACAATTCTTAGATCTCATAAATCTCACCCTCTTTGAGAGTAAGATAAGCAGTCTTCAAGCATATAAAAATCTAGTTAGGCATGTTTTTCTGCATGTGTAGTTTATAGAAAGGTAAATAATTATTAGCAAATAATATCAGACTATTTCATATTGGGAGTAAAATAAATATTGATCGAAAGGGCTCCCATGCTATCCTACAACACACAAACTCTTTACAGTTGTAAATTTCTCAACATATATGCACTTATTTCAGCCTTTCCCAAAGTTTTATATAAATCAAAAACATGGGATAAAGGAGTGTTAGCCTCTTGTCTATAACACCTAATGGCTCCACATATTTTTCTTTTGGAAAGAAAATCCTCCTGGCTCAAGTGCTCAGTGGTTGAGCATGTCTGTGAATAAGGAGGTCACAGTTTGATTCCCAGTCAGGGCACATGCCTGGGTTATAGCTTGATCCCCAGTAGGGGACATGCAGGAGGCAGCCAATCAGTGATTCTCTCTCATCATGAATGTTTCTGTCTCCCTCTCCCTTCCTCTCTCAAATCATTTAAAATATATTTTAAAAAATAAAATCAAAACAAAGATATATCTTATGTACTGGGAATTAATTTTGCTGACACATCAGTATACATAAGCAATTTATTAACAGGAAACATTTAAGAAAAAACATACACAATAAATGAATATTTATTAGTGTTATATGAGTTCCCATTACCAAATAAATATTTATATAATTTAAAAATAATCCTATAAATTTTATTTTCTTGGTTTTCCTTTCATATTTTTTAAAAATTCAATAAATTAGGAAGATAATTTGTATGGTTGCATAAAGCCCTAAAAGTCTATAAAATTTTATGAGTCCAGGATAAGTCCAGATCTCATACACTTTATTTAGTATGTCTCAAAAGATAGTGCCTTTTGAAATGATAAATTGCGCTCATCATTTTATTCAATTACAAAACTATTTTGAAAACAGCATAGTGTAATATCCTCATAATTTTAAAAAAGTAAATAAAACATATAACTATTTTCAAAGATAATAAAACTGTACAAAAGTTAATATTGTTCCAAAAGGCTGAGGACACTTTGAATGTATTTTTTAATGGAAAATTTCTAATAATAATTGAGCTATATAGTGGTGTGAAATGAAAAATAGATACTTTGAAATATGTCTTTAAACCTAAATCCTACTTAGTTTAAACTAGAAGTTAATATTCAGAAACCATATTTATTCTTTAATCTATTATTTATTGCCATTATGACTAGGTCATTATATATTTTATTTCTTTGTAATTCATATAGAAATGTCAAATAAGAAAATCCATTGTTAATATAATGCAATTATCTGTAACGTGGAC
Organism: Antrozous pallidus; assembly: GCA_027563665.1. Taxonomy (NCBI): domain Eukaryota; kingdom Metazoa; phylum Chordata; class Mammalia; order Chiroptera; family Vespertilionidae; genus Antrozous; species Antrozous pallidus. The sequence goes on along the minus strand of CM050516.1, from coordinate 66,127,701 downwards.
TTTGCAGAATCTGAAACTAGTTTTAGGAACCAAATCAGTAATAAACAAGTGGGATTACATAAAAATAAAAAGCTTCTGCACAGCAGGGGAAATCATCAACCATGTAAAAAGCCAACCTAATGAATGGGAAAAGATATTTGCAAGCCATCCTATAAAATAAAAGAGAAACATGCAAATTTGACCGTACCTTTGTTCCTGATTGGCTATGCTACCAGCCAATCAGGAGTGGGGGTGGGGCCAAGTGGTGTGAGCCCTGGGCCCAGGGGTGGAGATGAAATGGCAGTGGCTGCAAGCACCCAGCCCCCGGGAGCTTTGAGGGGAAGTGGCGGCAGCAGCAGCAGTGATGGTCGTGGCAGGGAGCGCCTGGCCCCTGGGCGCTGTGAGTGGAAGTGGTAGTGATCGCCCAGCTCCTGCCGCTGGGTGGTTGCAGGCAGCCGGGGCTGAGCTGAGCAGGGCAAGGCTTAAGGCCTTGGGCAGGCTAGGGATGAGCCATCAGTTGGACATCCCCTGAGGATTCCCAGTATATGAGAGGGGGCAGGTTGGGTTGAGGGACCACCCACCCCCAGTGCATGAATTTCGTGCACTGGACCCCTAGTATATCCAATAAGAGTTTAATGTACAAAAATATGAAGAACTCATAATGCTCAATAACAAAAAACAATAGGTTGAAACAAACAATAAGTAAAAGTAGATATGAATAGACATTTTTTCCAAAAAAGGCATAAAGATAACCAACATAAAAAAAGATACTTAATATTACTAATCATCATGAAAATGAGATGATTAAAACCACAATGAGATATCACCTGACACCTGTCAGAATGTCTATTAACAAAAAGACAGCTACTATGAAGGTGAAGATGTGATGAAGAGAGGACCCTTGTACAATATTGGTGGAAATGTAAATTGATTCAAACACTATGAAGAACATTATAAAGATACCTCAAAATATTAAAAACGAAATTACTATGTGATCCAACAATCCAATTCTGCATATTTATCAGAAGAAAACAAAAATGCTAATTCAAAAAGACCTATGCAACCTCAACTTTATTGCAGCATTGTTTACAATAATCAAGATATATAAACAACCCAACTGTCCATCTTAGAATGACTGGATAAAGAAAATGTGACATACACATATACATAAACAATGGAATATTATTTAGCCATAAAATTAGTGAAATCTTGCTATTTGTGACAAGATAACTGGAACACAAGGGCCTTATGCTACAAGAAATAATTCAGACAGAAAAAGACAATTGCTGTATAATCTTACTTATATATGTAATCTTAAAACAAAAAAAATAAAGAATGCGAAATTCATTGATATAGGGAACAGCTAGGAGTTGTATGAGGTGAGGGGATGGGGGATGAAATAGGTGAATGGGTTTAAAAGATACAAGTTTCTAGTTATAAAATGAAAATCATGGGATGTAATGTACAGCATTGTAACTTTCCTGATATATAAAGAGCCAGGGTCCATCACAACCTAAATGTCTGGATGGATGACCAAACACCAGGCTAGGGACCTGGCTGGCTCCGCAGAAGTCAGTCTGGGTCCCAGTGGCACACTGCGGGAGTTAGTCCCGGGTCCTGGCTGCCCATTGCGAGAGTCACACCTGTGGTGTGGCAGCAGGAGGGAACTGTGGGGCCAGATCGCCCACAGTGCTGCAGCAGGAGGGAGCTGTGGGAACGGAGCCATGTTGCCATCAGAGTGGCCTCCTGGTCCCTCCCCCCAGCCCGCAGGCTCTGGGAACTGAAGCCATGCTGCGATGGGACTGGACCCTACCCGAGGGGTCCCAGATTGTGAGAGCACGTAGGCTGGGCTGAGAGACACCTCCAAGAGCATGAATTTTCATGTACTGGGCCTCTAGTAGTTAATAATATCTTATTGTATATTTGAAAGTAACTAGGCAAATGAATTTTGAAAGTTCTCAAAATAGGAAAAAAAATTGTAACTATGTGTGTTAACAGATGTTAAATGGATTTATATTGGTATTCATTTTGCAATACATATAAATTTTGATTCACTACTTTGTACACCTGAAACTTATGTAATGTCATCAATTATACTACAATGGGCAAAATAAGCAGTATAATTGTCTGCCCTTATCTGTGGCTTTACTTGCTGAGGTTCTAATAACCCACAGTCAACTAAGGTATGAAAAAGTTAAATGGAAAATTCCAGAAATGAACAATTCATTAATTTTAAATTGCACATCATTTTGAGTAGCTTGGCAAAATCTCATAAATTCTAGCTCCATCTGGCCTGGGATGTGAATCATCCCTTTGTCCAGTGTATTTACCTTAAAAACACACCCACTTGGTAGTAGCCTTCTAGATATTTAGATCACATTACAGTGCTTGTATTCACTTCGTCATATTTTACTTACTATAGGCCCACAGTGAAAGAATTGTAGGCTGGGATTCAGCTATGCCAACAAGAGGCTGTGAAGTGCTTCCTTTAAGTGAAAAGGTGAAAGGTCTCAACATAATAAAGAAAAAAAATCATATGTTGAGGTTGTTAAGATCACTAAAAATGAGTCTTCTATCTGTGAAGTTGTGAAGAAGGAAAAAAAATACTACTTTTCTGTAGCAATGGCCACAGTGTGTAATAAGTGCTTAGCTAAGATGGAAAAGAGATTAACTTTTGGGGTGGGAGGCAAGAACAGAAAATATGTTTCAATGCAGAGCAATATGTTGTACCAAAAAGCATCAGGCCTATGACTTTAGCAAGGGTGTCCTGAAACAAGTGGCACCAAGGCATTTACTGCAAATAAGGGATTTTTACACAGATTCCAGAATAGATTTGGGCTAAAATTTATAAAAATTAATGGAGATAGAGACCATATTCACATAAGTTTATTACATATATTGCTATAATTAATTTACTATTATTAGTTATATTGTTCATCTCCTACTGTGCATAATTAATAAATTTCATTGGTGGTATGCAGGTATGCAGGTATGCAGGTAAGGAAAAAGCTATGTGCCATTCTGCCATTTCAGAAATCCCCTAGGGGTCCTGGACAGTACAGTATTCTCCATGAATAAAGGAGACTTGTAAAAGCAGAGTGCTTTACTATTTGCATACCTTACAATAAGCATTCATTTATGTTACAACTAGAGGCCCAGTGCACAGATTGGTGCACCAGTGGGGTCCCGCAGACTGTCCTGGGCCCTCTAGCAATTTAGGTCCACTCAGGGGATATCAGACTACTGGTTTCATCCCGTCCAGGCCAAGGGACCCTACCAGTGTACTAATCCATGCACTAGGCCTCTAGTATGCATGTAAGATCTTTGATTAATCTCTTCTCACCCTCCTCCCTCCTGCTTCCCCTGAAATTTATCAGTCTGTTCCATGTTTCCATTCCTGTGACTTGAGCATCTGCCCCCTGGAGGTCAGTGCACCTTATAGCTACCAGTCAAACGGTGGAACAGTCCAATGGTTGAAAAGTCACTTAGGCATATATATATGTATATACAGACTAGTTCCCCAGTCCACAAAATTCATACATGGGAGGAGGGGTGTCCCTAAGCCCGGCCTGCATCCTCTTCAATTAGAGATCCCTGTGGGTTTGGGCCTAAATTGGCAGTTGGACAACCCCCTCGCAATCCAGGACTGCTGGCTCCTAACTGCTCACCTGCCTGCCTGTGTGATCACTCCTAATCACTCTGCATGCTGGCCTGCTTACCCCCAACTGCACCCCCCTGCCAGCTTGTTCAACCCCAATTGGTCTCCTCTGCCAGCCTGCTTGCTCCCAACAGCCCTCCGCCCCAGCCAGCCTGATCACTTTAACTGCCCTCCCTGCCTGGCCTGATTACTCCCAACTTTCCTCCCCTCCTGGCCTGATCACCCCTAATGGCCCCTGCCTCGGCCCTGCCACCATTGTTTTGTCCTGAAGGACATCTGGAAGGTCTTATGATATAATTCAGTGGTTGGCAAACTATCAACAGAACCAAATATCAGTAGTTCAACGATTGAAATTTCTTTTGAGAGCCAAATTTTTTTTTAAATTAAACTTCTTCTAATGCTACTTCTTTAAAATAGACTCGCCCAGGCCATGGTATTTTGTACAAGATCCACACTTAAGGGGCTAAGGAGCCACATGTGGCTCATGAGCCACAGGTTGCCAACCACTGGTCTAATTAGCATATTATCCTTTTATTAATATATATAGGATATTAATATATAACATATGTACCAGTATTACTCTATGAGAATACATACTTCATGCAATAGAAAGGCATCTAATACATTACATTGTATATGCTGTAAGTAGTAGAAAATAATATATTTTAGCAATAATATACACCCTGTGACTTCCCTTCCTAATTTGGGAATGGTTTCACAGTTCTTTGAACATTTCTTGGTCCTTAATATATTTTATTTTTTGTCATTTAGTGTAACTGTATTTACTGTTTATTGTACATGATTTCAGGTTTTTAATTTCTAACTACCAAAGATTCAAAAGACTACTTTTTTCCATGAAGTTTAACATTAACATCAGTGAATTCATGTGTTTTTATTGTAAACATCTGAGTTATTCACATTGTCATAGATACTGAACTCATAAGCATGGACCATGCACAGGCTGGCAGCAAGCCGGGAAGCCACTCTGCAAGCAAGCAGATACTCTGAATAAGGAGAAAAGTCATAGCACAACATTTAATGTCCAACCTGAATCACCTCAGGATATTATATATATATTGAATTTTTAATTCGTATAGTAGCAGGAACTCAACTGCTTGGTTGGTGATGGGGTTGACCTGGTTTCAGGAGGGTTATTCCTGAAATAATTAAGGAAAAGGGGGCTCAATATTTCTTATTGGTTGCTTGCTCCTCTCCAGCACCTTCATCTTTCTTCTCATCCTCAGCTTCTTGGGCATCTTCTCCTTCATGTTCACATTCTTCTTTTCCTCCTTTGCATCCTCAAATTCTTCTTTAGGACCTTCTTCCTCTTCCTCTCCTTCCTCTTCCTCAGCCTCTTCCTTCTTCTCCTCCTCTTCAGGTTCATCCTTAGCTTCCTTGACTTTTGCAGTTCAATGGTCTCCTCCACCTCAATCTGCTCCTCCTGGACTTTGCTGGTATATTAAGAAGGGAAGGAGCAAGCGGACATCAAGTAGAAGCTAGTCTGAAACCACTATGGGCAAATTGACCAAAGATCTGGGAACTCTGGGGGCAGCTGCTGGCTATGCTTCCCACACTGGTGAGACTGAGCAGGGTCTCCTCACCTTCCAAGAGTTTCCTGTAAGCTGCGATGTCAATGACCAAAGCCAACTTCACATTGAAGAGGTCCTGGTATTCTTTTAAATATCATGCCATTTCACTCTTTGTAGTTCTTAACCCATTTTATACTTTGTTGATTGTGTCCTGATAGCACTAACATCAGAGTTCTGCTTATCCTCCAGCTCTCGCAACTGGACACTGCAGGCAGCATCAGGCCCTGCCCGACAGATCTGCCTGGTTACTGATCAGAGCCTGGACCCTGCAGGTGGCATCAGGTGTATGCTGCTAGGCCTGCCCAGTTACCTATTGCAGCCTGGGACCCTCTCCATCCCCCCCCCCCACCTGCCCAGATACTGATCACAGCCTGGACCTCACCTCCCCCCCCCTCCCCCCCGGCAGTGTCAGGTTCAGCCTGTCCCTCCTGCATATGCAAATTTACCTGCCATCTTTCTTGGCTTAATGTGTGTATCACTCCTGATTGGCTATGGGCATAGGGGAGGTATGGTCAGTTAGTATTTTTCTCTTTTATTAGTGTTGTTGTGTCAAGTGAAATGTAATAAACACAGTTTTAAAAAATGCAGACAATACACAATAAAAATTTTTAAATGATTTTCACTGAAGAAGGTTCAGGTGTGGTTGGGAGTATTTGAGACTTGGAATAAACAGTCAACCATCTTGTTTTGGTACCATCTCTAATTGTTGGCATGAGCTCAATTATGATTTTAAGAAAATGGCCTCAAATCTTCTACTGTTATGGATGACTAGACTGAGAAATCTTGGTAGCCCCTTTCAATTCTACAATCCTGTGTTTCTATAAGTCTGAGTCTTATCAATGCATTGATTTTGCTTTCTAAACCAAAAATCAAGGCATGTGATCTCATGATAAAATTTTGTGTTCTTTCCAGCTGTGAGAGGCAGTTTAGAAGATGTCAAATGATGCCAAAATGATGTATGTGAGAAAAGTGGCAGCATAGTGCCTAGGGCATAATAAGCACTCAGCAAATATTAGCTTCCCTGATTTTAACACTCTATCTGTAGACATATGGCCAGAATTATTTCCTAACAGTAAATTTTGATGGAGAGGGGACATGGAAGGACAATTTTGGAGGAGAGGAGGTGTTGTAAGAGAAATACATACAAACTGATGCCTACACTGTAACTGAAGATGTTTTCCAGTCTTTGTGGCTGACATCTAAGTGTCTTGGTCTATTTGTTGTTTATGCCTGTTATTTATTTTTTTAAAACCTATAAATATATTTGCTGCTTAAGTACAGCCATACACTGAAGACAGCACAGGATTGCTTCAAGGCAGGCATCCTACCTAATACTCACTTGACCAGGCTTGCAGGAAAGAATTATTAACAGCCATAAGTTACCTGAGCAAAATATACACATGAAATTTTCTATGCTCAACAAAAGCACTTTCTATTTAGGTGCATGCCATAATTATCTGTGGGAGTTCTTTCAAACTACAAGTACCCCTCTTAACCTCTCTGAATGTGTATGACACGCTGAAGTCTTCTACCTTGTCCCTTCTGGTAATTATTGCTGTTGTAGTATAAGAATATGATATAACCAACCTTCTAGTGAGGATAAGTAATAGTACAAATGGTTGAAAATGTAGCATGCTGTTACATTTCTTCATTATTCCAAAATTATTCCAATTTCCTAATTTATCACCTTTTCAAAAATATATTATAAAAGCAGACACAGTGTACAGCATTTCATTTAATAACATTATTTCAGTTCAAAGTTATTCATTAGTAAGATGATGAGATGCTGTACAATTTTGCCACACTCTTGTTTATATCAACTAGACTGTGGCAAAATTGTTTCCAGCATGTGATCTTTTACTTAAAGTTGTAGGACTTACTGTAAGTCCTTGTTTTGCTTCATGTATTAATGAGCCAATACTGAAAATGAATAAAGTAACCATTTTTAAAATTCTCAGTATTTTCTAACTGGTTGAACTTAGGACTGGAGTACTAGGTGTACTGGTTAATAATGTCAGATTTTGTAATCAAAGAAAAGACAATAATTTCAAGGGAAACATCAAAAAGGTTTTATTCAAAATAATGTTCATCGCTAGCTACACATTTCCCCATCTTTCAGGTAATTTGTGGATACTGTCCCAATAGAACTTTTCTTGTTTTGAGGCAAACCATTCGGAGACCCAATTTTCTACTTCTTACACTTTGAAGTGCTACTCAGGAAGTGCATGTGCCATTGATTGGAATAAGTGGTAACCTAAAGAAGCAAGGTCTGGTGAATATGGCAGGTGGGTTAATATTTCCCATGCATGATATTTTAATGTGTCTTTAACTGAGTTTGAAGTGTGTGATGGTGCGTCATCATGAAGCAAAATTACTTTGCCGTGTCTTCTGGAACATTCTGGTCATTTCACAATCAAAGCATGATTTAAATTGATTATTTGTTGTTGGTAGTGATCAGAGTTAATGGTTTCACTTGGTTTTAGAAGCTCATAATACATCACACCTTCCTGATCCCGTCAAACACAGAGCATTGTCTTCTTTCTGCAGAGATTTGAACTTGCTGTCCATATTGATGGTTGATCTGGATTAAACCATGATTTTGTGCATTTGGGATTCTCAAAATAAGTGCACGGTTCATCGCCAGTCACAATTCGATCCAAAAACGACTTTCTTTCATGCCATTGAAGCATTTTACTGATGACTTTTCAGTTTTCCATTTGTCTTTCCTTCAGTTGATGTGGCACCCATTTTCCTTCCTTTCAAATCTTCCCCATTGCTTGTAAATGATCAGAAATTGTTTGCTGAGCAACATTTAAACTTTCTACAAGTTGTTTTTGAGTTTGACATGCATCTTCATCCAATAATGCTTGTAATTGTTGGTCTTCAAACTTTTTCGGTTGACCTGGACTGTTCTTTGTCTTTTACATGGAAATCATCACTTTTAAAGTATTTAAACAAGCGTTCACAAGTATCATGAGATGGACCATGTTCATCATAATCTTCCCAAAGTATATGATAACTCTTTCTTCAAAATAATGAATTAAAACTTCCCGCAAATGCTCTTTTTTGGGCACAAAATTTGACATTTTTAAGTGTAAAAATATCTATGATGTTAACACCTTCAGCAAATTTGACATATGAAGTTTTGAAGCTTGCTGTCAATATAAAAAAATAGCATACACATCAAATTTCATATATATGCACATATGTGTAACTCCATCTATTGAAAAAACAAATCCTCATTATTAACTGGTACACCTAGTTTTCAAGGTGTCTGAGGTAGAAGTGTATAGCAGATAATTGTTACATATGTCTGAAACTCAGGCCCATGTCAGAGGTATGCAAAGAAGCAAATAGTTATTTTTAATTATATATTCTAGATAAACTTAGTTTTTTTAAAAAAATATTTTCTCAGAGTCAAAGTTAATGTAATATTTAAGGAAGATTGCCTGGGGAAATATAACAAGACATATGACATTTTTAAGATTTATCTACACATCAAAGGGAAGTTTTCAATAATATGTATGACAAAATATTTTTAAAAGAATGAGTAGAAAAGGAGATACTAAGCATATCTACAGTAATAGAGATTTAGCAAGCTTCTACAGTCATCAAGAGAAATTTGTTTCAGAATTCAAAGGCCATATATTTGCTGTCTACAAGAGACCCACCTCAGATCAAAGGATTCATACAGACTGAGAGTAAAGGGATGGAAAAATATTTTCCAGGCAAATGGAAATGAGAAAAAAGCTGTGGTTGCAATACTTATATCTAATAAAATAGACCTCAAAGTAAAGGACATAATTAGAGATAAGGAAGGCCACTATATAATACTAAAGGGAACAATTCAACAAGAAAATATAACTCTGGTAAACATATATGCACCCAATGCAAGTGCTCCCAAATACATAAAAAATCTCCTGGAAGATATCAAGGGGGAGATCAACAATAATACAATCACAGAATTCAAGGCCCATACAACCAGAGAGCATTAACAAGTCTCATTCCAAAAATTCTGACAGAGAAAATACATTTGTCATATTCTTGCGTATATAAAGTCATGAAAAATTAATAATTTACTGACAGAAAAACATTTCTAAATTATGATGGTTCAAATTCCTAACCTTGAAGAATTTCCTTTCTGTGAATAAACCAGGGTGAGTTTTAAAATAAATATTCTAATTTTGAGTATGTCTTACATTTGGACAAAATGTGTTTATTGTACAAGATATATTAATCAAAGTCATCAATATAAAGGTAAAAATTCCTGAAGTAAATTCCATATTGTGGACCCTTGCATATTTTAAAATGTATTATAATTAGCTTATCTGCTTTTCTTTTCTGCTTTTGGAATAGTTAGACAATAGAAAGAAAAACTACTGTTTTTTGTTTTGTGTTTTTTTTGGTGCCAGGTTCTTTCCTGTTAACCAGTCAACCTCAGTATAGATAGTCACTCACTCATTCCCTGGAATAATCTGAACCCATGAATTTATATCTCAAGTTACCGTCTTGCTCTATTCTACTCTGGGTCCAATAGAAATATATTGAGAGCCACATACATAATTTTAACCGCTATTAGCCTTATTAAAAATAATATAAAATATATATTTTTTCAATAGATTATATTTTAAAATAGCAGTAGATATACTGCTATTTGATATGGTAGTGTGGAGACAAAGATGTCAGCGGAGATTTTGTTAGGGATTGTACTGAATCCACAGATTAATTTAGAAGTGCTGCTATCTTAACAGTACTAAGTTTTTCAACCCATGAATATCGAATTCATGTCGAATATCTTTAATTTCTTTTCACATTTCCTTTTAGTTTCTATACAATAAATTTTTTCACTTCCTTTGTTAAATTTATCCTTATGTAATTTATTCTTTTTGGTGCTATTACAAGGAGGCCTTTTATGTTAATTTTCTTTTTGGAATATTCTAAGTTTATAAATATACAAATTATTTTTTGTATATTAATATTACCTCTCCAATCTTGCTTAATTTGTTTTTTAATTCTAATCTGAATGTGTGTGTTTTAGGTGAATTCCTTAGATTTTTTTATATGCAGTTTTGTTAACTACAAATAGAGCTTGTTTTACCTTTTTTTGAAATATGGATGCCTTTTATTTCCTGTTTCTGACTAATTTCCCATCTAAAAACTATCAGAGTTATCTGTTTATCCAGAGACACAGAAGAATTGAGAAAACAAAGTGTATATGTATGTGTGTGTAAAGATACTGTTTCAAGGAATTGGCTTATGTGGTTGTGGAGGCTGGCAAGTTTGAAAGCAGTATGGCAGGTGAGCAGGCTGGAAACCCTGAGGTAAGAGTGGATTTATCCTTGAGGCAAGATTTCTTCTTCATTGAGGAATTCCCAGTTTTACTTTTAAACCCTTTCAACTGCTTGGATCAATTCCTCTCTCTTTGCTCTCTAATTCTGGATCAACCCAGGGATTTTCAACAGGTGTGCCTCAGCACTATTGTGCCACAAGGATTTTTAAAACATGTAATACCTAACTATTTAGTCAGCTACATAGAACTCTTTTTTCTTAGATTATCAATTTTTTTAAATGACAACAGCCAGCACAATAGTTATTTGGTGTGAATAAATCAAAATTATAACTGTTTTTTTGTTAGATTGCAGAATTTTAGTAATTTGTTTATAGTGTGCCATGAGATGAGAAATGTTAAAAATTGCTGGATTTACCACATTATAATTTGCCTTCATAGCATAGCATAAATTAGTGTTTGATCAAATAACTGATTACTATGTCCTAACTGAGTTGACACATTAAAATAATTATCACGCTTCATTCCTTGTCAACTTGACATATACGTATCTTTAAATCATAATTAATCTCTGAGTAATAGCAATAGTGAAGTCATATTATCCATCTAACATGATGCAATTATCCTGAATACAACCAAAAAAGTATTAACCCTTTCCTCAGAAGAGGACACAAAGTCCTTGGGTGATGCTCCCTCCTCCTCTCCTTGATATTCTGTAACTTAAATATTATGATGACACAGTACATAATAATGTATTTATCAACCTTTAACATGCAAAAGTATTACCAGTAAGTCTAGAGTAGTGGCTACTTCTCAGTCACTAGGTCCAGTCAGCATAATATCCTCAATGTTGATTAATGTGACAACTTATGGAAAAGTGACTAAGGCCTCTAAATTATGACATAGGATGAAAGAGCTGATATGCTCCTTATTTCTGACCTTAAGATAAAATGGTCCAGTTGTTCATCATTAATTTGATGTTACCTGTGAGTTTTTCATAGATGCTATTCATCTATTCCTCATTTATTGAGTATTTTCTCATGAAAACATTCATGTTTTGTCAAATGTACCTCACATCACATGGCTATTGACATGATTATGTGTGTTTTGTTATTTATTTTATTATCATAGTGTATTATACTGATTGATTTATTATAAATGAATGGAATACATTAATTACAGTAATATATTTTATTTTGGGGCAGGATGAATTACAACCTTGTATTCCTGGGATATGTCCCACTTGGTGCATGATTCTTTTTATATTTTGCTGGATTTGGTTTGCTATATTTTTAGTATAATTTGTAATCAAAATATAAGAAATTGTAATCTGTGCTTTTGTTTTCTTGTGATGTCTTTTTCTAGCTTAGTATCAGGATGATAGTGATCTCAAAATAATTTGAGAAATATTCACTATTGTCTGTGTTTGAGGTTTCTTTGTCAGTAGGTTTTGATTAATGATTAAAATGATTCACCTCTTATATATAACTCGAAGCCTGGTGCATGAAATTCATGCGTGGGTAGGGTCCCTCAGGCTTGCTGGTGATCAGGGCCAATTGGGGCCTCCCGGCTACTGGCCAGGGCCTTTCTTCATTTGGCATCACCCGCTGGTGGTCAGCACATGTCAAGTGAGTGATTAAACTCCCAGTCAGTCGAAATCCTGGGGAACAATTTGCAGATTAGCCTTTTATTATATAGGATTTAGATTTTCTATTGCTTCTTTTAAAAAAAATACATTTTATTGATTTTTTTACAGAGAGGAAGGGAGAGGAATAGAGAGCTAGAAACATCTATGAGAGAGAAATATCAATCAGTTGCCATTGCACACCCCCTACTGGGGATGTGCCCGCAGCCAAAGTACATGCCCTTGATCAGAGTCAAACCTGGGACCCTTCAGTCTGCAAACTGATGCTCTATCCACTGAGCCAAACCGGTTTGGGCTCTATTTCTTCTTGAGTCAATTCTTGTGGTATCCAGATTTCTAGAAATTTGTTCATTTTAATCAGTTGACATACAATTGTTCGTAGCATTAACTTATAATTACTTTTATTTCTACTAGGATAGTAGTAATAGCCCTTTTTTTCCTTATTCTGTCAATTCTTTATTTTTATTTTTTTATCTTTATTGTTCAGTTTATTAATTACATTGTTTCCCCTTTTTATCCCCCTATAACTCCCCTCCACCCTGTACCTATCCCACCCTCCACCCTCACCTCCCCCTCCCCACTGTCCTCTCCCATTGTTGCTAGATTTTTGTCCAGTCTCTTGCTGCACTTCCCACAACCCTTTTCTCCCCAAGAATTGTCAGTCCATTCCCTCTCTATGTCCATGTCTCTGTTATATTCACCAGTCTATCCTGTTCAACAGCCTATCAATTCACTTGAGTTTTATGTTCATTTGTTGATAGATGTGTATTTGTTGTTCATAATTTTCATCTTTAACTTTTTCTTCTTCCTCTTCTTAAAGAATATCTTTCAGCATTTCATATAATGTTGGTTTGGTGGTGATGAACTCCTTTAGCTTTTTCTTATCTGCGAAGCACTTCATCTCACCTTCAATTCTGAATGATAGCTTTGCTGGATAGAGTAATCTTGGTTGTAGATTCTTGCTGTTCATCACTTTGAATATTTCTTGCCACTCCCATCTGGCCTGCATCGTTTCTGTTGAGAAATCCGCTGACAGTTGTATGGGTGCTCCCTTATAGGTAACCAAATCTTTCTCTCTTGGTGCTTTTAATATTCTCTCTTTGTCTTTTGCTCTTGGCATTTTAATTATGATGTGCCTTGGTGTGGTCCTCTTAGGGATCCTATATATTGGGGTTCGGTGCACTTCTTGGACTCCTAAGTCAATTTCTTTCACCAGGTGTGGGAAGTTTTCAGTCACTATTTCTTCAAATAGGTTTTCATTGTCTTGGCCTCTTGCTTTTTCTGGCACCCCTATAATTCGGATGTTGGTATGCTTGAGGTTGTCCCAGAAGCCCCTTACACTATCTTCAATTTTTTGGATTCTTTTTGTTTCTTGCTTTTTCAGCTGAGTGGATTTTACCTCTTTGTATTTCAAATCTTTAACTTGGTTCTTGGGGTGCTCCAGAGCACTTTTAGGTCTTTGTATAATATTTTTTGTTTCAGTCAGTGTATGCTTAATTTCTGGTTGGTCCTTTTTCATATCCTTGAGAGTCTCCTTTATATCCTTGAGGGTCTCTTTCATTTCCTTGTAGGACTCATTCATTTCCACGTTGGTCTTGATCATTTCTTTGCAGCTCTTGTTTGTATACTTGAGGGTGTTGTTCATTTTCTTTTAGGACTCATTCATTTCCTTTGTGGTCTTGCTTATTTCCTTATAGGCCTCGATCTTTTGTTGGAGCCTCTTAAAAAGTCCTATAACCGTGGTTTTGAATTCCATGTCCAGTCGTTTTTTTTCCTCCATTTCTTTCACATCTGATTTCTTTCCATGTTGCTGCATGGTGGCTGCTTCCCTGAGTTGGTCAATTAGCTTTGTGTGGTAGACTTCCTACTAGGGACAGTGGCTCAGCCTCCCCGGTTACCTGAGGTGGATATGGGCTGCACAGTCTTGCTGAAGTTAAGCTCAGTTAATCCTTGTTAGCACTTGGAGGGTTGACCTCCAGGCCAATTGTCTGTGAAGCTCAGCTGTGCTCAGGTTGGGTGGGCGGAGTCTGCGGGCCAAGCAGACAGTGTTAGCTCCACGCTATGTGGCCCCAGGGACTCTGTGCCTGGGGCAATGGCTGCCAGCACCTCTGAGAGAGAGCCGCTGCCGAGCTCCACCGGCTGCCAGCTGCCAGGGAATTCAGACTTTCCCAAAATGAGTCTGCATGCGCAATGTCTCACCCAGGGTCGTAAAACAAAGCAGTCTGATGGTTTTCCGAATGAGAGACAAGTCGTGGTGCGCTCTCTGCGCCTTCACGCAGCCGAGCTGTTCACGCGAAAGCTGCCTTCTCCACAAGCCTGGAGAGCCGGCAGCACCCGATCTTCGGCGTGCCCTCCCACTGTCCAGTTTTCACCCCGTGTGATAGTGGGTTCTCTGGACTTCGCCCAGAGCTGGAGAATCAGTCCCGTGGGACGCCTTTGTCTCCCCATTCGAGAAAACTGGCCGGTTTTCAGCCGCCCGCCCTCTCCGCGGCGCGCACTCCAAACCTCTCTCCGTGCGAATCTTTCAATGCTGTTCGCTGCCACTCCTCCGAGTCACAGTGTCTTATCTTCACTTTTATTTGTGGAATTTTCACTCGGCGAGCTTTCTGGTGATTCTGGAAGGTGTTTGTTTTTTCGTTAAGTTGTAGTATTAAAATTGCTGATTATGACGGCAAGATAGGTGTTTTACCTTTGCCGCCATCTTAGTTCTCCCTCTATTCTGTCAATTCTGAGTATTCTCTCTTTTTTTCTTGATCAATCCAGCTAAATGTTTTTTAAATATGTTGATATTTTTGAACATTAAACATTTGTGTGTGTGTGTGTTTTTTTTTTATTGAAATGACTTGGGTGACACTGGTTAACAAAATTCTACAGGTTTCAGGTGCACAATTCTGCAACACATCATCTCTACACTGCATTGTGTGTTCTTCACCACAAATCAAGTCTCTGTACATCACTATTTATCCCATTGTAACCTCCTTTACCTCTTCCCCCTGGCCCCCAGTTCACCACACTGTGGTCTATGATTTTTCTGTCTTTAATTTCAATCATTTTTTAATCTTCTTTTTTATTTACTTTTTCTGTTTGCTTGAGGTTCAGTTGGTTCTTTTTTCAGTGTCTTAAGATAGGTTAGGTTATTGATTTGAGATATTATTCCTTCTAAAATATTGGCATTTAGAACTATAATTTATCCCTGTTGGAATTTGTCTGAAATTTTCTCATGTTCAGTCTGTGGTTATAGTTTCTAGAAGGAAGACACAGGGCTAATGTGCTATTTTATTAGTATATCATGGACACATACTATCAATGTGTTTTATTGATATTGACCTTGATTTCCTGACTGGGGTGATGTGCTTCAGAGTTTTATACTGTAAATTTATTATTTCTTCCCCATTTGTATTTTGTACACTTAGGGAGTGGGGATTTATACTTTTACCTCCCTGAGGGCATTTTATCAACATAACCTATTTCAAATTCTTTATATCTCCATGTCTGTATAATCACACTTTATATCTCCATGTCTATATAATCATACTTATTTACCTTTTGTTCAGATAAATAATCACAAAACTTAACTGTTTATATTGCTATCCTATTTTTTAAAGGTCATATCTAACCATCCACTCTAATGAAAACACTAATACCTGGAATTGAGAATTAAATGATCTTAGCACTTCACAATATAATCTCTTTCTAAATTCTTCTTTTTCTACAACTTATGTCATAGATTCAAAAATAAAAAGAATATTTATAATTTCCAGAGTGGTCTTGTATTATGTTATAAATTTCTTCTTCGATGCTGGTTTACTCCAACTGACATACTGCATTTCAATCTGACCATTTACTCTCATTTTAGAAGAAGGCTTATTAGTTTAAAGTTGTAGGTTGTAATCCCTATTCATTAAAACATGAGTAAAAATGACACTCTGTCAAATTCTATTCTATGCATTTTAGATAAAGTATTCATGTTAGAAAAGTAATTTCTTCTGACCATTTTATTTGTGAAATCACCTTTGACTCTTTTACCTTTGAGAGAATTTGACTCTTCACAGTTTATCTGCTTACTTTTTTGACTGTCTGTATTCATTTGAACTGAGATTTCTTGATCAATTAAATGTATGAGTGTATGAAGCTCTCACAGATGTTTAAATTACAAAGTTTGCATTACAGGACATTCATTATATTAAAATAGCACATTTATGCAGAGATAAACTCAATGCACATTAATAGTAAAAACATCCAACCATGACATCCTGATTCATAGTGAAACCAAAATGTGAGATGCTTAAGTCTGAGTTCATTGTCTTACAAAGCTGAAGAATGAAGTAATGGACAAAAATAGTGGAACGGAAGTTTATTGAGAGAAACCAGTCCTGGAAAAGGTGCAAGTGGGGTTCCAGGAACAGGCCAGTGTACAGAGCTTCCTTTCTATGTTACAGTCAGGAGCAAATTAAAGTCTATTATTCCATCTAGAGTTCACATGGCCAGAAGCATGTGACACAATGGAGTCCATATCCTGCCATAGGACCATCTAGTGTACCAGAGTAGAGAGAGAGAGAGCATGCACACTTTTTTTTGTATATGTTTGTTAGTTCCTGATTGGTCCTTTCAAATAGTTTTGTCTTATCAAATTCTCAGGATTGGTTTTTATTTCTTACTAGAAGCCCAGTGCATGAAATCCATACACAAGGGGAGGGGGAGGATGTCCCTCAGCCCAGCCTATACCCTCTCCAATCTGGGATCCCTTGAGGGATGTCCGACTGCCTGGGATCAGAACTACATGGACAGCCGGACAACCTTTTCAAATCCAGGAAGGCAGGCTTCAAACTGCTCGCCTGCCTGCCTCCCTGATTGACCCTAATTGCTTCTGCCTGCCAGCTTGATCCTCCCCCCCCCTAACTAGTACCCTGCCAGCCTAATTGATGTCTAACTGCTCCCCTGCCAGTCTGTTTGCCCCCAACTTCCCTCCTCTGCCGGCCTGGTCTCCCCTAACTGCCCTCCCCTGCAGGCTTGATTGACCCCATCTGCCCTGCCTTGCAGGCCTGGAACCTCCCAATGGCCCTCCCTGCTGGCCATCTATGGTGGCCATCTTGTGTCCATATGGGGGCAGGATCTTTGACCACATGAGGGCAGCCTTCTTATGTGTTAGAATGATGGTCAGTGTGCATATTACTCTTTTATTAGGTAGGGATAGGGGCCTGGTGCATGGGTGGGGGCCAGCTGTTTGCCTTGAAGGGTGTCCCAAATCAGGATGGGGGTTCCCTTGAGGCTTGGGGTGGCCTGGGAGAGGGGCCTATGGTGATTTGCAGGCCGGCCATGCCCCCCAGCAACCCAAGCAGAGGCCCTGGGATCTGGGATGAATTTATGTTCTACAATTGAAACTTTGTAGCCTAGAGTGGAGCCAGATCTTCTGCTTGCTCCATGGCGACAGCCATTTCTGTTTGTGTTTATTTAAATTCTATAATTGAAACTTTGTAGCTTAGAGTGGAAGACTAGGTGCTAGGGCTGCAGAAGTTTGGCTTCCTCCATTGCCCAGGCAACCCTAGCCTCTGCTCTCTCCAGCTCTGTGGTGGCCGCCATTTGTTGGGATTATGTATCTTCTATAACTGAAACTTTGTAGCATCGAGTAGAGGCCTAAGCCTGCAAGGTCAGGCAGAAAGTTTGGCTTCCTCCATTGCCAGGGAAACCCAAGCCTCCCTTTTGCTCTCAGTGGCTACAGCCATCTTGGTTGGGGTTTATTTGCATTATTTGCTTGTGATTGGCTAATGGGTGTGTCTTGATCAGAGGTATGGTCAATTTGCATATTACTCTTTTATTATATAGAATAATCTTGTGATTAGTTACCTGTAAGCTGTCTGTCTTAGTAATATTCACCATTTTAAAGTTCATGCCTCTCATGCATCCCTTTTCTTCTCCAACCATTTGAGGTGCCATAGTAACTCCACCTAGTTGGGTTCCTGGTTCTATTTCCCTTCCTACAGTTTCCCAACCCCTGATTACCTAACTTCCTTCTGTCTCGTCAATAGGTTGGCACTCAACCACTGAGCCTCACCAGACAGGCATTTCTGGTGCATATTTGAGGTCTCCTAAAATAACCATTAGCTTAATCCATATAACCCATACAATGTTTCTGAATATAATGTATTCTTTTCTTTCACATAATTTTTCATTGTATTTAAAATCCTTCCTCTTAATTTAATCCAATCTCACACATTTCAAATGGATTAAGAATTTATATATGAAAACCAAAATGTTTAAATTTCCTGCCAATAAGAATATATCTTGATGAATTTGGGTTTAGAGAATTTCTTAGATTTAATATACATATCATAAAAATAAAAACTGATAAATTTGACTACATGAAGTCGAGAGTATCTTTTTATTATAAATAAAACAACAACATAAGGGATGAAAAGATACAATATAAACTGGAAGAAAATATTTGCCTTATATATATAATCAAACAGTTGTAGTTAGGAGATATTGTGTTTCTGTTTAATAGTAAAAGAAACATGAGGGCCACGACAAAATATTAGGCTAAAGTCATGTTCAAATATTTCACAATAGAAGTATATAACTAGACTATACAGATTTTAAAAATTCAATTTCATTATTAATATGGAAAATACAAATTATATACCATTTAATTGAAACCATTTCATTTTTATCAGATTGAAAGACATAGTAATAGACATTAAAATGTCTTGAGAAATATCAGGGGTCAGTAACAGATAGAATAATAGATGGTATAGGCAGAGTATAAATTGATATAAAGGCTCTTGGAAACAATTTGAGAATGCTAAGTTGCAGATATTCAGTTTTATTCTTAGAGATATTTTCACATAAGTGTGCCGATAGATGTGTAAAAGAATGCACAGACCATCATTCTTTCTAAAATCAAATCACTAGAAGGAACTCAGATACCTAGTAAAATTTGAATGGATAAATAAGATTTCCATAGCCTGATAAAGGATTGCTATTCAACTGTGGAAATTAACGACTGCCTTCATATTAATCAACATATATAAACCTTAAAAAGATATTTAATTAAAAATATCAAGTTGCAGAAGAGTACACATGCAAAATTATGTTGAAATAAAGATCACCCATGCAAAATTTTGAACTATTTAAAGCTACACACATATGCTGAAACACAGAAACATAAAAGAATAAATAATAAAATTGTGTATAATTATTTTCTTGGGCATGAAGAAGATGGAGTATCCCTTTAGAACAGAATCAATGAGGAATTTGGTTACAATGCTAATAATACTCAATTTAAGTTTGGTGGTGGCTATGGGTACATTTCATTATTAAGTTTTGAAATATTATAAGGTTTTTTTCATTCTTTTTATGTATATTCACACATAAAAGAATGTTCATGAGAGAGAAAGAAAGAAAAATAATAAGCAGAAATATGAGAGCTAAATAGAGTAGATTCAAATTCTTTTTTTTTGTCATTTGCAATGGCAACATGGGAAAGTTATTAAACTATGCTGGATATTTTTTTCTTACATGTAAAATGGATAACTAATAATAGCTCTTTTAGAGTTGCTAAGAGAAATAAATGGATTAAAATACATAAAGCAACTTAGAATAGTGTTCAGCAGCTAGTATGTACTCAATAAATGTTAGTAGACAAATAGTAAGTTGAACATAATATAAACACCAAAAATTAATAAATATTTGTTTGTTTTGAATAAAATTATTGCAAGAAAAAACTCTTTTTACACACACACACACACACACACACACACACACACACACACATTCTCTGGCTGCTGCCTGACATTTCAAGCTCTTCAAAATAGGACATAACCTCCTGTTGGTTCTTCAGACACAATTTCTCTGCCTTTTCATGTGCTGCTTTGTCATTACAGAATTCTCTTCACTTAGCTCTTTACGTCTTTGACTCACCCTAGTAGGTTAATTCTAGACCGCATAAGTTAAATTTATCCCTTCCTAAGGTAGGCCTGCACAACATCCCTAAAATTCATCCTGTGTGAATTTGATTATATTTCTTCCATGTTTCACAGCAAGTCATAGTGTTACTTGTTTGTTGTATCCTTGCATGTAACACGCAATTATCTGTATCCCCAACTACCTGGTACAGAATGCGTGTCCAATATATATTCCTTAAATAAAGGGATGAGTATATGACAGAGCAAGTAAATAAACTAATAATCCCACTCTTACTATTGTTATGTATTTAACTGCTTTAGAATTTAATTACATAAGTGACCTGAATATATTTTCTTCAGTTACCTCACTTAAGAAGTCATGACTTTTTTTATAAAGAATTTTTTGTTTATTTAATTTAAAATTTTTCCATCACCATTTATCCCCCTAAACCCTCTCCCACCTCCACCCACCCTTCATTACCACAATCACCACGATTTTGTCTGTGTTCATGAGGATAAAGAATTTTTATTTGAAAAATATTTTGCCAAATACAATAGCAATTGTGTTAGTAGATTTCAATAGAATAGATCTAAAAGTCCTTAATAGTCTGCTTCATAAAGCATTGAAGTATTGTATTTTAGCTCAAATGTTGTAACCATTTTTTCTTTTTAGTTAATAAAGTATTATTCAAAGAAATATTTGTCAAAGTATAGCTTGAGGTATACTGCCCTAACCCAGTTGTAAAATTGTTTACTTGGGGAAATTGCCCTATACAAACAATACTTAAAAATTTTTTTGCAAAAGTCAGATAAAAGACATCTGTGAAGAGAAAACAAGCAGAATAAACCTTTTGAGAAATGTTTATTAATCACAAAATGTACACTTCTAAACTACCTTTATATGATAATGTACAGTGATTTTGAAACAGCATTACTACACTTAAAACAGTTGTGAATATTCTTATTTTAAAGTGTGGAGGTTTGAAGCCACATAAAGAAGTCAGATTTGCCTGGATAATGCAAAATTAGGATGGGGAATGAGAAGTACATGTAAGTTGTTGCAAATACTTATTATTTGAAGATTCTGCTTTCTATATTCCAATCTTCCTTTCCCTCATTCTTAGGGAAGTTATAATTGTATTTTCATCCATCAATGCTATCCTTAAACTATTTGGATTGCAAGAGTATGAAGCACCTGAAATTATTTGTATCTTGCACAAAATGAAAACATCATTTAATAAGGAGGTAAAATGTAAATACATGTGCTATGTAAATGAAAACTAACTTAAAATTGTCACAGTAAAAAGTTAATAAATAAGATAGCTAATTTCCAATTAAATAATCCAATAAACATAAAGCTACTCATTGATCATTTCATTCTGTTGCTTGTTTTATTACTTTTAAGACACACTTTATCGGTTTGAAATAAAAATCCTCTATAGCAAAATTGTGCTTAAAGAACAAAACCAACATGATGAATAATCCCTCATAGTTCAACAATTGATATAAGAAATCATCCCCACACAGTGAGTCTGTATTTAGTCAGCTATTTCAAATGGGCTTCTTAGGCGGCTTTGGCAGCAGGGCACTCAGTAGGGAGCCACAGTGGTTGCTGACAAATCATTCCAGCTCATCTAGTGATGACAGCTAGTAAAGTGAGTCATAGAGTTTAAACTGATTTAAACTTGCCATAACCAGTTTGGCACACTATACTGTTTAATAACTACATATCAATTAGAAGTATCCTGAATTATCTTAAACATAACTTGATGTCATCGGATTTCTAATTTCGCTGATTTTCTTTTACAAATCATTGCTTCTAACATAAAGTCTTTGATGTGGGTGACACCATTGTGGGATGCTTATGTTTTGATTCATATCATGTCTATAAGCAATAGCATCTGAGTTTTCCACTTTAATTAAGAAGGAGGAAAGTTACAGCAAATTCATTTAAGTGTTATACTGTGATGCCAAATAAGTTGGGGAAATTAATAACCAGAAATGTTTTAATAAAAAATTCACTGATTTTGAGACTTTAAAGAGAATTTTTAAAAATATGCATTGATAACCTAAAAAGTTATTATTTAGAAAACAATAAAGCTTGTGAACTTAGCAACTCTGCTACATCAACCTTAGTTACTGAGTCAGCCATTTTGGGAATGAAAAAAAAAATGGTTTCATTTCTTGCCTTAATACATGTTTGACTACAGAGAACTATACCTCTACCCTCAAGCTAGTCTGCTTTTCTTTAAACATTACAAGTATTATTGACAAAACATTGGACATGAGTAAAAATGGTTAGAAATGTTGGTTTGGCTTCTTGTTTAATGAGAAATAACAGCTAGCGGTGGATACTATTTATAAAGTACAGACAGCTTAGAATAAAAGCAGTTGCAATACTGATAAATGTTGACCTTTTGGTCAATAATTTTATAACCTCACTGTGTCTTCGTTTTCCCTCCTTAAAAAAACAAGAAAGAACTTATAATAGGGTGTGCCTCAAAGTATTATTTAGGAACTTAAAACTGAGACTGCCAACACTATAGAATATACTACATATACAAAAATGTAATGTATATTTGTATGTGAATACATGGTATATGTGTGTGTATACACTGAGTGTGCTTTCAGATTATTTTGAACTTTTACAATTTTTAATATATTTTTATTTATTTCAGAGAAGAAAGGGTAGAAATAGAGAGGTAGAAACATCAATGATGAGAGAGAATCATTGATCAGTTGCCTTCTGCACACCCCACACTTGGGATTGAGCCTACAATCCAGGCATGTGTCCCTACCGGGAATCAAACCATGACCTCCTGGTTCATGGATTGATGCTCAACCACTGAACAATGCTGGCGAGGCCAAACTTTTATAATTTTTATCTCATTTAGAGAAACTTTATTTGACTAACAAAGGCAACACACTAAATTATAGAGAGCGGCAAAAATAGTTTTATATTATTATCCATTAATTATTGTACTATTTTCCATAAGAACAACTGTAAACCTACTTTGGCCCCATCCTGCATTACTGTCATAAGTACATCTATCAGGTTTGCTCCATTTAAAATATTATTTTTCAAACTCCCACTATTGTCACTTTCATATTTATTCCTGTGAGATGTACAAATCTTGATTATTATAAACACCAGTGCTATGATGAAATTAACATTCAATTTCTAAAGGTAATGTGCACCATCAAATTGATGTGTCTATAGTCTAGCACTACATATCTTTTCTGCTTCAGTTTATAAATGGTAATTTTTTTGTTTTCATAAAACATAGAAGCAGCCAAAACAAGGTATTTCTAAAACCTTTCATATAAAATAAAAAAGAGCCCTCTACGCCTATCACAATTCTAGTGTCTAAAAAAGGATTACCGAGATGAAATAAAGTCAAACAGCTTGTTCCATTGAGTATTTAAGGTTGTCTATCCTAACATCGATGAGACTTCAGTGTGAGTAGGGGAAGGAAATCTCCCAGGAAGTATTTAGCATAAACAAGTACAGCTCTCAAGCTGTCATGCTGAGTGTTTTCCTAAGGGGCCTTTATTGTTGATCAGGGCCTAACTGTCTGAAACACTCCTTTTCTGCACATGTGATAAGGCAAATTTAATGTCACTCTTCCTATGAGAAACAAACCGAGGGAGTGAGTTAAATAAAAATACAGAGAGTATCTGGGCTTAATTTGAAATATTAGACAACAAAAAGAATATCTGAATGCTTCCCTGGGTCTTCTAAGTCTGTATGCTTAGCAGGTCATCCCATATAAATATAAATGAATATTCAAAATCTAATCAGATTATGAACATTTTAATTTAATTGCTTTTGTAGTTGTCTCTGAAAAATATGTGGGAAAGGAAGTAGTGTATTCTCATGGAAAAATGTATTGGAAATTGTTTTAAATGTATATGCTATAAAATATTGGAGCTTCCACTTGAATTTTTATTTTTCATTGAAAATAACTTCATTCCTGCTTCCTAGTTATCTGTGGTTTGAAAGACTGTTGGCATTTGTGTGTGTGTGTGTGTGTGTGTGTTTACTTCTAGTTAGGGTCACACTTGAGCTCTCTGTGAAAAAAAAAGACATTCTAACAAAGTTGGGAAAATACTTACATTTGAGGATTATCAATTTAAGAAAAAAGTGCTATTAAATTAAAAATGTATATTAAGTAAAGTTGGAATATTTAATAGCAAATTTAATATAACTTATAGAGTAAAATGCATGAGAATTGCAACCCACCTGATTTAATTACATGTATTTTAAAAATCTTTTATGATAAAATTATATACATAAATTAGTTGAAGTGTTTCAAATATTAAAATAAAATTAGAAATAAGAAAATTTAAAATAAATTCTGTTTACAGATAACCTAAAAAAATTCTTTATAGCCCTAACCGGTTTGACTCAGTGGATAGAGCATTGGCCTGTGGGCTGAAAGGTTCCAGGTTCGATTCTGGTCAAGGGCATCATGTACCTTGGTTGCCGGCACATCCACAGTAGGAGGTGTGCAGGATGCAGCTGATTAATGTTTCTCTCTCCATCAATTTTTTTAACTCTCTATCCCTCTCCCTTTCTCTCTATAAAAAATCAATAAAATATATTTGAAAAAAATTCTTTATAAACATTTACGTGTACATACTTTTATTTTTTCTAGGAATAGAGGTGGCATATAAGAAAAACATAAGTTTCAAATGGTCAGGCTAAAATTTGGTCATTAGGATCATTAAGTTTTTCTCTAAAAATAACTTGCTGTGTTATGTGTTTGTTTTTCTAAATGGCATTTATATTGAAATTAAGTTACTTTAAAGAACCAAATACAAAGTAATGGAAATATTTAAATCTCAATAAATGAAATTGAATGCAAATAAATATATGTTTAACACCTCAGCTCTCATTTAGGAGACTTGAAAAAGACATAAACTTGAGAGGTACTTTTCTTCTGTCCCACTGAACCTATATAATGAAAATATTAATCACCCTTTCCTGATTTTTGTGAGAGTTTAACTAAAACAAAATACATTTGAGTTTTTATAGTCCTTTAATACTTGACTAAGGACAACCTCAAAATAGGTATTTGTTAAGTATTTTGCTTAAAACTCTTTTCTTTATAAGTTAGGTGAAATTGTGTAAAGAACACTGATCTATAGACAGAAACCACAAGATAAGATCCAGAAATGGCAATAGAGAGTTGATATGAGAGAGTTTATTTTAGACTTGATCATTGTTCCCAATCTTTCACTCCCTCTCTATTATTTATTATACTTGTACATAATTTTGCCATTTGCCTTTGCAGTGGCCTTCAGTAGAGTATCTATAACCACCTCATTGTCCATGTGACTTGCTTGGACAATACAATGTTATGAGAAGTGGTATAAACAGAGGTTACATTTTGATTTCAAAGAGGGAGAGAGATAGAAATATCAATGATGAGAGTCATTGATTGGCTGCCTCTTGCAAGCCCTATACTGCAAATTGAACCTGCAACTGGGACATATGCCCTGATCGGAATCAAACTGTGATCTCCTGGTTCATAAGTGGATGGTCAATAGCTGAGCCGTGCGAGTTGTATGAAACAGAGTTTTAAAGTGGACTTTTGTCATTTGGGCTTCTACACCTGCCCTGATAAGAATACGCCATGGGTAATTATTAATCCCCAGAATATTTAAGACTAATGAAGAAGCCTAGAGTCTACCTAAGCCCAGCTTAGACCAAACAAATGTAGTTGAGATCGCCAAATTGCAGCCAAAATCCGTAAGCCAGAAAAATAAATATTTAATGCTGTAAGCCATTTAGGTTTGAGGATCTTTTGAAGCACATTATCACAAGAATAGCTCTGTCATTGTTGGAAAGCCCTTGGTGAGTCAGTCAGGCTCTGGAGCCAAGCTGCCTGTTTTAATATTAACTGCACTGTTTTTCAATCAAATGATATTAGTTAAGTTGCTGACATTTTACTGTAGGATTCTTTTTAAAGAAATGGAAGTATAAATAAAGAGTATTGTGGGAGAATTATATGAATTCAGACATATAGAACAATATCTGGAAAATAGTAAGCTGTCATTACATGTAAATATGTTACAATTATTAGTAAAGTTTAAAAGTTCATATAGCTTCACCTAGAATGGTAATATTTAAGTGAAGAAAAAAACTTTAGTTTCTAAACACAGATAGGATACCTAAAAATCTATAAATTATAAATAAGTTGGTGTGTTTCTGAACCTCACATGTTAATTGCTAAGTAACTCAATTACCTGCAATGACAGCTTAATATTTTTTTCTGACATTATAATATCACAGATTAAGTTAAATTTGATGATCACACTATTTGGTTACAATAATATTTTGAAAATTCTGAATGAAAAGGCATTCAAGTCTGCATTTCCTATTGTTGTTATAATAAATTACTTAATACTTATTTATTTAAGGGGTACAAATTTATTATCTCACAATCAGAAGGTCAGAAACCAAAAATAGTTTTCACTGGACTAAAGTTAAGGGGTCCTCAGGATAAGATTACTTTGGGAAACTCTAGGGCAGGATCTGATTCCTTGCTATTTCATTTTTTTTACAGGTGACCATATTCCTTGGCTTCTGGCCCATTCTTCAAAGCCAGCACTGTTAACTACTTCTTTTTGCTTTCTTTCCATTCCTTTTCAGCTTTGAGGAGTCTTGTGATATATTGAGCTAGCCCAGATAATGCAGAGTAACTTCTCTATTTAAAGGTCATTTGATTAGCAAACATAATTCCTTTCCTTTCCTTTATTCCCTGTACTTTACTTCCTCGTTGCTTTGTAGTCAAACATATGCAAGTTCTGGAGATTTTATTTAGTTATTTTTAGAGGAGGCATTATTCTATCTAATGCTAATATTCAATTTAATTTCTAAGTATAAAAGAGCATTTCCAATTCTACCTATAATAGTGAAAATACCAACACATTGCCACAATATGCTTATTTTGTCACAATATAATTTTCCTGTGTGTAGCTCTGTTTTTCAGTTGTCATGGGATAACTTCAAATATCCTCATATGTGTTTTCATTGGGTAACTGAGTGTCCTCATGTGTTTTTATTTGCATACAAGTGCATGTTTGTCTAAAATAAGTTGTTTCAGTATAAAAATATGCACATTTTATTTCCACCAATAAAATCTTTCAGAAAATAGCATTATATATACATCTTTTTCATTAGTTAGAAAACTTCCTCACAAGAGATGTGTTTTAAATTAGCTGACTTAGGATTTAAAAAACAAAAGTAGATTCATACCTATTGGTTTTTGCTGGTATGAAGTTTATAGCATTAAACAAGTTTTTATTTTTAATTTGTATTTGTACTACTCTGTAGTACTATAGTACATGCTATAGTACTATAATCAGACTTTTTTAATGAAACTAAAATTCCATTGAGTAATTTGTGTCCAATTATAGCATTTAGATAATTCATATGAACATCAGTTGAAATATGAAATTCATCAAGACCTTATATACTGTTTATATTATCAAAATTTGTGTTTTCATGAGGCTTTTTTTTTCTCCCTTGTATTCTAGATATAACACCCTATGTATACACTAGAGATCTGCACAAAATTTGTGCACAGGGTGGGGGGGTCTGTATGTGTCCCTCAGCCCAGCCTGCACCCTCTCCAATCTGAGACCCCTCGAGGGATGTCCCACTGCCCATTTAGGCCCAATCCATCCAGGACTGCTGGCTCCCAACCACTCAGCTACCCGACTGCCCCTAACTGCTTCTGCCTGCCAGCCTGATCATCCCCTAACCATTGCCTGCCAGCCTGACTGACAACTAACTGCTCTCCTGTCAGCCCAATTGACCCTAATTGCCTTCCCCTGCCAGCCTGTCACCCCTAACTGCCCTCCCTTGTCAGCCTGGTCATCCTTAATTGCCCTGCCCTGTAGGCCTGGTCCCCCCCACAGCCCTCCCCTGCAGGCCTGTCCCCCCCCCCCACCAACTGCCCTCTCCTGCAGGCCTGGTCCCTCTCAACTGCCCTCCCCTGCAGGCCTGGTTGCCCCCAACTGCCCTCCTCTGCCAACCTGGTCACTTCTAACTGCCCTCCCCTGCAGGCTTGGGTCCATCCCAACAGCCTTCCCCTGCTGGCTATCCTGTGTCCACATGGGGGCGGCCAGCTTGTGTGTTGGGGTAATGGTCAATTTCCATATTATTCTTTTGTTATATAGGATATACTAGTAGCCCTGAGCACAAATCCCTGTGTGAATAGCTTGCTGCCGCTTGCCTCGGGGCTGCCCAGCCCACTGCCACTTGTAGCTCTCTGCCACACATAGCTTGCTGCCCCACCCTCCTGTTGTTTGGTTATTATGTGTCACAGTGTAACAACCATCTGCATATAACCTCTTTGTTATATAGAATTATATATATATAGAGAGAGCAAGAGGTGAAATATTTAATTTATTTTTAGGACATAGTTAAAAGAGGAAGTATTATACAACGAGGAGCCCAGTGCACAAATTCATGCACCTTGAAAAGAATTGTGGGCCACTAGGCTGTAATAGGCACAGAGGCAGGTCTTGGCCCATCTTCTGTGCCCCTGCCCAGCCCCTCCCACCATGGCACCTGGTCTTGTCTTCCAGTAGCCCCACTCCCACTGCCTCTATTCCCACATGCTGATGGCATCAGCCCCACTCACTCACACCTGCTGATGGCGCAGAGTATTGTGGCCAGTGCCATCAGCAGATGCAAGTGGTGGCTGCTGCCCTGATCGCCCCTCAGGAGCAGGGAGAGGTGGAAAAGCCTTTGGGGGTGATTAGGGCCAGCAGCTGGTGCTTGCACCCTCTGATGACACTGAGCAATAAGGATTGGAGCTGAGCACTGGCTGCAGGTGCCTGTGCTGGCAGCAGGTGTGAGCACCAAGTGGGACTGCATTGCACGGAAGCAAAGAATTTCAGTAACCACTAGAGGCTTATCCCAATGACAGCAACCAGCGCCCAACACTCTCTTGGTCTGGCACCAACACTCATCTGCTCTACCATTCCACTGCAACTGACACCTGCCATATTCTGCACATGCCTCCTGGTGGTCAGCGCATAACATAGTGACTGGCTGTTTGGTTGTTCCGTCATTCGGTCTATTGGTCTATTTGCATATTAGCCTTTTATTATATAGGATTATTTTTACATTAATGTAACCTACAGTACATAAAGAATTAAGGAAAATCATAATTTAAGACCTAGATCTTATTTAATTTCTCAATCTCTTCATCATCTTTTAGGGACTGTATTATGGGCAAGAGGAAGTTTTGACTGAAATTTTACAGTTCAAAATCCTCCTTCTCTACCCTCATTTAGATAGTTTGCAATATTTCATACAAACTATTAGATTTAATATGGCATCTACAGTTCCATTTATTTCTCAAAAGCTGAGAACACGGTTGACTAAAAATTATTTATTGGCGTGACCATTCTAAACAATTCAAGGATAAATCCTGCTGCCAGAGGGACTTTGCTAAAGAAAATTAACAATGTCA
This sequence comes from Antrozous pallidus, assembly GCA_027563665.1. Taxonomy (NCBI): domain Eukaryota; kingdom Metazoa; phylum Chordata; class Mammalia; order Chiroptera; family Vespertilionidae; genus Antrozous; species Antrozous pallidus. The sequence continues at coordinate 66,098,148 of CM050516.1, read as the reverse complement.
ACCATGTAACCTTCCAATATGAGAGACAAAGATATATTGCTGTGGATTCTGAAGAATAACAAACAAGAGTTATTCTGAGCATTTTAAAGCCTGTAGGCCTACAAATAGCAAAAAACACATGGTTAAAAAGAATGCTAAAACCACTAACGGGCATAAATAGAGCACTTTTGAGGTCAATAGGGTTTTATTGCATAGGCTGGCAATGGGACCATTACCGAAACCTATTCTAACCTTAAGGTCATTGTACTTATTCTTTTTAAAGACAAGAAATAAATTTTAAAGAAAATAGCTCTCAGACAAAATTCAACTATGAAATCATTTGTCTTCAGATTTCAAAATGACACATCCACTTAAAAAAAAAAGTCATAGTTTCTCAAATTGTTTAAAAAAAAAAGATGCTATAATCCTATAGGTGACTTTGAACATGGCATCATTATCTTATTTATGCCTTTGTTTTTCCCTTTGATTTTAAGATCCTCTAAGGGAGAGTTTCCTTCCTGTGTTCTCAGCTAGTTCTGATGTATCATGCTATTTTCAAGTGTTCTTAACTCTCTATAGGGCTTACATTTATGGCTTTAGTTTTCAGTGTCTTGTTCTTTTTAAATGCCAATAAAATCTAGCTTTAAAAATACAAAAGCAGGTTACAGTTGAATGTTCTTTTAATTGGCCTATCCTAAATAAAAGCAGAGAAGTTACTGGTAATCGCTTTTTTTTTTTTTTAACCATGAAAATAAGAAAGAGAAATAGTTGTAATGGCAAGGTATTTGTTCTATTCCTCATTAAATTCAAAATATATTTCAATTCCAAATTTATCTGAAGGAAACTTAAACTTTAAAAATAATGGCTTCATGCTAATCATATCTATTCTAATGGGAAGTGCCTAGATAAAGCAGATGTTAAAATATAGTCTATATGAAAAAGAATATTTACAACACAAACTAATTTCTCTTCTTCCCTCGGGCAACCTGAAGTTAATTATAGCCAAAATAACTCTTGTTTATGTATTATTTTTAGAATCAGAGAACAAAATTGCTTGCCATTACAGTTTTTAATTTAAAAAGCTTTGTTAGATGATATGATTTGAAAATATAACGAGTAATGATAACAGTAAATGAAAAGCCCTGAAGCATGAAAATATTCATGTAAATTTTAAATGTGCATGGTCATGACATTACCCAGATATATTGTTGGATAAAGTATGTATTTTGATAAAAGAAATTTAATTAAATATCTCTGCCTGGAAAATATTCTGTAAAGTCATACTTCCCATGCCACTCCATTGCATTTTTGGGAAATACATAATAAATAAAAGTTTAAAGTGTTATATGTTTTATGCCATAATATATACAGATTTTTCCACCACTCACATATTTTAGTTCAAATCCAGGACAACTAATAGCATCTTTGATGATAAAAAAAAACAAAACAAAACATGTGCATGCATAATGCAATGGTGAATCCAAATGAAACTGCACTCACCTTATCTGAAAATGTGCCTCTTTTTTTTCCAGTTAATGCTTTAAATATTTTTAAACAAATAAAACTCCAGACTGACACATTTTAATGTAAAATCATATCTGGAAGGATATTTGTGTATATTTTTCCTCAACATTCACTTTCATTTTTCAAGCAAATATGTTGGCTCTCCTGACACACTCTCTTGCTTACGGATATAATTTGTATAGTCATCAGGACTTGCTCAGCTTTTCCCAATTATTAGTTTCATCTTCAAGATGCAGCTGTATGCAATGGCATCAATTTTTCCATGACCTAAAAAAACATTCTTTTAAGCTTTCTGACTACCCCCAACCAAGTGGTATGTTAGGAAAGTAGGAATCCCTCTCTGAAGGAAATTGAAACTATATTATCAAATTATACACTGATGTGAAAATGGATACAGAACTGTTTATTTGCTAGATTAAATTGATTTAGGCATGGTCATATACTATGACAAAGTAACAGAATTTGAGTGAAAATGTTGGGAACTATTTCTAGGCTTGACCCATGAAACTTCCTGTACACAATTTTTCATGTCTTTTTCTTTTCTTTGGACATAATTCAATGTGCATGAAGCCCTAAGAGTAAAAAAATGCAGAAGAAGCTCAAGATAAAGTAACCCTGATTTGTAAATCATTACTAGAAAGAATGATGCTGGCCATTCAGAAGCACTAGGTTTGGAATTTACCTGAATGAAAAATAAACATTGCTCATGTTTGAGTCTGTACATTTATTTATTAGAGCAGCTAGCATTCTATGAGTTTGTACTAAAAGTGGTAACTGGAAATGGCTTGCTGCCTTTGCAGGCACCTACAGCATGTGCCATTGTCTTAGTGGTTGGACGATAGTGATAAAAAAATAGATACTGCAAATCATAAAGCTGAAGATCTAAGTTATAGAATGGCAAAATATTCAGTAAAACTATTGCCCACAGAACTGTAGGAAATGTTGAAAACAGATTATGTGCCTACTGTCCCTGACTTCAGGTAAATGCAGTTAAAAAAATATGCTGTGTATTAGCTATGATTGACAGTTTTCAGCAAGACGTTCTATAATAAGAGCTCAAGCAAGAAATGACTAGCTTTTAAATGTACATGTGAATAGAGAAAATGTAGAAATAAGGAAAGTTATGGATTCGAAAAAGGCTCAACAATAAGGGTTCAATAGATCCCTTACTTGGACAAGTGTCTTAGTCCTGAGATAAAGATAATTGAAGCTAATATTTGCTTTCCTGAATCCTTTCCTACAGTTTAGCAAAAATTAAATGTGAAGGGGAGCATCAAATTAATAAAGCAATAAAAAAGAAGACCAGATAATTACACACTGTGAGAACTTTGTGTGAATTTACTGGCACACTGGAAATGCCTGAAAGCATACAGATCAGAAACATACTATATTTTGAGGGAATTGTTTTGATAAAGGAACACCAAACCCAGAATAAAAAACCCGTGTACTTTTTCATTTCAAACTAAAGGCCTGCTGCACAAAATCTGTGCATTGGCAGGGGTATGTCCCTCAGCCCAGCCTGCATCCTCCCTAGTTTGGGATCCCACAGGGATCAGGCCTAAACAGCAGTCGGACATTCCTCTCACAATCCGGGAATGCTGGCTCCTAACCCCTCACCTGCCTGCTTGCCTGATTATCCCTAACCACTTCTACCTGCCATCCTGATCACCCCCTAGCTGCTCCCCTGCCAGCTTGATTAACACCTAACTGCTCTCCTGCTGGTCTGATCACCCCCAATTCCTCTACCCCCTGCTGGCCTGATCTCGCCCCCAACTGCCCTACCCTGCTGATCTGATTGCCTCTAACTGCCTCTGCCCACCTGATCACCCCTAACTGCCCTCCCCTGCCAGCCTGATCTCACCCCCAACTGCCCTTCCCTGCAGGCCTGATCTTGACCCCAATTGCCCTCCTCTACCAGCCAATTTGGTTCTGATTGGTCAGTTTCTATGCCAGTCAGCATCAAAAGCTCCCCATCCTAGGTAGCAATTGGGTCCTCACAGTTGACCCAGATTTGGTACTGACTGATTGGTTTCTATGCCAGTCAGCATCTCTGAGCCTATCAATGGGGCCTGATCATAAAGGCAGGACTGATCAGCAGCCCTGGTGGAGGCTTGAAGAGACATGAAGGTACAGCTGCTGACCAGGCCTGGAAAGAAAGAGAGAGGCAAGTGCTGATCAACAGCTGCCACAGAGGCTATGGATCAGACCTTGCTTCTCTCTTAAGGCCTTTCTCTGGACCTGATTTGTAGCCCCCTCAGCAGTCAGTGCTGGGTCACCACACCAACAACCCAACACTGACTACAGGACTGAGTTCCAGTTGGTTAAGCCTCCAGTCAGTGTGGATGCGATGGATCCAGGGTTTTTATATATTAGGATAGATTTTTGGTTTTCAGTGTTGTATAAGTAGAAATGTTACCAGAGGAAATAGGTTCCTCTGTGGTGTTACAGGAAAGGAATTTCAGGGATGCTCAAATATGAGGAGTTTTAAGGAATAGTGGCAAGAATTTTAAAGTGAAAAGCCAGTTACACTCTCAGAGAGACAGAGAGCGGGCAGCCCATAGGGCAGCAACTGCCCGGAGGTCTTTGTTAAACTTCCTTACATTTCCTTAGGTATGAAAAAGAGCAGTTTTTTCCTCAAGTTATCCACCCTCTTTCCTGGCTTTTCCTTGGTTTGTACTTGTGCCCTATCCAATCTCTTTCCTGAATTCTCCAGGACTTAAGCCCTTCCGCTAGCTGATCTTATTCCCAGGCTTGTGCCCTGCCGCTTGTATGGTGCCATTGAGACTCCTACTGTGCATGTGCTTAATAAAAGGAATTTTCTTCCTCTTCCCATGAGTTGGCAGACTCCCTGGCATGACTGAAAAGATGTCTTTCCTGCCTACTTGAATTGTTTGGCAGAACAATGTCTGTTTTTCTGGTTACTTCTCAGGGTGACAGTAAAGATGATTTTTCCTACTTAATCAGGCTGAATCAGATATCTGGTTTCATTCCCTCCCTCCTCCCTCATTTGTTAGCATCTAACTAGTTTCCTGCCCACTCTAACAGAAAGAACTTTGTAAAACTATACAGTACCAAATAGGTAATTTTTTCTAAATTACACCCACTTCAGAGTTAGCTTTGGAGTGTAACAAACAAGGAAGAATCTGTCAGATAGAAGAGAGCCAGCAATACTGAAAAAGGATGTCCAGACAGGAAAATCAGAAGGGTCTCATTAAGGTGATTTTCCATAGTTAGAGCAGAAGTTCTTTCAATACCTGCATGGTAGGATTTTATTATTGCTCCAGAAAAGTGATTCTAGTGTGTCTTTGTCTCTACTTTTCCAGGTGAGAATTGTTACTTCAGTTTTCCAGGCCTGAATTTTGGTTACATAATCAGAGGCATGTGAAAATCAGATAAGGTATCTTTAGTTTATAGGTTGCCAGACAGTTTGGAACTCACGGAGGCCAAATAGATAGTCTTGAGATCTTGAACTTTGACTTAGGTGAAATAATTGGATGCTTTTATTTATCTTCATTGAAAAAGGATTGATGTTGTTCTCTATTTTGGAACAAGTGTGGATATGGTATTTTGTGACCAGATTGGTTTTTGCTGGCAGATAAGATATGTATTTAATAAAACCATTTCTTCTTCATCTTTTTTTTTTAAATCACTTTTATTGATATTTAGAGAGAGACGGAGAAAGATAGGAACATTGATGAGAGAGAAACAGTGACCTCTGGGTTCATGGGTCAATGCTCAACCACTGAGCAATACCAGCTGGACCCATTTCCTCTTCTTGAAAAATCAATTACACAATATTTGCTAGACTTCTTTGAATTTGAATGTAATTAAATTATAGCCAATCCTATCTAATAAAAGAGTAATATGCAAATTGACAGTATCTCTGATCAAGCCATGTCCACAACCATGCCCACCAGCCAATCAGGAGCAAATTATCGAAATAAACCGCAACTAAGATAGCTGCCTCCAGTGAGAGCAGGAGGGAGGCTTGGGTTTCCCCAGCAACAGAGGAAGCCAAGCTTTCTACCTACCGTTACCAGCCTAGGCCTCCACTCAATGCTACAAAGTTTCAATTATAGAAGATACATAATGCCAACAGAAATGGTGGCAGCCACGGAGCTGGAGAGAGAAGAGGCTAGGGTTGCCAGGGCAATGGAGGAAGCCAAACTTCTATGGCCCTAGCCTAGGTCTCCAGTCTAGGCTACAAACATTCAAACAGAAATGGCTGTCCACACGGAGTGAGCAGAAGGCTTGATTCTGCTCCACGCTACAAAGTTTCAATTGTATAACATAAATTAATCCCAGATCCCATGGCCTCCACTTTGGTCATTGAGGGTCATTGCCAGCCTGCAAACCACAATAGTTCCCTCATCCAGGCTGCCCCACACCCCAAGGGAACCACCACTCTGATCCAGGACACCCTTTAGGGAAAACCAGCCGGTCACCACCCATGCACAGGCCTTTATCCTATCTAATAAAAGAGTAATATGCAGATTGACCATCACTCCAACACACAAGATGGCTGCCCTCATATGGTCAAAGATCTTGCCCCCATGTGGACACAAGATGGCCACCAAGGCCAGGAGGGGAGGGCAGTTGGGAGAGACCAGGCCTGCAATGGAGGGCAGTTGGGAGCAATCAGGCCTGCAGGGGAGGGCAGTTAGGGGTGACCAGGTCTGCAGGGGGGGGGGCAGTTAGGGGCACCAGACCTGCAGGGGAGGGCAGTTAGGGGTGACCAGGCTTGTAGGGGAGAGCAGTTAGGGGAGATCAGGCTTGCAGATGAGGGCAGTTAGGGGGCAATCAGACCTGCAAGGGAGCAATTAGGCATCAATCAGGCTGGCAGGAGAGTGGTTAGGGGCTGATCAGGCTGGCAGGCAAAAGCAGTTATGGGCAATCAGGAAGGCAGGAAGACAAGCAGTTGGAAGCCAGCAGTTCTGGATTGTGAGAGGGCAGTTGGACATCCCTCAGGGGGTCCCTGATTGGAGAGGGTACAGGCTGGGCTGAGGGACGCACACCCCTGTGCACAAATTTAATGCACCAGGCCTCTAGTAAACAATAAAATATAGTTTTGTGTTCTTACCTATGTATTCTGTATTCTTATATATGTCTAAGTTTATTTCCCATCTAACAGTTTCCCCTAGTTCACATAGGTCACTGCCAGACATTAGAATGCAATAAATAATTTGTACTTATGTCAAAATTGCCTCTGGTGATATATTTATAGGTTTAATATTGGTTATTACAACATAGATGATCTCAAAAGAATCTAAACAATTAAAAAAATAGTTGTGAGTTTCTATTTGTCTGTAATACCAGGCTAATATTAGAGATAAAGCGGTGAATAAAACAGAAATATTGTCTTGAAGAAATTAGAGCCCAATGGAATTCAGAAACATAAAAAATAATAATAGGATGTGGAGAATGCTATTGTGGAGTAGGAAGGACATCAGAGCAAGGGCTAGGTGGTAGAAGAACTTGTAATACCTTAATCAGTAAAGAAATCAGCCCAACTGGTTTGGCTCAGTGGATAGAGAGTCAGCCTGCCGACTAAAGGGTCTAAGGTTCAATTCCGGTCAAGGAATGTATCTTGGTTGTAGGCACATCCCAGTAGGAGGTGTGCAGGAGGCAGCTGATCAGTGTTTCTAATTCTCTATCCCTCTCCCTTCCTCTCTGTAAAAAAATCAATAAAATATATTTTTAAAAAGAAATTAAAATGCAAAAAAATGAATAAATAGATAATCTCTTAAGGTTAGTTGAAAGAAGGAAGGAGACAGCGAATGTAAAAACCTGTAGGTATGCTGAAACCGATTTGGCTCAGTGGATAGAGCGTCGGCCTGCGGACTGAAGGGTACCGGGTTCAGTTCTGGTCAAGGGCATGTACATCCCCAGTAGAGGGTGTGCAAGAGGCAGCTGATTGATGTTTCTCTCTCATCAATGTTTCTGACTTTCTATCCTCTCCCTTCTTCTCTGTAAAAAAATCAATAAAATATATTTTTTAAAAACCTGTAGGCATTACAGAAAATTAGATCATAACATATTTTATGGCATGTTAGAGTTGTGATGTTTCTAAAGACAGAGAGTCATGATTTATAGGTAAAATTGGAAGACTATCAATATTGAATTAGTGCTTTAGAAAGATCACTTTAATTTTTTGTCTGAATTCAGGATACAAAAGAATATTAAAAATTCCTTGTGGGAGAATGTACACCTAAACTAAGGCCAAGGACAATGGGTAAAAAGAGAAGTAGCAGTATTTAAGAGTGGTAAGGAAGAAATATCAATGGGACAGGGTTATTAAGAACATAACTGGTAAGTAAATGTCCTCAAGATGGAAAGTAGTTAATTAAGATCTTCCAGTTTCTGATTGAGTTAGGGAAATAGGAGGTGGAATTGGTTTGTGGGTAAAGGTAAGTTAAATTTTAGATACGCTATGTGGAAGGAAGTATATATTAGCCCTGTGAAACTGCTAATTGGAATTATTTTACAGTTGTTCTGGAATTTAGAAATTAAACTTGATGGAAAATAACTATGCCCCAGAAATGAATACACTAAGGTCTAGAAAACATAGCATAAAAAGGTGCACAGTATATTATCCTGTAATGTAATATTTGTGACATCCTCAAAATCAATGTTACAAATGTTGCAACTAAGTGGTTTGTTTTTAAATTTAATACTTTAATCATTACTCACTCTCTGAGCTTAATTCCATGGAAATGTTGAACAGAAGAAAAAATTTAAAAAGCAACGATATAAAATTATATATTTTTATCTGCTTGCAGTTGTGCGACATTAAATACTCTCAAAAAGCAAAATTTGCTTCGATAGGTCCTGAAATTTTCTCACTTTGCAGTCCACACTGTCTTCTCTCAGCCGGGCATTCTGAGGTCTCTTGAATAACCTATGAAAAATGTAATGCAGATGTGTCTATCTCTATGTATGATAGCCACTAGGGCAAGTCAATGGAAGTGCAGTGTTTCCATTCTGTGAAAAAATTACTAACATTAAGAGGTCACTGATTAGATATACTTAGTAAATGTGTTAGTGGCACGATGTGTATGTTTATAAAATTCTCATAGTAAATGATAGGAAGGGAAAGGAAAAAATTGTAAAGTATCCATTGCAGCAAATGCTAACAAGTCTGCTTTATTTGAAATCCAGTAATAAAACAATGTACAAACAGTGCAATATACTATATTTGAATTATGTGTCATAAATGAAACTGACCATGCACAGCACAGATAGTCATCATTCATTTTTAAAAAGCTTGATGCATTAATATATTTTATATCATGCACAAATATGTTTAATGTAATTGTGAAACAATTTAATAGTTTAAATACAATGAGTCCTAGATAATGTAACTTTTGTGACTATATTCATACTTTCAGGCAGAACTGTGCTGACTCCTCCATTTGTCTGATAATGGGGAAGGTTTTGCTATCAAGGACTGCATTTTTAGGTTTGGAGATCCTTCAAATGTAATACGTGATTAACTAGTGACATGTCTCAGTTATATGATTCATAAAAATTTCTATCACTGATCCTTAATGAATGGGAAGAAGTATCTCTCCATGGAAGATAGAGACAGTTGAGTTGCTGCTAACCTTCAACAAAAGATTAATCTATGTTCTATAGATTAAAGTAAAATCTTTGACAGAGAAATGGGTTTTAAATAGTATTTCTGTGGCTTTCTTTATTGTAATAATACATTTTATAATACATATGACCTGCAAAATATGTGTAGTCAATTATTTATTTTATTGGTAAGACTTCTGGTTAATAGTAGGCTGTTAGTAGTTAACATTTTGGAGAGTCAAAATGACTTTTGATTGCACTGGAGGTCAGGACCCCTAACCCTCATGTTGTTCAAGGATCAATTGTCTATATATATAAAAGCCTAAGTAACCTTTACCGATGCAATGACTGAAAGATGAGAATGACTGGTCACGATGATGCACACTGACCACCAGGGTGCAGACGTTCAACGCTGGAGCTGCCCCCTGGTGGTCAGTGCACCCCCACAGTGGGAGCTCCACTCAGCCATAAGATTGGCTCACTGCTGGCAAGTGCAGCAGCGTGGCAGGAGCCTCTTCTGCCTCCGTGGCAGTGCTAAGGAATGAGCATCAGTGAGTGAGCAGTAAGGAGCAAGCAACAGCATGCGAATGGTTAGTAGCGAGCAGCCGTGGGCAGTTAGGAGGACCAAGCACTAAGCCTGGCTCAGGATACTCCCTGGCAGCCTGCCACTTCTCACACTGCTACATCCCCTGGGGATCTGGCCGAAACCACAGTCCAATAGTCTCCAAGGGATTCCAAATTGTGAGAGGGCACAGTCCAGACTGGGGGACCCTAACCAAGTGCACAAATCTATGTACTGGGCCTCTAGTATCTATATATATAAAAGAGGCTAATATGCAAAGTGTCCCCTCAGGAGTTCGACTGAGAGACTGAAAGTTTGGTCACTCACTATGATGTGTACTGACCACGAGGTTGGCACAGAACGAAGGAAGGCCCCAGCCAACAGTCGGGGAAGGAAGGCCATGACTGGCATCCAGAAGGCCCTGATCAGCCCTGATCGCTGGCCAGGCCTAGGGACCCTATTCATGCAATAATTTCATGCATCAGGGCTCTAGTGTGTATATAACATATGGTAGGGTCACATGTTAACTTTTAAGTAAGGCAAAACCTCAGACCCTTCACAGTTTTTTATTTAATACCTACCCATAGGATGCTTTATGGATCCTTCCAGATGTGATCTTTATTCCCTCCAGGGTTTTCTGTTTTTATTCTCTAATCTGTTTTGTTGTTGTTGTTTTATGATTAGTATATGCACAATGAACAAAATTTCCCAAAAGACAGCTATAGAAAGGCAGTATTATAGTGATGGTAAGAAATGCTTTATTTTCTAACCCTTAGGACATACCTGATAAATGTTTTATTAGTATAAATTGAACTATATTTCAAAATTTTTATTAAAAGTCTGAAATTTTCTCTTACTTTGTTTTTGCCTCATTATCACTTTTCTTTGTGTTTTAAGCATTACAAAGTCATATTTATATCTAATACTTTTTTCCCAATACATTAAAAATTGCAAGAGCAAGGAGTTTTGTATTTAGTAACATTTGCTTCAGAAGAATCATGTCTGCTACATCTGTTCTTGTTTTAAATCAGAGTTAATGGTTTTTCATCCCAATCAATATTTTTGATGTAGCTATAATATGGGGTTGTTTTATCATTTTTATTATCTAAACAGGTTATATATGTTTCTAATTTTTGTATTTTATGCATCGTTTACATAGTTTTTAAAAGTATGGTGTGAATAAAAATCCTCTTACAAACAAATATGTAGCTATGAAAGGGATTGAAAGAGGTGCCTGGAAGGATTAATACAATATTTATTGACTCTAAATGTTTTAGTAGTAACATTTGACCAGTACAGTTTTCTTTATATAAAAGGTTATGTTATCAAGCACATCACTATACCCCTTGTTAAGATGCACAATTGGCTGGAAATCCTCTGAAAAAATAATATCTGTACTTAAAAGTATTGTAATTCTGTCTCAAGATGCTTTTCTTGTTTCATTTTTAGATTATTAAATGTATTTTTGACCTCCTCTTTAAACTGGCTGCTTAATAAAAAATTTAAACCACTATACATATATTAAAAAGAAATCTCTAATAAATCTTTAAACTTTTTTCATCTCTGAAATTCCATCCAAAATATGGTAGCTTTGTTGTGCAAAAATGAAAATCAATATTTTGTAAACATATTTTCAATAATGATTTACATTTCCATAAGTAATATTTTAGTTTGCTTTTTCAAGTCAGTTTGTGAATGTGATACATACTGATATGTGTGTTTCACCTCTTTAACTAGCAAGGACTAAATTTTACCTGGTGTTTATTATTGTTGTCTTTTGGTTTAGATATGATAAGTATATTTCACTTTAAGAACAAGTCACTAAAAAAATCTTCATAAAATTTTAAAAATACTTCTGTTTTTCTAGTTCAAAAAAATGTCACATTTACTAATGAAATGTTAATGATAATGTTAACTCTTTGTTTGGTTGGTTATACCCCATGATATAATAAAACTGTCTTTTTTCTCAGTTCTTAGACTGCTGCTGGGTTGAGACAGGGCCCCTGTGTCTTCTAGCACAGTACTCTCTTCACTGATCAATTTCACCCAACCTTAGATGTTCACTACCAGAAAGAGAAACAATGTATTCTCAAAGATCAAATTAAAACTTATCATTAAATATGTTTTTAAATATATGAAGACTAAATTTATATTGGTAGAGTAGCCAATATAATATGAAGCATACAAGTGAAACCCACTCTAATAAATAAAATACTCTGAAGTTCTGAAGGGCAGTATCTAAAGCTTTCAAGACTTGACTGTCCAGCCGAGACTGGTTTGGCTCAGTGGATAGAGCGTCGGACTGTGGACTGAAGGGTCCCGAGTTCGATTCCGGTCAAGGGCATGTACCTTGGCTGCGGGCACATCCCCAGTAGGGGGCGTGCAAGAGGCAGCTGATTGATGTTTCTCTCCCATCGATCTTTCTTTCTATCCCTCTCCCTTCCTCTCTGTGAAAAATCAATAAAATATATTTTTAAAAAAATACTTGACTGTCCAAGAAAAAAAGAAGTCAACAAATGCATCTTTACCAATGGATAGTGGCTAGAGCTTAAAAATGTTTGTTTTGAAGCTATTTATTAAGGTCTTCACTGGAAATTGTTTATATCTGGTTCAGTATCACCATTTCTGGTTTCTCAGTGGTTCCACAGAAAAGAAATTTAAACAGGAAAGGCAGGAATAACAGAGCAGTCTTTGCAAACTTGGGGCATGAGTGGAGGAGATATTTGGAACATTCCTTTTCCACATTCTATTCCTTTTTATGTCAGAAATATTTTTTGGAGAATTATGCCATTGCATTTACCTCAAACCTAAATGATGACCATTGTAAAGGATGTTTTCAATCCATAAATATTAATTATTATTCTCATCCAAAATATTTTTTTCTCTCTAGACCTTCTTTGTTAAAGTCTCACAACTTCACTCTGTGGCTCAATTGTATTATATTAACAGAATTTTCCCTATATTCTTATTATTTAACTAACATTAAAGCTAAAAATAATACATTGCTCCCCCCAAAACATAAATAAATAAAACAATAACAACAACAACAACAACAACAACAACAAACTGTCAGGGTGTTATCTGCATCTAGAAGGGTTCAGGAATCTGGAGAAGGTTCATCAATCTTTTGATGAACTTCTTGCATTTATGACCTGCTGGAATTAGCCTCCGGCAAAAAACCTTATCATTGACATGCCAGGGGTTTTAATTTATTTAAAATAATAATCAGATATGAATACATTAAGTTTGGGTAAGACCAGAGTCATATGCAATTTAATGTGATTTACATAGCTATAATTACAATTTACTAAAATGTTTTTGATATGAAAAATTATTACCTTATCATTGTTCTTTATACTTTTCTTCTTCATTTAAGTTTGATGATAATATACAGATTTAAATCTCTTTTGAATTAATTTATTCCCTGAACTGCCATAGGCTTGGGCTACATTGCCCTGTCCCATTAGGGTAGCATTGTACACAGCATGCATTCCATTTACTCAGCAGTCATCATCCAGCTCAACTCCCAAACCCCAACCCAACCCAAGATGCTCTCTCTTCTTAACTTTCCTGTCTCTTACTACTATTCAAATACTTCCTCACTTTGGAACTATTATCCTTATGGCCTTTCTTAATCAAAATCTGTGTTTTTGAAGGACAATCTTTGTCTTTTGAGTGGACCTCTTTATTCAGTCCCATTGTAAGACCTGGAGAGGCTGCTAGCATTGTCCTAGTCTTCTGATCCATGAATACGGTGTAAGGGAAGACTCTAGTGTTTCTTACTTACTTCCAATACTTCCATTCTGAAACAGATGTGTGAATTTTCTTGCACATTAAGTAGTTCTCTGATGCCAAATAGATATCATACAATTTTGACTCAATTCTGACACTTTCTATCTAGAGTTAGCATCAAATCTCAGGGGTTAAAAGCTCTAGCCCACAATTCTTACCTCAATTCAAATGACATTCAAAGGTTCAGGTTTCACCTGTGCTTCCTACTCCCCAGCTATAAATTAGAGGTCCCCAAGACTCCCTACTCTGGTTCATGAATTTGCTAAAGTGGCTCAGAAAATTCTTGGAAACAATTTAGCTGCTAGATAACCAGTTCATCATATAAAGATCTAATTCAGGAACAGCCAGATGGAAGAGCTGCATAGAGCAAGGAATATGGGAAGAGATGGGGGGCTCCCGCTATCTCTGGTTGTACCACCAACTTAGCACTTCCAGTGATCAACAACCTGGAAGTTCTACTACCCTAATCATTTCAGGTTTTTATGGAGGGTTCATTACATAGGTGTGGTTGATTAAATCTAATTCTGCTATAAATCTATTTATTGGCCTATAGATTATTTAGATATAGTTTACAACTATTTGAGGATATTCTAGAGACTATTCTGTTATTGATTGCTAGTTTAAATATATTGTGGTCAGATAGCATAGTCTGCATGACTTTAGTTTTTTTAAGTACATGGGGTAATTGACCTGGCCAGTGTTGCTAAATGGTTAGAGAGTCAGCCTATGCACACAAAGGTCTTGACTCCTTAACAAGAGAATATGCCTAGGGTGCGGATTTGATACCAGGCCCTGGTACATTCAATGTGATGTTTCTCTCTCTCCCCTCTCTTTCTTTCCATTTTTTCTAAAAATCAATGTAAAAAATATCCTACACTGAAGATTAACAAAAATACATGCAGTTGTTTGTTTGTTTTTAGTTATTTTTTATGGCTTAGAATATGGTGTACCCTTTATTTTGTTGTTGTTTTTGCTATTTTTGTATTTGTTTTGTTTTTATCTTTATTGTTGAAAATATTACAGATGTTCCTTATTTCTTTCCCCATTTGACCCTGTCTAGCCCGGCCCCACTCCCCTCCCCAGGCCTTCACCACACTACTGATGTGTCCATGGGTTATGCACATATGGATACAAGTTTTTTGGTTAATCTGTTCCCACCCCAACCCCTTCCCTCTGATATCTGACAATCTGTTCCATGCTTCTATGTCTCTGGATCTATTGTGTTCATCAGTTTATTTTGTTCATTATGGTCTACTTTTAAATGTTTCATGTGCAATTGAATGTTTTATGTGCTGTTGTTTAGTGGAGTTGAGCTGTCTTTAAATATCCATTAGATCAACTCTATTGATAGTTCTGTTCAAGTCTTGTAACTCATTATTATGTATTGTTAATTTTTGAAAGAGAGAGAGAAAAAGATGTGAGAATGTCTGACATTTGTTCCTTAAGTATTTCCGTTGCTTTTATGGAGAAAAGAAACATTTTTGTGTGTCCTTACTTTGCTATTTTGCTGATACCACTTCCCTGCCTTAAATTTTTAAAAGGGAAGACTCTACCCCTCCTTGTAACCAGCAATAATGTAACTGAGGGAATGAATACGTGTACTTTGGAACTCACATGATGAAGTCATTTATTTTAAATATCTCTATTGGTAATTAAACTGCTATTATTCCCATATGCACATGTCTTTGCACTTATGTCCCTTTGTTATATTTTTATTGATTTCAGAGAGGAAGGGAGAGGGAGAGAGAGAGATAGAAACATCAATGATGAGAGAGAATCATTGATGGCTACCTCCCGCACACCCCCTACTGGGGATTGAACTGCTACTCAGGTATGTGTCCTTTACTGGAATTGAACTTGGGACCTTCCAGTCCACAGTCCAGTGCTCTATGTACTGAGAAAAACCAGCTAGGGCTGCATCAATCTCTTAACTGCTCCAGAACTTAAGGAAGGCACACACTGTTATTTACCAGCCCACTCATGCCTCAGCTTTATGTATGACCAACACTATGAAATGGTATCAGACTAAAGGCAAGGACCTGGGTCACACTTCAGTAGATTTTGCTGCAAACAAATTAGCAAGAATTCAACGATAACTCTTCTCCTTAGTGTTATGCCAAATGCTAAGTCAATTTCTTCTTCATACACAGATCACTTACTAAGAGATTTGGGTGCAAACTAATATCTAAGATTGCCTAACAATATGAATATATATATATATATATATATATAATCTTTATATTAACAATTAAGCCATTTCATTGATATGTTTCTTTTTTTTAGGACAATTTATGCTAATGAGTCTGATTAAACATACTTAAAACATAGCAGAAGTTGGAAGCCATTTCTTGCCAACAGTGAAAGTGGTCTGTGACCTGGGCATCATCACAAGCTGAGGCGCTGGCTCTAGGCAAACAGCTGGCAGGTGCACCTGGTCCTTTGGGCTCTGATGTGTTTCCACAGATTCCCTGGTTGATGTGTTTGTACATCACGTCCCTGCCTTGATCAAAAGCAAACTGGAAGAACAGCGCACCCATGGCAATGGTGAGGGTAAGGTGGAATAGAAGAGAGTATAGCTTCTCAGTTAATATGGGGACCTCCGTGTTTCCCCGTCCAGTAGGTTTTTTTGTTTTGTTTTGTTAATATATTTGTATTAATTTCAGAGAGAGGAGAGAGAGAGAGAGAGAAGAGAGGAGAGAGAGAGAGAGAGAGAGAGAGAGAGAGAGAGAGAGAGAGAAAGAAAGAAAGAAAGAAAGAAAGAAAGAAAGAAAGAAAGAAAGAAAGATTAATGATGAGAGATAATCATTGATTGGCTGCTTCCTGCATATCCCACACTGGGATTGAGCCCACAACTGAAATTGAACCGAGACCTCTTGGTTCATAGATTGATGCTCAACCACTGAGTCACACTGGCCAGGCTTTCCAGTTGGTTTCTTATCTCTAATTATGTCATGCATTATATTTTCCAAAAGGAGATGTGCCTTTCAAAGACAGAATGGAATTGAAAAATTTTTAGTATCTCAGCATACCAATTCATAGAAAATGAATAAACATTCAATTAATATATATATTAATTAGAAATATATAAAATATGATCTAACAAACATGGTAAACTAGAAAGATTACTAAATGTGGTTATAAATGGTTTTCTCACTTAAAAATAATTACCTTGGGACAGTTTTTCAAATATTTTTCTCAGCTATGAAATAAAATATAATACTTTATGAAGTTCTTGTGCAAATTAAATGCAGAAATTGATATAAAGTATAAGGCTTAATGAATATCAGTTCTGTCCCTGCTTATTCTAGGAACACCAAATAAGTACCTTAAAATAAATATGGCCTAATGTGTTTAATAAAACCATTTTACCCATCTCATACAGCCTACATGTTCATCCTAAATAGTTGACCAGGCTGTTCTGTTTTTGTTTGTTTGTTTTTCAACATGATCTAGAGTATAACCAGCAATAATAAATGTTAAGAAATATTATTTTTCTAATAAGAAGCTTGGAGACACATGGAAACAATTTTGAGATTCACTATGAGATTTTTGTCCATGCTGTTTTTGTTATCATAATGTCAGCTCCCAAATCGAAACTTCTGTACACAGAAACAATCAGAGACACAGATCAGTGCCTTGCTGCTTGGATAGGAATGTTACGTAAACATTCTCCCTTGAGTTTAACAGAATCTTCAGAAATGAGTAATGTCTTAGAAATGTCTGCTCAACAGATTTCATATATTGATTTGTCTGCTGGCTTGGCTTACTACTCACACAACAGGAAGATGGCTGACTAGCACACTATAGGCATTAACAGGTCAAAGTTACTTTGTAAGTTTGCTTGGACTTTTAATATTGACCTATTCATTCTCTGGAGTATTCATTTTCTCTAAAGGTTTTCCTTTCTCTTGTTTACTTTCCATACTTTTTCACATAGTCTATAGAAACCTATGAATAAAAATAGTTTTAATAGCTAACATTTATTGAGTATAGATTACATGGCATTATGTGACTATTTACTACTTACAACATCACTTTGAGGTGGATACTACTACAGCCCAAAATTCATAA
Organism: Antrozous pallidus; assembly: GCA_027563665.1. Classification (NCBI taxonomy): domain Eukaryota; kingdom Metazoa; phylum Chordata; class Mammalia; order Chiroptera; family Vespertilionidae; genus Antrozous; species Antrozous pallidus. Next base: position 66,080,645 of record CM050516.1, on the reverse strand, counting down.
ATGAGAAAACTGAATCACAAAGAGGTTAAATGTCTATCAGCCCATTTTCCTGGTTAGGTTTGTATCAGGTTTAATCGTTCCTTTATGATGGTGTGTTGAAAATCTACAAACTACATTTATCCTTACAGTTGCCTTCTTGTGGCATTCTGACAGTAGGGGCAGCACAAGTAGCAAATTGCAAGGTAAACACAAAGAAGTGCTTTTCTTCGCTCAACGGCTCTTCCCCACAGTAGCAGCAGTTGGTTCTAGCCTCCAATTCCCTTTTCTCCACCAGCAGCAACATCACTGAAACCCCTCTGGTAGCAACAAGCTTACACCCTTCTTAGAGGTCTGAGCTCTGTGCGGCAGGACCCCTCTCTGACAGTTTATATCATGATAATCCCAACCTTTTCCCTTTATTCCTCCAGACGGATGGTGGTAGATTCTTCTTGCAGTTATTTTTCTGGCTTATCTCAGTGTTTTTTGTTTATTTTTTTAAACCAATTTTTACTTGTTCGGCTTACTCAGTATCTATACAATGAACTCCCTGTTCAATTCCCTCATTTTAAACACCTAGTTTGGTTTCTGTTTTTCCTGCCAAGTCCCTCATTAATAAGTTCTCCTGGCTCATTTCTTTGCAATGCTGGATCTCTTAATTTAGGTTCCATTTGGGTTAGAAAGGAAATTGTACATTTTATAATAGTTTTGAATAATTACGAGTATAAGTAAACACATACATCTGCTTCTCATATCCTGGATGAGTAATATTCAGTGAAGCTACCCTTTGCTCAGGACTACCTTGAGAGTTGGCAGTGCTGAAACCATGCCAGCTAGAACTGAACAAGTAACATCCTCTTGGGCTCATATCTTGTGTTTTTTTGGTCTCCCAGATTTTGAACCAACACTATTGAAAGGTTTGGATCGCACACCAGTGACATGAGGCCATAATGTATCAAAAGAGATTTTTATTTTAAGCACCTGTGTACAAGTGGACTGATTCCAACAAAGGAATCAGCGGAGAATGAAGGGGGAGGCATGGTTTTATTCACTTCTGCTGGCTGCAAACAGTTCTGCTGACGTACAGAGCTTGACTGATGTGCCCTGTCCTTGGCTCTTCCTGGCACCAGATGTCCAGTGGCTCTTTTGGGCTATGCCATGCTCAAGGTTGCAAACTTTCTGCAAGAAATCTGCTGAGCACAATAAGTTTTCTCTGTCCCATTTTATTCTCTTTAACTCTTTCAACTATGTATGCCCAGAACGTGCCAATATTTTTCAACTTTTTATCAATAAAAAATACGTGTTTCCGTGTGTGTGTGTGCGTGTGAGTGCGTGTGTGAAGGAATGATGATCCCAAATACCTAGTAACCTTTTAATATCAATCACTTCCACTGAACTACCTGACTTAACCACACTGCACATAATTGGATTCTCCATTTGCTAGTTCTGGGATTTTAAGTAAATTATTTAATGTCATTCACTTTTCTCTAAAGTAGGCATTTTAAAAGTATCCAACTCAAGGATTATGAGTTCAGTGAGTAAATACATATGAATGATTAGATTGTCATTGTCACATAGCAATTGTTGAATGAAAGTCAGTTTTATTGCTGCTATTCCTACTGTATCCTAGACTGCCATAGCCTGGAGAGATATGAACTGGAAAAAATAGCTTCCTCTAAAGCATACATAGAAATTTCTACAAACTAGAAATTATTTGCTCAAAACTGTTGGAAGTATAAACTTATCAGACAATTTCTCCCTGATACTTGGTCTATCATTTGGGTGGAAATAGCCTGTGCTTTAATACTTCATGCCTCAGAAGAAGAGAGCTGCTCTGGTGAAAGGAAGTGGGAAAATACTTGCTTCCCCCTTCCACCCCCCTCATTTCTCCCTTACCACATTTTCACAGAAGAAATGTGAAGGCAGAGACCAATGGCATGGGCATTTTTTATATTCCTGGTGGGAAACATCTGCAGATAAAGTACAGTTGCTATATGGTTTCTTTCATTTAGAACCAAAATTCTCAATCTTAGAAAGAGTATTTTTTGAGCTCTTCAGTAGGAAATGGAGCAGTGCCCACTCCTAACATATATACTAGTGGCCAGCTATCTTCTGTATTGGATGGCTCTGGCCCTCAGGTTTTATATATGTAATCTGCTTTTTACTTTTTTTTTTCTTTCATTTATTTATTTATTTTTATTTTTTTATCTTTATTGTTCAGTTTATTAATTACATTGTTTCCCCTTTTTATCCCCCTATAGCTCCCCTCCACCCTGTACCTATCCCACCCTCCACCCTCACCTCCCCCTCGCCACTGTCCTCTCCCATTGTTGCAAGATTTTTGTCCAGACTCTTGCTGCACTTCCCACAACCCTTTTCTCCCCAAGAATTGTCAGTCCATTCCCTCTCTATGTCCATGTCTCTGTTACATTCACCAGTCTATCCTGTTCAACAGCCTATCAATTCACTTGATTTTTATGTTCATTTGTTGATAGATGTGTATTTGTTGTTCATAATTTTCATCTTTCTTTTTCTTCTTCCTCTTCTTAAAGAATATCTTTCAGCATTTCATATAATGTTGGTTTGGTGGTGATGAACTCCTTTAGCTTTTTCTTATCTGCGAAGCACTTCATCTGACCTTCAATTCTGAATGATAGCTTTGCTGGATAGAGTAATCTTGGTTGTAGATTCTTGCTGTTCATCACTTTGAATATTTCTTGCCACTCGCGTCTGGCCTGCATCGTTTCTGTTGAGAAATCCGCTGACAATCGTATGGGTGCTCCCTTATAGGTAACCAACTGTTTCTCTCTTGCTGCTTTTAATATTCTCTCTTTGTCTTTTGCTCTTGGCATTTTAATTATGATGTGCCTTGGTGTGGTCCTCTTAGGGTTCCTATATATTGGGGTTCAGTGCACTTCTTGGACTCCTAAGTCAATTTCTTTCACCAGGTGTGGGAAGTTTTCAGTCACTATTTCTTCAAATAGGTTTTCATTGTCTTGGCCTCTCGTTTTTTCTGGCACCCCTATACTTCGGATGTTAGTATGCTTGAGGTTGTCCCAGAGGCCCCTTACACTATCTTCAATTTTTTGGATTCTTTTGGTTTCTTGCTTTTTCAGCTGAGTGGATTTTACCTCTTTGTATTTCAAATCTTTAACTTGGTTCTTGAGGTGCTCCAGAGCCCTTTTAGGTCTTTGTATAACATTTTTTGTTTCCGTCAGTGTGTGCTTAATTTCTGGTTGGTCCTTTTTCATATCCTTGAGAGTCTCCTTTATATCCTTGAGGGTCTCTTTCATTTCCTTGTAGGACTCATTCATTTCCACGTTGGTCTTGATCATTTCTTTGCAGCTCTTGTTTATATCCTTGAGAGTCTTGTTCATTTTCTTGTAGGACTCATTCATTTCCTTTGTGGTCTTGCTTATTTCCTTATAGGCCTCGATCTTTTGTTGGAGCCTCTTGAAAAACCCTATAACCGTGGTTTTGAATTCCATGTCCAGTCGTGTTTTTTCCTCCATTTCTTTCACATCTGATTTCTTTCTATGTTGCTGCATGGTGGCTGCTTCCCTGAGTTGGTCAATTAGCTTTGTGTGTTAGACTTCCTACTAGGGACAGTGGCTCAGCCTCGCCGGTTACCTGAGGTGGATATGGGCTGCACAGTCTTGCTGAATTTAAGCTCAGTCAATCGTTGTTAGCACTTGGAGGGTTGACCTCCAGGCCAATTGTCTGTGAAGCTCAGCTGTGCTCAGGTTGGGTGGGCTGAGTCTCCGGGCCAAGCAGACAGTGTTAGCTCCGCCCTATGCGGCCCTGGGGACTCTGTGCCGGGGGCAATGGCCGCCAGCACCTCTGAGAGAGAGCCGCTGCCGAGCTCTACCAGCTGATGGGGAATTCAGACTTTCCCAAAATGACTCTGCATGCACAATGTCTCACCCAGGGTCATAAAACAAAGCAGTCTGACGGTTTTCTGAATGAGAGACAAGTCGCGGAGCACTCTCTGCACCGTCATGCAGCCGAGCTGTTCGCTCGCAAGCTGCCCTCTCCACAAGCCGGGAGACCCGGCAGCACCCGAGCTTCGGCGTGCCCTCCCACTGTCCAGTTTTCACCCCGTGTGATAGTGGGTTCTCTGGACTTCGCCCAGAGCTGGAGAATCAGTCCAGTGGGACGCCTTTGTCTCCCCGTTCAAGAAAACTGGCCGGTTTTCAGCCGCCCGCCCTCTCCGCGGCGCGCGCTCCAAACCTCTCTCCGTGCGAATCTTTCAATGCTGTCCACCGCCACTCCTCCGAGTCACAGTGTCTTATCTTCACTTTTATTTGTGGAATTTTCACTCGGCGAGCGTTCTGGTGATTCTGGAAGGTGTTTGTTCTTTTGTTAAGTTGTAGTATTAAAATTGCTGATTATGACGGCAAGATAGGTGTTTTACATTTGCCGTCATCTTAGTTCTCTCCTGCTTTTTACTTTTTAAAAGTATTTTATAGACTCCAAATTTATCTTGGTTATCCTCACTTATTGCTGATAAAGTTAAATTCCAGAAGCTAAATGCTTTAGTGTAGTGGTTGAACCAAGGTTGAACTAGGTCACCAAATGCTTGGCCACTACTCTCTGGGTTAGAGGGAAAGTTTTCTCTAGCTATCTGAAAGGAAAGTGTTCCTATGAAATCATTCATAAGCCGAAATGGCATAAAACAAATAAGCTATTTTCACTTTTTTATTTAACAGTACAAATCCTCTTTGGATTTCTTTCTCTTAGCAGAAGCAGGTGCTAATGTTACAGATGACCAGAGAAGAACCAAACAACGATTAGAGAGACAAAGTTATACTTTTATTATTATTATTATTATTACTACTACTACTACTACTACTATTACTACTACTACTAGGGGCCTGGTGCACACAATTCGTGCACTGGGGGTGGGTGGTCCCTCAACCCAACCTACTCCCTTTCACATACTGGGAGCCCTCAGGGGATGTCCAACTGATGGCTCACCCCCAGCCTTTGGGCACCCAGCCATTGCCCTACTCAGCTCAGCCCCAGCTGCATGTGACCACCTGGCCCCAGGGGCTGGGTGCTCGCAGCCACTGCCATTTCATCTTCACCCCCAGGCCTGGCGCTCATGCCACTTGGCTCTGCCTCTGCTCCTGATTGGCTGGTAGCATAGCCAATCAGGAGCAAAGGTGCAGTCAAATTTACATGTTTCTCTTTTATTATATAGGATTATTATTATTATTATTATTATTATTATTATTATTATGCACAGGCCAAAAGAAATCTGTATTTCAAATTCTGGGCCCCAACATGGAGGAAGTTTCCTTGTTTATATATTTTTACGCTCTTTGTCTCCCAAATATGGGGTTTTCTGTTCCCCTTTGCAAATTATTAAAGAGCCCTATGTGCTGGGGCTTTGAGACCTCAACCAAAGGTTTGGCTTGGTGCCAGCACTAATAACTTTGTCTGGGAAAGATTTATGGCTTCTCTGGAATGGGAGTAGTCTTATTTCCTTATTATTTAATCAAGCAAGTATTTACAGAAGCCAAAATAGCAGGGTTAAAATTTCAAACAGCAGTTTTTATATAAAATGGATGCTTCACTAATACAGATTTTCTGTAAAAGTGAAGTTGTGTAAAGTGAACTTTGAGAAAGCAGGAGGTCCTTATATATGTTTGTTCTTTCTTGGAGCAAGGGTCCATAGCTCTTAGTAGACTCGCGTATAGATATATGGTTTTAAAAAAGAGGCAATAACCAGAATTCTTCAGAATTACCGGAAGCTGAGTTTGGGACAGGGCAAACCTTGGGGGCCATTTCCAGTAGATGTGGTGGACACATTTTTGGTCTTTTGCACTAACTCCATTTACTTGTAGGTGGTAAGGACCCAAGTAATTCTGGCAAAAGATGGATTTTTATTTCTCATTTCCTGTTCTGATCCTGCCTCATTGAGACTTCTCCAAGGATCAAAGGACTGAATATTTAGTTCAGAATGAATGTTCTTATACACATTCAGTGTGATAGAGAGACAGAGATTTGATAAATTGCATCATAAAAGCTCAGCTTTGACAATCGGGTTCTAATCATAGGACACTACTTAAAAAACAAAATGAGCCGAGACCAGTTTGGCTCAGTGGATAGAGCGTCGGACTGCGGACTGAAGGGTCCTGGGTTCGATTCCAGCAAGGGCATGTACCTTGGCTGCGGGCACATCCCCAGTGGGGGGTGTGCAAGAGGCAGCTGATCGATGTCTCTCATCGTTGTTTCTGACTTTCTATCCTTCTCCCTTCCGCTCTGTAAAAAAATCAATAAAATATATTTTTAAAAAAACAAACAACAAAATGAGACAGTAAATCATATTTTCTACTAAGAAATAGTAAATAGTTACCAGAAGGAGCTACATTTTTCCTGAAGTAAAATGTGCTGCAGAGAAATAAACAAGATGCAGCCCCGGTGCCATTCATATGTAGCCTCGGAGAGACTCGGACTCTGTTTCCCTTTTGGGAGAGAACTCCTAGAACTGGCAGCTGAGACACATCGGGGCAGGAGAGAGATAAGGAGGAAATGTGCCACAGTGAGATCTCAGAGTCCCTGTTTACTTTACAAGTATAAGAGTAAAGAAGGTGGGGTCTCCTTGCATGAATAGTCTCGCCATGTGATACATCCGTAACTGTAATACCTGCACTTTTTAGCTAATGCGACATGGAAATATCTCTGGAGTGAACATACCTTTCTTTTTTGATACTGAAAATCAGCGTGATGCTAGAAATCTTTTTTCTTTTCCTTTCTTTCCTTCATTTCCTCTGTTTCACTTACTCCCTCGCCCCACCCTCTCTATATGCCAAAAGTTTTCTCTGTAATTTAAAGCCTTTTTGTTTCATGAAAGTTAATATTTTAGAAGACAAAACAGCATGCTCTCTCAAGACATAAGACATGTATAGACTTACTTTCAGAACAGCAACCAACACCCTCAAAGTAAACTAAACAAAAACCCCAGTCGGAGGAGGAAGTTGCATGGACACTACATTTCTTATGTTCTCACTTGTTACTGATTCCTAAATTTGCCTCAATGCATTCCATCGAGTCCTAATTTCTAGCAACTTTACCATGAAAACTTCTGTTCCAGTGAAAGCATGGATACATTAAAACCAAGGAAACTCCAAGCATTGGGCTTATATAAAAAAAAAAAAAACGGAGAAAATATTGTCCTGCTTCATTCTGTTGCACTTCCTTGTATTTTTTAAACAAAACTCAATTTATCAATGTTAGAGAGGATAGAATATAAAAGTAAAGGATGTCGCCATATAAGTTGGAAATATATCCTCGACAACAGCTTCTGGGGCTGATCTGCATAGCAGGCTCTCATTTTCTTATTCAGTGTGAAAGCTAATAAATCTATTTGTGAAAACTCCTAAAAGGCAATCATTTTAAGAAAGAACGAATTCTGGCAAAAGCTATTGTTTGGGAAAATCCAAATGACAAGTGCTTTAATCTGACAACATTTGCAGTTCCAGGGGCACCATACATTTTAAAACCATAAAAGCAACAACACATTCTGTGTGGCAAATCCTACTGTGCTTGAATCTGCCCTGCTGAAACCTGCTGCCCGCGGTATGCACGATGTATTAAGTACACGAAGGATGACAAATTATAAATCTACACTATCTAGTCATTTTGCAAGAAAGTGTTTATTTTCTTCTCCATCCATCTGTTTTTGTCATACATTCTCTCCAAATTCAGTTAGGAGCCCTCCCCCATAGCATTCTCATGCTGTTTCTACATTTTTTAGAGGGTAAGCATCAGATTTTCCAATAAAAATAAGGTTATGTTATTGACAGCCTCAAATAAAATATGTTTTTTTTCAATTATTGAATTAAAAAATTATTTTTTTCTTATGTGTAGAAAGTAATGATTCAAGATGCCCAGAAGGTGAAATTCAGAAATTCAGTTTCCATGTAATTTACTTCTTCAGTTGCTATTTTCTGTTTGGCACTGGATGCAGGACACTGAACATTGTGAGAAATGAAAAGTTGATGGTCTTTGCCCTGAAGTTTACAATCTGAGAATAAAAGCTGTAGCAAAGTGAAGTAAACGTTGTTAGAGGAAGGCAATAAGAGGGGAAAACAATATACTGTGAACTTGGAAGTAGAGACAAAAAAAAACCCTGTGTTTATTTAAGAACTGCCAATCTCTCAAACTGCCTCCTGCCAGATGAGCCCTCTGATGGGAGGCTTAGATGTCCTTCTCCTGCATTTATAGAGACAACATTTTATTTGGACTCTGAATCCTGCCTCAACCCAGACCACAGTGAATTGCCAAGAAAACACACCGAATTTTTGAAGACATTCCTTCATACACTGTAACCTGACTCCCTTCTTTTCTGTCACATCTAATGGAAACTGGTCAGCCAGTCTTTTAAATGTCTCCATTATGGTTTGCTCTTCCTGGTCCATAATCAGCCCAGATCCCTGTGACCCACTTTCTTGCCCCAAAATGCTCAGCTTTTTTGCTCTGCTTTTTCATATCCCAAAGTCATTGAAGTCCAGCTTCACACTCACCTCTCCCACCATGTAGACGCCACACTCTTCCAGGTCTCAGTCACTAAGTTATGCAAAGGTATGCATATTGATTGTCAGCACCTGTTTCTATTGCACCTTCAATTTGAAAATGAGCTGCTTGAGGAAATCCATGAGGTATCCCATACCCACGTCTCTTAAAATGCCCTGTTTTTACTATAAACTCAAAACCAATTCGATGTGACTAAATGACCATTGAACACACTGTTTCTTAGACAAATTCTTCCATTAATAAATATATTACTATCTTTATTATAGTCAGTATAGTAAATATAAGTGATGGACAAATAAAAGTAAGTGTGATTTTATCTACTTTAAACCTGTATCCTTAAAAAAATGTCTATTGAATGTAACATTTGTGTTTAAGATTGATTTCTGCTGTAACATTTTTCCTAATTTTTCTCCAATCAATTCCTCTAGTTTATATGACGATTGTGATGGGGTTCTTCTCTTATGATTAAGTTGAAAATAATACAGGTCAAAATACTGTGTATTATCTTGAATATAAGCACTTATACATACATAAATACTGAATTTGGCTAAAATATCTTAATGATAACAGGCTTTATATTATAATTTTATCAAACTCACCAAATTTTTTTTCTTCATAAGTGATTCTCATATGCAGGCAAATAAATGTATTTGTTATGAACTTAAATTATATCAGGTGATATTTAACTTGCTTTTAACTTAAACTCAGTATTATTACTTGGCAAGCAATACAGTATAAGCTAATGAAAATTTTCCTGAAGTACTTATACTACTTTAGCTAATATTTTGTCAGAAATCAATACTATTTTACAATATCAAAGTGATTAGTAACTTTTTTGGTATATCTAGAGCAGAAGATGCTGTAAATTGGGTTTAAGATCTCTCTGCTTTTTGCTCCCATCTTTTTTCCACTTTGCAATCTACTTTTCTATTTCTGTGTTCAAAGCTATAATAAGGACCATCTCATTAATATTAAGTTCTTACATATATAATTACTTATCAGCATTTGTTAGGTTAGTTTTTCATAGTTAATTTATGTTAATGAATAACATTATTTGTCTGCAGTTCATAGGAAAAAAAAATAGAAAGAGATACATTATAGTCTTTCCTGACTAAACTATATTTCTACAGTAATGCCCACATTTTACTTAGAATAAAATTCAGACTCATTAGCTATCTTTTATTCAATTTTTCCACTGCCATCTTCATATGCACCCTGCACTATACCTAACTCAAATTTTTAGCTGTTTTAAAAAATGTGACCTGATTTTTTTCACCAGTCTTATCATCTGCCTTCTCTCTGCCTGGATGCTTTCCATTTTCCTCCTAATTGCTAAATTCAAAGCTCTTTTCAAGAGTCGTTTTGTCCTCTGCAACAGATGTGGGTCACAGTCTCACTTGACTTCTTTCTGTGGCCCTCTGGGTTCTGTGTTTCTCTCACCAAGTGCAGGGTGAGCCACAGAAATCAGCCAGCTAGAGTGGGAGGTGCCCCAGCTCCAGGCTGAGATGGGGCCTGGGACAGACTCTGACAGTGATGAATCCATACCAGAGCTCTAGGACCAAGATTCCATATAGGCAACCAACCACGCAGGTCCAGTTGGCAGCTGCAGCTGAAATTCATGTAGAACCAGTTAGTAAAGCAAAACAGAGCCAGAGTGAAAAAAAAAAGTCACGGAAAGCTTTGTCCAAATTGGACTTTCTGTGGGTGACAGGAGTTACTAGGGGCACTACCCAGAAATCTAAGAATATCCTTTGTCATCACCAAATGATATGTTTATAAGTGCACAGCATCAGATATAGTAAAACCTCGATATAAGGAACTAATTTGAGCAAGGGGGTGTCCATTAAAGCTGAAAATCTGTTACATAATAGATTTTCTGAATGCATATGTTAAAAATTTGACAGTTTACCTGTTTTTACTTATGTAGACATGTTTGTGCAATTACAATTAAGTATGTATGAAAACTTTAATTTCAAAGAAAAGTTTTCTATATGTATTACTATAATTTTAAATTTATGCTGAATAAATCTAGTAAATACAAGCATTCACCAACTACCACAAGTAAACAAATGCCCACAGCTGGGGCATGGCTTGGCACATCTGGGGATATTAGCTAGCAAGCATTACACCTGTCACAGAGCCCTAGCTTTTTGGCTCAGTGGATACAGCATCAGTTTGGGGACTGAAAGGTTCCGGGTTCAATTCCAATCAAGAACACATGCCTGGGTTGCAGGCTTAATCCAAAACAGGGGGCTTGTAGGCATTAGCCAATCAATGATTCTCATCATGAATGTTTCTATCTCTCTATTTCTCTCCCTTCCTCTTTGAAATCAATAAAAATATATTTAAAAAAAAACCCACAAAACTGTTGCAGAAAGTCACACCATGTGACAACAAAACCAATTACCACACTTGATGCCATGAGATCAAGTACTAATCATTGTGAACATTGTTTACAAGTGGTAACTCTTGGATTTAAATATGTAGACTATACTTTTAGATATATAGCATTTATTTTTGTCAGCAAAATTAACATATGGCCTATTTGCTAAAATGTGTTAACAATAACAGTGAATTAATAACAAAAAATAACCTGTTAATTTAATAATAAGCAAATCTTGGTTAAAAGCATATAAAAATTAACAGGGTATTAATTTCCATTAAATTGAGGTCCGAAAAATTGAGGGTTTACTGTACCTGCATAGTTTTGGGGGAAGCCAAGATAGAGGATTGATCTCAGCAAGCACACTGGCGGCTGCTGAGGAAATTAAAGTTCAAGTTGAAGCTATAGTAAACATTCTAGAGAATACATAGACTCCAATTGTACAAGAGGAGAGTAAAAAGGAAGAGGTTGATGAAACAGGTGTGGAAGCTAAGAACACAGACAAATATGTAGAGGACAAAGACAGTTGGAGCCCTGAAAAAAATACAAACAGTAGTGATATTATAAATGCAATAATGGGTGCTCAATAAAATGTCGCCACTATTGTTGAGTATGTCATGTTGAATTTTTTTAACAAAAGACTAATAACATGTTTTAGAGACTTTATTTTTCAGAAATAGGGGTTTAGGAACTATTCTTTAAAGTAATTATGATAGAGGTTTGTGGGAGTATGGACCCTGGTGACTTCTCAGAACTGACAGTGTCAAAACTCTGTTCCTAAGATGAATACTGCAGTGATCCTGTAAAATATAAGATAACCCTTGCCACTTCTCTGGACAAAACCAAGCAATGATTCTTCTGATCACTCAGTAAAAGCTGATACCTTACCATAACCTGGAACTCCTTGCAAAATCGACCCTGTCATGAATTGGATTGTATCCCTCCAGCACTTCCCTCAACATTCATATATTGAATCCCTAACCTTCATTGTGATACTATTTGAAAATATGGCCTTTGGAAGATAATTAGGTTTAGATGAGGTCAGGAGGGTGCGGCCCTCATAATGGGATGAGTGCCCTTAAGAGAAGAGACATCAGAGAGCTTACTCTTTTCCTCTCTGCCATGTGAAGATACAGAGAAGAGAAACATACACAAGCCAGAAAGAGGACCCTCAGCAGAACTCACACTGCTGGTATCTGAATCTTGGACTTTCACCCTCCAAAACTAAGAGAAAATAACTTTATGTTGTTTTAATTATCTAGTCTATGGCATTTTATTATGAGGGCTCAAACAGATTAATACAGATCTCTATTAACTTTCTGAATTATTCTTCTTTTATCTCCTTTACACCAGTCAGAGCCTCATTTTTTTCATCTAAAAATACCAGGTATGACCCTGTGTTAGAATATAGCTTTACCTATACCCTCTGCACTAAAATAATCTTTTGGAAGCCATTCACTTGTCAAAAAATGTCATCTCTTTCAAGACATTGTTAGAATCACTTTCTCAGCAAAATCAATCCTTCCTGCCCTATTTTACACTACACTTACCCAGCATATCACATCTACACCTGCCTTTAGGATTCTCTAACCTTCTTACTCTGCTCTATGTTTTCTTCTTATTGTTGCTGTTTTTTAAATAGAACATATAATCTTCTAACCATAAGGTATTATTTATTGATTATGTTTACTAGTAAATGCCATTATCTGCATACTCAACTGTAAGCTTCATAGGAAAGAGCTTTTTTTTTCTTTGCTTCATTTCCCTAAATGAATTCCAAATATATATGAGGGTATACATTTTGTTCCTTAAAGATTAAACTTTAATGTGTTTTATATTATCTAAGGTATTTTTCCTCATAATTCAGAACTAGACTATGTGCAGATTTCATAATCTACTTTCCTTCTGAAATAATTATAATAAGTACTTTATCTACTTTTAATCCTCACTACTAACATTAAAACTTTTGTATGTAATTAGCTTCTTTTTAAACTTTTTTTTGGTTAATGAATAAAACATAATCTCATTAGTTTATTTTACTTGGAGCCGAATCTGATGTTTCCTAATGTGCCTTGCTTGCAACAAAATAGTCCTTGTAAATAACTAGAGTTCTCATCGTAAGCCCCTTTGTAATATATCACAATTCAAGGCACTTGGGCATACATCTGTGATCAAGATAAAAAAACAAAACCCTATGCTTGATCTTATATTATAGCAATCTTATTTTGCATATCCTCTGGGTACAAACCCAGCTGTTTGAGTTTCAAAAGCTATTACTGTCTTTGACCCTCATTCAATTTAAAAGTTAATTTCATTGCACAAGACTTGTACTAAAACTTTCTCAAAGTTTCTGTTTAAACTATTCCCATGAAATTGGACTCAAATCTGTCTGAGAGTGAATTAGACCCTTAGTGAGGACCATTAACACCTTCAGTGCATGTATAATGCTTAAGCAGCAACAAAGTGGCTCAGAAATTTATGTGTCTGATGACCAATATACTTAGAGAGTTTGACTGATGAGCCAGGAAGGAAGAGAAAACAGATTCCTGGGAGATTATCTGATATAGCTTCCTGCTTCCAGGCAGGCACATGCTGAGGCTGTTCAGGACAGATCATTTTCTAATTAGTATTCTTCATATTCCATGTTCATTTTTTCTTCTCTTTGAAATTACACAAAGCAGTTGTTACAGTGCCATGCACCTGACGCTGTCTATCACTAACAGGTCCTGGATTGAATGGTTGGCCTTGAGTGGCCAGATTATTATGACCACCTATTGTTTGTAGGCAAATTAGCCATACACTGCATCTTTTGGGATATGGAAGCCGAAGGCCTGTTCCAACACCTTTGGTGTCTGCAGTTACCAAGATAAAATGTCTCCAATTCTCACAGGAACACAAGGATTGGACAGTCAAGCATTGGAAAAAAGTCATGTGGTACTATGAATCACATTTCCAGTTCCATCATGCAGATGGCAGAGTGAGAATTTTGAGGAAACTGCATGAGAGCATGCATCCAACATGCATGAATACAAACCTTCAAGCTGGTGGGGGCAGTGTTATGGTTTGAGACATGTTTTCCTGGCATGATTTGGGCCCTTTAATTCGTGTGGAACAACGTCTGAATAGCACAACATACCTAAGTATTATTGCTGATCAAGTTCATCCTATCATGTTAACGGCATATACCAATAAAGATGGCTTCTTCCAATAAGACAATGTGCCATGCTACAGTGCTCGTTTTGTGCACGAGTGGTTTCAAAAACATGAGAGAGACTTTACCTTGCTTAGGTGTCCCCCACAATCACCAGATCTCAATTCAATTGAGCATTTGTGTGATGAAGTTAAAAGAGCCATTAGGCATCTGGTTCCACAACCCTCAAATCTCACATAACTGAACAGTGCTGTTCATCAGGCATGGTGTCAGATTCCTCACATCACCTTTCAACATCTCATGGAGTCAATGCCAAGAAGAATTGCCACAGTATTGAAGGCAATAGGTGGCCCAACGAAGTACTGATGGGGTGATCATAATAATCTGCCCACTCAGTGTATATTTTTCTTTGCTTAGTAGCCACCTTGCAAAAGTTAATGTACTTCTTTAACTCTTTAAGTTGTAATAAAATTGATATTCTCCTGGTTTAAATTTCTATATCAAAGATAAATTAAGATAGGTAACATCAAAGTAGAAACAAGTAGAGAGTTAATCTGGTTTTGCCACTGGGGCCTTACTATTTTGGATATTTTCCTCCCTTGCTAAATGTTCAAAGTAATACTTACATTTACTACCTCTTTGGATTGTTGTATAGATTAAATAAACCAATGCATCTGGCAGTGCCACACAATCTACAGAGTACTATTCAACTATAATGTCGTTAATCATTTCCCCTTCTTTTTCCCTGGCGGAATTTTGTTTACATAGCTACTATTATAGCATTCAGGAAGTTGTTTGCTGAATGTTTGTTGGAGAGTACTGCATGCCTCTCTTTTTGTTTCCCAACACCAAGATTGTCAGCTACTAGAAAGCAGAGGCCTTAATTTATTATGTCTCCTGAATGGAAGCAAATAAAGTGCTATAGATGTAACACTCAATTAAGTAAGTGTGGAATAAGTTATTAAATAAAATATGTAGATTCCCTTACTGATTATTTGCAATATTAATATACGTTACTATGCTAAGTTGGAATCAGAAACCAAAGGCATAATGAAAATAGTTCAAGCTCTAGTTTTCCAGATTTCAATGGTATAAAACTGTGATGTAAAACTATACCAAAAACAAACACAAGGTTTTTGTAAATATATTTTTTTATTGATTGCAGAAAGGAAAGGAGAAGGGGAGAGATAGAGAAGCATCAATGATGAGAGAGAATCATTGATCGGCTGCCTCCTGTATGCCCCCATCTGGGCATTGAGTCCACAACCTGTGCATAAGCCCTGATCAGGAATCAAAGCCTCACCTCTTAGTTCATAGGTTGATATTCAACCACTGAGCACACCAGCTGGACAAATATAAGTTTTAAAGAGAATATACAAGCTTTAAAACTATTGGAAAGGAATAATGCATTCCAAAAAAGTCCATATTATCATTTGTTATTACAGTGAATGGACAGATTATTATGATCTCTGAATGCATAATAATCTGGCCACTCAGTGTATATCTACACTAATAAAAGAGAAACATGCAAACTGACTGTACCTCTGCTACACCCACAAGCCACGCCCATCAGGAGTGAGTATGCAAATTAAGCCAACCAAGATGGCTGCAGCCACAGAGCAAGCAGGAGGCTTGGGTTTCCCTGGCAATGGAGGAAGCCATGGCCTCAGTTTAAGGCTACAAAGTTTCAATTATAGAAGATAAATAAATACGAGAAACCAGGGCCTCCACTTGGGTCACTGGGTGCGGGAGGTGTTGCCAGCCTGAAAACCACCACAGGCCCCTCAGCCCAGGCCACACATTGTCCTAAGGGAACCCACGCCCTGATCTGGGAAACCCTTCTAAGCAAACCTACCGGCCCCCACCTGTGCACCAGGGCTCTATCCTATCTAATGAAAGGGTAATATGCAAATTGGCCATCACTTCAACATACAAGATGGCTGCCCCCATGTAGTCAAAAATAGCTGCCCCATGTGGACACAAGATGGTTGCCACAAGATGGCCAGCAGGAGAAAGCAGCTGGAAGAAACCAGGTCTGCAAGGGAGGGCAGTTGGGGGCAATCAGGCCTGTGGGGGAGAGCAGTTGGGAGGGACCAGGCCTGCAGAAGAGGGCAGTTAGTGGTGACCTGGCTGGCAGAGGAGGGAAGTTGAGGGTAACTGGGCAGGCAGGGAAGGACAGTTGGTGGGAACCCAGACCTGCATAGGAGGGCAGTTAAGGACAATGAGGCTGGTAGGGGAGCAGTTAGGGATCAATCAGGCTGGCAGGGGAGTGGTTAGAGGGTGATCAGCCTGGCAGGCAGGCGAGCAGTTGAGAGCCAGCAGTCCTGGATTGTAAGAGGGATGTCCGACTCCCAGTTTAGGCAAGATTCTGGTAGGATTGGGCCTAAATGGACAGTCTGACATCCCTCAAGGAACCCCAGATTGGAGAGGGTGCAGGTTGGGCTGAGGGACACCCCACACTCATGCAGAAATTTCGTGCACTGGGCCTCTAGTCCTATATAATAAAAGGCTAATATGCAAATTCTCCCCTTGACCAGAAGTTTGACCAGCAGGCAGGCCAGACAACTGCCCATGTCTCCTCCCCCTGGCCAGGAGCCAGACCCCACCCATGTACAAATCATAATAATCTGGCCACTCAATGTATATCTATTTATAGTATCATAGTTCAATATATTTTACTGTAAAGAATGATGAATATCAGGGCTCAAATATTAGGTCAGTTATGTTCTTCCTGTTTAGTTCTGTGAGATTTCTATGGTTCACAAAGACAGAGATGTCTACTACTTTAATTTTAACGTGCTGTGAAATGTTGCCCTGGTCAAAAATAGCTGCCCCCATGTGGACACAAGATGGTCGCCACAAGATGGCCAGCAGGGGAAAGCAGTTGGAAGAAACCAGGTTCTGTTTTGTAACCATTTCAATCCATTGTTTTAAAGCTTCAGTTAAGTCTTCTTTAAAGATTGCTTCAATCAGTAGTCATTTAGGAAATTAGAGGCAAAACAATTCAGCAAATGAGAAATAATGTTTCTATTCATACATTATATCATCAATACATTTTATCAGAATACATGTGGTAAGGATCATAATCTGTCATAATAGAATGATAATTATATTTTTTCATGCTACATTAATATCATTCAAGTAGAATTCGCCTTTAGCTAGGATAATACATTAAAGGTGTACTAATCTTTTCCCAAGTAAATGCAAACTTTTATAATAGAGTGGGAAAAGCTAGCATGAACAAGATCAGCAACAGCTTCCACTTCTCTGGTGATTAGTAGCATGGACTTTGAAGCCAGGCCTCCTGCATTCATATTGTACTTCCACCACCTATCAACTGTGGGACTTCAGTGAAGTTACATAATCTCTCTGTGTTTCATTTTTCTTAACCAGTGAAGTGAATATTCATAGTCCCTACTTCACAGAGTTGTCCTGAACATGAAAACAGTTTAAAATACTGAAAACATGTAATAAAGTCCCTAGAAATATAAAGACCACATAAGCATTTGGTATTGGTTTATGTCAATCTTTTGCATATATTACTTCTTTAATTAGAAGTCATATTTTGTGAGGTTTCCTTGAGTGTCAATGCTGTTTCAAATGTCCTGCTGCTTTTGGGTCTAATAAGACCAGAAGTTTCTACTGAAAATCTAAATCTAATGGAAGGGCGTCAGCAAGGTTTCAGCGCTGGATAAAATTTCCACACCACTTTAGCCTTGGGTTGGAATTCTCACCACTGTAGTACCGTATTCTGAATCACTGTGAGATTCAGAAAAAGAGCTCATGAAAAAGGTTTCTAACTGTTTCATCATCTTTGACTTTTACTCTGAGATCCTGGAAAGCAAAGAGCTTCACTGTTTTTCCTTGCACAAATGCAAATCAGCCCAGGGCCAGAGCCTGGGAAGCAAAGGCTTCTACTCTGTGCCTACATGGAAAACCGACCCGCGGTTTGGAGACTCATACTCTTCATTAGTGTGTGCTTCCCTCAGTGCACCAAGCACCTGTCACCTTTCCTCCACCTGGTTTTCAGTAAACCTCTTTTTCCGTGTTGCCTCTTTTCTCCCCTTCTCTTTTGATTTGTATCTTGAGGGAAGGTAAGAAGCTCTTCCCGGGTGACAACATGTTCAAATTATTTACAGTGGCTCATAGGTGCCATTATTTGCAATAAATAAATAAATAAATAAATAAATAAATAAATAAATCAGCATAAGGTTGGAAGTCATATTCCTATTTGATGATTCTAATGAATAAAATATAATATTTGCACTTAGAAGATGTTCAGTGATTTAAGGTGCATTGAGGGCAGCATGCCATGCTTGATCCAAAGGGCATTAGTAGCCCTAGCTGGTTTGGCTCAGTGGATAGAGCATCAGCCTGTGGACTGAAGGGCCCCAAATTTGATTCCAGTCGAGGGCACATGCCTGGGTTTTAGGCTCAATCCCTAGTTGGGGGGCATGCAGGATGCAGCTGATCAAGGATTATTTCTCATCTTTGATGTTTCTGATTCTGTCTCCCTCCCTTCCTCTCTGAAATCAATAAAAACACATACCAAAAAAAAGGCTTTAGTAAGTATGGATAACAGTCCTCAAATTAGCTTTATGGAATCTTGTGTCTCCTCTAACTATGTTTTAAATTAACATTGATATGTTTTTGTACATGTGTGTCTCTCCACTTACATCCCTTTCCCCAAAGAGTTCTGTGATTGAGAATTGCAGTGATTAAAATGGAAGGATGATAGAATCTCTTAGAAAGGAATAAGTAAAGCACAGAGAATCAAAAGGAAGATGGGCCAAAGCCTAGCTTTGAAGCCACAGAGAACAGCAGTGGGCACAGGGAAAGGAGTTAAAGCGTTTAGAGAAGAAAAATGAGGTTCTCCTGACTCCCCACTCCAACCCACTGGAAAGCAAACCCGATTTGGAAGTCTACAGTCTTCACCTGTCTTGGTCACATATAACCAACCCTGGAGCAGAGCCTAGCAGTAGTTGGCACTTCATAAACATTTCATAAAGGAATGAATGAAAGAATACAAGTAGCATTAACAAGCAGAATTTGAAGATTAGTAGATGAATGCAGCCACAGACATAGAGAACTCTTCTGCTAAAACAGTCAGGTTACTCATAAGGTAATGCCCATTTTTCCTAAAGCAAATACACATTTGGGGGAAAAGGCTATCCTATCTAATAAAGACAGAATATGCAAATTTACCATCACTCCATGACAACGATGGCTACACCCACAGCCAGTGAGGAGGGAATATGCAAATTGACACAACAAAGATGGTGGCTGGGCAGCATGCATGAACAGGCACAGAGCAGACAGGGCAGGGCGGGACACCTGTTATGAGGGCAGGGGTGGGCGTTGGAGGAAGTTACAGGAGGGTGGCAGGGCTGGATCGAAGGTGGAAGGCAACTCTGGCTGGAGCGAAGGCCCAAGTCCCAGGTGCTGGAGGGAAGCCAGTGCTAGTAGCCAGGGGAAGGAAGGCCTATTCTTGCACGAATCTTTGTGCATCAGGCCTCTAGTGTTAGTACATAGCACACTCATATAACACTCTGTTACCAAGTGCCCAAACTAGCAGTGAGGCAAAACACAAATGCAAATGTTGGCACGTCATAAATATTTCATAAATGAATGAATGAAAGAATACAAGTAGCATTAACAAGCAGAATTTGAAGATTAGTAGATGACTATAGCCACAGACATAGAGAACTCTTCTGCTAAAACAGTCAGTTTGGAATAAGTAACAAATTTATTTTTTATTTGGCAACTTTTAAACTTTGTCAATAACAATTGACAAAGTTTAAAAGTTGCCAAACAGCTTCAAAGTATTTGTTTTATTGGGTTCTTTGATCCTCACTGAGCTGGAAACTTCTTATGGACAGTGATAACCTTTGGTTCCAGGTAACAGTATCTGACTCAGAGTCCGTACGCCTTTATTAATTTATTGAACTAAATCCCAAGAAAGTTTCCCAGGTAAAGCAGACATCCTGCCAAATCAAATAAAGCTCGTCTTAATCTCTGCAAGCAGAGAATGCCAGTGTTGTTACTTTGTTAAATCTCCTGTAAAACGGGTAAGGCTAAGCAATTGCTCCTCTAGTGTGAAAGAACCATAGCATTGACACTAATTTGATTTTTTCAGCGTTGTCCTTTCTATAATTGCATCACTTAGAGTCTGCACCCAAAATATCTCTTGTCAGTTTGTTGACACCTAGTACCTGTCAGCCTCTGAGAAGATGGTAGCTCAGTGAGAGAAAATGCGTTCACACCTCCATGATTCAATCTATCGGCTTGCAAAAGCATCACTTCTAGCGGAGCACAGCTGCACTGGAGGGGAGGCTTGTTCTCTAGTCTCTCTGGCTGCAACCTGATTTGATTTGTGTTGAAAAGGACTACTCTAAGAGCCAATGGATATGAGGGTAAATGTGCACTAGAGAGTACAGGCAGACATAAATGTTTTAAATAAAATGGTAACCGTGGGAGGTAAGATAATGTATAGAAGCATGAAACCTTAACGTATTGTAATTACCTCACTTCAAAGGAAAATAAACAGCTTTAAACATATTATGACCTAATTGAGATTACATACATAAGTAAGCCCTGGATTTTTCTGACCTTGATTTAACAAACCTTGGCTTTAACAAAGATAGGGACAGTGATCCACTTTTTGGTTGACACTAGGTTGGTATAGTCCTTGGTCTTCTTGAATTTCTTTTCTTTGACTGAAACTCCAATTGTAAGTTGGGGCAAAGTTGAACAGGGCCTCAATAATACTGGCTTGTATAGACTCAGGTAGATTTTCTGCCCTGTGAGTAGGGTGCTATGGATGACAATTTTTGATTCAACATATTGGGAAACATCCATTTCATAATCTGTACGGGTGGTGAAGGATGTGTGTCCCTCAGCCCAGCCTGCATCTTCTCCAATCTGGGACCCCTCAAAGGATGTCCGACTGCCCATTTAAGTCTGATCACACTGGAATAAGTCTAAACGGGCAATCAGACATCCCTGTCACAATATAGGACTGCTGGCTCCCAACCGCTTGCCTTCCTGCCTGCCTAATTGTCTCTAATCGCTTCTGCCTGCCAGCCTGATTGATACCTAACTGCTCCCCTGCCAGTCTGATTGTCTCTAACTTCCTTCCCCAGCCAGGCTGGCTGGTCACTCCTAACTGCCTTCCCTTGCCAGCTTGATAGCCCCTAACTGCCCTCCCCTGCCAGCCTAGTTGCCCCCAACTGCCCTCTTCTGCAGGTCCAGTCACCCCTAATTGCCCTCCCTTGAGCCTGGTCACCCACAACTGCTCTCTTCTGCAGGCCTGATTGCCCACAACTGTTCTCCCCTGCCAGCCATATTGTGACAGCCATCTTGTGTCCACATGGGGGCGGCCATCTTTGACTACATGGTGGGTAACCATCTTGTGTGTTGGAGTGATGGTCAATTTTCACATTACCTCTTTATTATAAAAGATAATAATAATAATAATAATAATAATAATAATAATAATAGGTTTCATAGAAAAAAATTAAGAAGCTTTAAAAATGGGAAATCTTTTAACAAGAAAAAATTGAGCCTATAAATGTTCAGGGATAATTCAAAAATATAATTCCTAAATAACATACCCCAGCACTTCAAGTATAATAAGTACATTTGCTTATTTTAATTTGAATTTTGCAAACAATATAATTTTTTGGATGGTGTACTAAGTCCAAATATTTATAACTAATGATATATAGCAAAAAAATAGAAACTGCAGTAATAATGGAATAAGAGATTGACTATAGTTGGATAACAATGTAAAATTTTATGCATAATACATAAGAGTAAGAGAAATAAAAGACAAGTTTATGATGTTGGATGTTGGGGAAAACATAAGTTTATCAAACAATAAAAGTTTAAATATATATTTTGTTAATTTCAACATTTAATGGTAAACTTTTGACCTGAATTAATCTCAAATCAGAAATACAAATTTACATTTCAAAATATACTGATATTTTTGTAGGATACTATATTTTTTATTTCATATGTGCATGCTTCTTGTGGCAAGACTAATATATAAAGGATTATCTGCTTTTATATATCACTGAAAAGGGATGTATTTTAATTTAGAATTAAATAATATATGAAAGGCATTAATCTACAAAACAAACATCATGTTTACATAAGCAATTACATTTAATTTGAGATGGCAAATGTTTAAAAAGACATCATCTATCCAACTGTTCATTATATGTCTATTAGCTTTAATACCTTAGAGAATTGGAGAATATTAAATATAAAACACCTGCCCGAATGATACTACATTTAATTATCACAGTTTAATAACATTTAAAGCACACATTTTTGCCAGTTACTTGATATTCTCAAAAAGTTAAACATATATTCTGTAGAGACTACATAATAGTGTGAGTTCAATTAAAATAGAATTTCAATCATCTCACACATTTACTGCCTGCTTAGTATGTGCCTACTACATACCAATCCCCTTCTAGATGTATAAACAAAACAGAAAAACCCCTGTTCTCACTGGGCTTCATAATGTTCATGTGTTAGATGGAGTTGTGCAGATAATAAAGAAATACACAATAAATTACATAGCATATTAGATAGCAAAACTGTGAAAATCAATATTAATAAAAGTAGATAATTGTGTTGACATTTTGCCATTCTTGAACTCTAATCCTATCTAATAAAAGAGTAATATGCAAATTGACCATCATTCCAAGACACATGATGGCTGCCCCATGTGGACACAAATGACCACCACAAGATGACTGGCAGGGGAGGGCAGTTGTGGGCAGTTGGAGGTGACCAGGTCAGTAGAGGAGGGCAGTTGGGAAGATCAGGCCAGCAAGGGAGGACAGTTGAGGGGGACCAGGCCAGGAGGGCAGGACAGTTGGAGGGGGACCCAGTCCTGCAGGGGAGGGCAATTGGGGGAGACCAGGCCAACAAGGGAGGGGAGTTAGGGGAGATCTAGGCCTGCAGTGGAGGATAATTGTGGGGAGGGATCCCAACCTGCAGGGGAGGACATTTGGGGAAGACCAGGTCTGCAGCAGAGGGCAATTGGGGCCATCAGGGAGGGCAGTTTGGGGTGACTGGGTTGACAGAGGAGGGAAGTTGGGGGGACCAGGTCTGTAGCAGAAGGCAGTTGGGGGCAATCAGGCCAGCAGGGAGGGCAGTTAGGGGTGACCAGGAGAGCAGAAAAGGGCAGTTGGGGGAGACCAGGCCAGCAGGGGAGTGAAGTTGGAGGGGACCAGGCCTGCAAGGGAGGGCATCTGGGACGGTCAAGCCTGCAGGGGAGGGCAGTTAATGGTGAGCAGGCCAGCAGGTGAGGGCAGTTCAGGGGCAACCAACCCTGCAGGGGAGGACATAGGGGGGTGACCCAGGCCAGCAGGAGAGGAAAGTTAGTGGTGCCTGGGTCAGCAGGGTAAGGCAGTTGGGAGCAACCAATGCTGCAGGGGAGGAGAGTTAGGGGTGACCAGGCTGGCAGGGGAGGGAAGTTAGGGACAATCAGGTTGGCAAGGGAGGGCAGTTAGGGGCAATCAGGTCAGTCAGCGAGCAGTTAGGTGTTGATCAGCCTGGCAGTGGAGTGATTAGGGAGTGATCAGGTTGGCAGGTAGAAGGGGTTAGGGGCAATCAGGCAGAGGCAGGTTAGTAGTTTGGAGCCAGCAGGCCCCGATTGTGAGAGGAATCAGGCCTAAAATGGCAGTTGAACATCCCCCCAGGGGTCCCAGATTAAAGAGTCAGGTTGAGGGACAACCCTCCCCGCCAACCTATGCGCAAATTTTGTGCACTGGGCCACTAGTCCTATATAATAAAAGGGTAATATGCAAACTGTCCCCTTGATCAGGAATTTGACCAGAGTTTGAACAGAGGGCAGGGCCAGCTCACTAACTGCCCAGGGCCCCTCTCCCTGGTGGGCCTTCCCCCCATTTGCATCCCTCCAATAGCGGGAGGCCTGCCAGACTCCACTTGTGCACAGATTTGTGCACAGGTCCTCTAATATAAAATAACAAAGGTTAAAACTTTTCTAATTCACCAACTGTAGTTGTAAATTACTGTAAAATAGCTGTGCAGTGCCAACTCAATATCATGGAAAGAGATACATATTCTGATGACCATCACTGGAAAGCAAAGCACTTTTCCATTTACTAACAAGATTATATGTTGTATTAATTGTGAACAAACTAAACTACACTAACATGATTATATTAAGATTTAGTCTTCTTGGAAGATAAGAAAAGTTATGATGCTTTAAGACTGCACACGAGGATTTCTCGAGCATGACTTTCAGAACATGTTTTTGTGTATGAAGTTCCCAGAGAGGTTAATGTTTGGAGGAAATGTGTAAATAGACTTTCAATAGGTGCTGTTTTTATTCCCATTACCCATTCATATAAAAACAGCTAAATGGTAAATATATGTATGACAAGGGAAATTATAAGCAGACCTTTTTGAGTTCTTAATGTTATAATGTTGGATTGTACATTGGCATCTTGCATTAGAGTTGTATTGATTTCTGTGATGACAATATTGTTCTTAATATTTTTCTCACATTAAAAATTTACATCTATCAGATATGATTGAATGTACAGTTTCATCTATAAAATCATTTTTTAAATCCTCACCTGTAAATATTTTTTATTGGTTTTAGAGAAAGCATGAAAGAGAATAAGAGAAACATCAGTGTGAGGAGAGAAACTTAGATTGGTTGCTTTTCACACGTGCTGGACTAGGATTGAACCTTCACCCTAAGAATGTGCCCTGACAGGGAATCAAAGCCACAACCTTTTGGTTTATGGGATGATGTTTCAACTGAAACCCTGTGAAGAACTTTTTAATATATATATATATATATATATATATATATATATATATAGATTTCAGAGAGGAAGGAGAGGGAGAGATAGAAACATCAATGATGAGAGAGTATCATTGATCGGTTGCCTCTTGCATGTTCCCCAGTGGGGATCCAGCCCACAACCTGAGCAGCTTCCTCGACCTGGAGTAGAACCATGAGCTCCTGGTCCATAGGTCTGTGCTCAGTCACTGAACCATGGTGACCAGGCAAGCAGTTGTGAAGAGTTTTTGAGTTGCATGTGAATGGTGATAAGATTCTAAATTACATTTTTTTAAAAAGTGCTTCAACTTACATGAATATAATTAAACACAAGGTGAAAATTATGTTGGTTTGCCATACATAATGACACTTCTCTGGAAATATATCCCATTGTCCAATATTTTATTTAATTTGTCTTTTACTTAAATCCTTTTTAAAAAATGTTTTTTACTGATTTTTAAATAGAGAGAGCAAGAGAGAGAAAAACATGTATTGTTTTTCTTGCTGCACACAGCACCCCACCCCACTATGGGTGCATAGAACTATACTCAACTGACTGAGCTATACTGGCCAGGGCTACTTAAATCTTTCTCTCACCTAAATCTGTTTCTTTTCTGGGTTTCTTATTTCTATTAATAATGTTATGTTTGAAATATTTCCTGTCTTTTTTTATGATTCATACTTATTTTTCATTTCAAGTATGAGTCTTTAACATGCCCCATTTTATAATCTATACTTTCAATATAATTGCCTTAAAGACCATCAATTGCATTGCTACAATAGCTTCCCAACTGATACCTTGTCCTCTAATACCCTTTTTCTCTGTCAAATTTTCATTCCATTAAAAGACAATAAACTTGTTCAGCCTGTGTGGTTTAGTGCTGTAGACTCAGGAACCAAGAGGTTGCTGGTTCATTTCCTGGTGGGGGCTCATGCTTAGGTTGCTGGCTCAATACCCAGTAGGGGGTGTGCAAGAGCCAGCTGATCAATGATGTTCCTCTCCTCAATGTTTCCATCTATCCTTCTCCCTTAAAAAAATTAATAAAAACCTATTTTAAAATAATAAAATTTAAAAGTGTATTCATTGTCATTTCCCTCTTATAAAGTTATTGTTGAGTCCCTATTGGATTATGTCCAAACTGTTTAAGTTTATTTCACTCTTCACCTCCCGCCCTCCCTCCCTCCAAAAGTTGATGAGAACCTACTTTTCTTGCTTTATCTATATTGTCTTCTTTACATAAATATTTACTTCCTCCTGTCACTTTTGTTCAAGGACTATCCAACATCTTATTCCCATTTTGAGTTTCACAGTTTTTTTCTCATTTTAATGACCTTCACTTCTATCACAATATCAGCCCCAGATAATTTTATAGAAAAAAAAACTTACCTTTTGCTATCACTTTACTCTTAAAAAGACTGCCATTAAAAATGTACTAGTTGATGTTAGACCTTCTTTATAGAGAAGTTACGCCATTATTTTATTATAGTTTTTCTAAGCTTTTACACATTATTGCTGGAAGCATTATTTGCAATACATGTTTACCAGGATGTGCATGAAATAGTGCTGTTGCCTTGCATGGTAACTTTTACTCTCTTTCTCCCATCCTCAAAAAAGGAAATGTCTATCTCAGGAAATATTATAACATTTTACTTGTTTTGTTTTTTTTTCAAAGAATCACAAATGTCAGTGTTTTATTACAATGTTTTTAAAAAAGTGACTCAATATTTGTTTGGTTAATAAGGTAAGCCTATGGAAAGAAAATGATTTTCCTTTGAATTTCCTTTTGATATTCCATTCTGATACTCATTACTTCAATACACATGAAGGGATTCTAAAGAAAAAGAAATTTGAAAAATGAAAAGTTCCTCGTTTTAAACATTGAATATTACGAGAGAGTACAACTTAGAATAGTTTATAAAAAGGCAAACTAAATTGTATTTTCTTTTATATATATATATTTTATTGACTTTTTACAGAGAGGAAGGGAGAGGGATAGAAAGTCAGAAACATCGATCAGCTGCCTCCTGCATAACCCCTCCTGGGGATGTTCCCGCAACCAAGGTACATACCCTTGACCGGAATCAAACCTGGGACCTTTCAGTCCACAGACCAATGCTCTATCCGCTGAGCCAAACCAGTTTCAGCTGTATTTTCTTATTTGATCTCACTTCATATGCCTTCTACTCCATCCCATCACTTTCAAAATAATGGGGAGCACCAGCATGTGTTTGAAGCAATGGAAGAACACACAAGACATTGGTATGCACATAAAATCATTGACTGAACTCTCAAAGTTTAAAAGGTGAGAAGTTTATTCTCCTTTTATCAAGCAGTGTCTATAGATGGAGCATCCACATGGTATAAGCTACCAAAGAAGGATGTGTGAGACAGACTTACATGAAATTATTAAGAATGGACACTTACTATGATTCAGGTTCACAAGGGAGGAAATTGCTAGAAAGGAAAGCATATAAGTAGAAACATAAGCTGATTTTGTTGTTTATTAAATCTACCTCCCATAATGTTTCCTTAAGCTAAGAACAAACCTACTGGATCACATAGTTCCGGATGCTATATACACATAAGATATTACACACTATAAAATTTCAGGTTTCTAAGCAGTTTTACACAATTTAAACTTGAATAAAATTTGTATTTAAAAAAGACCTTATTAGATTACCTTCAGTATATGGAGGTCATTTCAATAGCCCATTAGCATTTTTAGCAGCAACAAAGCAAAAGTAAGTAAAAGATTCTCAAAACATGTAAGCTATTACTTTAAGCCAAATAATGATCTGCTTATTTCAATAAACCAACTTTCTAGTTTTAATCCACTTCTACTGGCCTTATTTTTAGCTTTTAAAATGCATTTTTTTTAGTTCTATGCAGTGTCTCAAATGAGATTAGTTAGGTTCTGAACTACAGCACAGAATTAGTGAGTGGGTCATTTAAGGGTGACGTAGGAGTTTAACCGAAGTCACTTAGGAAAGTTATTAAAGAATGAAGGTTTTGATGGGTTATATGTAAATAGTAAAGGCAATGGTGGCATACATTTTTACTCACCACTGTGGAGCTATCCCTTAATTCCCAATTTTTAAACTAATTATTCTACAACGCTAATATTCATCAGTTCTCTAGCCAGCTTTTTACTCTCTGGTGTTAATTTCCCTACATATGTTTTACTCTAAGCAGACAAAATAATGCCTATTCTTTAAGAAATTAGACTTCCTGCTGATGGAACACTGGACTACATGAAAAAACATCAATTTTGCTATTAATAAATGTTTGTAAGCAGTTGACATCCCAGACAAACTTGCATTATGAACATAATGTGCTCTAGTAATTGAAAGCAAGATGAGTAGAGAATACATTGCAAACATTTTACCATAATTATTTTCCCTCCTTCCTTCCCCATTTTCCATAGCAAGCTGCAGATTATACAGTGTCAAATAGTGCTTTGTCACCTGTATAGAACCTAAGGCTGACTTTTGCCTTCAAATGATATTCCATTAAACAAATAACTGAAGGCAGGATTTCGTGCAAGAGATGTTAAATATTTCTCTTTTAAAGACAAGAAATTTATAGTTATGAGTGTTCAGTATGCAGCTTTTACCCTTCTTTTTCCTCTTGTAACATTCCCTCAAGGCACAAAAGATTTTAAACAGTGAATGGGACAGAATATTTTGCATTAAGAATTTTAAGTTTCCACAATACCTTTTATTTCTGGTATAAGCATACCAGAAAAGGACAGAAGAAAAATAGATAAACCACCCTTAAAATAAAATGGGGCTGAAAGTCTTCGGAAATTCCCTGCAGCTGAGTTCTTTTTAAAGTATTTAAATTCCTATTTTGTTGGCTTAAAACATAATTATAGATTTGAGTCTTGAGATTAATATATTTTCTTACTAAATAATGTGTTAAAAATTTCTAATCAACTGATATCACTAATTGTGTATTTTCTGCCAAAAAAAAAATCCATTTTATTTGGGCCAATTGAGTTAACTTGAGTACGAGTAGGATATAAACTTGAAAAAATTAAACTGTAAATTTAAACAATGAATTAAGTGCAATGTACTGGAAAACTCTTCATTCAATAATTATCTAATAGGGCTCCTAGGCATCCCCAACCCAAATAACTGTATTTCCTTTTCCAACTTCAGTGATCTCACAGTTTAGCTTATTGAGCCGTCCATCTAGTATAAAGAGAGAGTCCTTGGAAGGTGTCATCAGGTATTGCCCAAACAAGCCACTGTCCTGGATTTGCCTGTTCTTCCGGTTCCAAGGCCATTCTTCTGCCTTGAGTGGCTCCTTAAGGCTCTTTATCATCTTGACCTTTCCCGAGGAGAGCTCCACAAAGAGCACATCAGTCTGTGTGCCAGAGCTCCCGTAGATGTTGTACTGATGGGCTTCAGTAAAGGACGGCTGAAATGCCAGGTCAGATATGTGCAGATTCGTGTGAATATCAAAAGCCTCCTGGATTTCTCCTCTGATGGTAATGTACTGGACCCTCACCAGCCCTTTCAGGTCGTTAATGCTGACAAGATAGTGCCCATCTGGAGACACATATGGAGTGCCCGTCACATCACTATTGAATCCAATGACTGAATCAGTTACACTGTCCACCATGAGCTGTGGGGGAATTGCTCCAGTGCTGTCTGGCTTGCAGCCAACGAAGTAGTACCCTCCCAGGTGTGTATAAGCCAGCGATTGAGGAACACACTTATAAATCTTCAAATTAATTGTCTTGATGTATGACATGGTCTCAAGGTCAATTTTTTGTAGCGCAGCTTCATCTTTATGAAGAATAAATCCAAACCTGAAAAAAAAGAAAAACTGAAGTTAGTCAGGAAAATGAAGAGTGGCTGCCATAAAAAGAAGCACTGTGGACAGTAGGAAGGGCCATCGCAAGTCCAGGTGTTCACTACAGTCTGTGAGCAATTTGTATCTTAATTGTCTCTGAGTTCACCTTTAAATTGTGCTTCCATCCTCCTTACTCTAGGCCATTACAGTCAAACAATTATAATTCATGCTGTAGAAAACAAAATAATTAAAAGTAGTATATCTAGTTAATTGCAACAAAAGAGACTAAAAAAAAGTAAATGTTATTTTGTATGTCTCTAGACCTTTGATATTGAACAAGCTTGGTTAACTGCTATAAAAGCCACAAGAATAAAAGGCTTGACTACATACTTATTCACTCATTTCATTTATGTCTTATATTGTCTTATCATCTCCTAATAACTCTGACACATAACTATTCAAATAATTATCTATATCTTTTGAATTTTAATCAATATTAAAGGATCATAACTAGATTGCCCCTATCTGCCCTCTCCTACTGGCCTGGTCATCTATTAACTAATAGATGAGGATTTATTATTTTTTGATACAGAAGTACTAGACTTCTGTATATTACATTTTAGAATCATCTTGATTACCTCTATGATCTTAACACTTGTTTTATTATACATTTTAAAGATGAATTACTTTTTTCACCCTTGCAATGCTTATATTGTCATTGATTTTAATGATATAACCTCATTGTATTGGTTTTCTTATGAACTTTGAAGATTTAGGGCATTTTTCTATTGAATTCAATTAAAAAAGAAATAATTAAAAATGTTTTGAAGGACATTTTTAATTACATTAATGCTTTTACAAGTGTTTCTTCTTAATGCTTGCTGAAAATGATGTGGCAAGGGTAAACATATTTTGAAACCCTTACCTATACCATTGGTGGCTTCCTACCAAAAATAAGTAAGTTAAATAAGATAAAATAAGATAGAGACTACTATGCAATATTATATATAAATTACATATTGGCCATTAGAAATGTGAAGGGCTTTTATTTTTATTAGTAATATTGATTAAAGCACTTTTTAATCATATTTAAAATCTCCCTAAAATAAAAATCAGAAAAATATTGTTACATATTTTTATAAATGAAAAATGATGGCATTTTATTAAGACAAAGCAAAATAAAACAAACAAAACCTCTACAAACAGCCCATTATGTTATCATCTGTGCAATTCATTTTTAATATGATAGCTAGAGGCCTGGTGCATGAAATGTATGAATGGGGGCAGGGAGGATATCTCTCAGCTCAGCCTGCATTTCTCCAATATGGGACATCCCTCTCACAATCCAGGACTGCTGGCTCCCAACTGCTTGCCTGCCTGTCTTCCTGATTGCCCCTAACTGCTTCTGCTTGCCATCCTGATCACCCCTAACCACTCCTCTGCCAGCCTGATTGACACCTAACTGCTCCCTGGCCAGCCCGATTGTCCCTATCTGCCCTCTCCTACTGGCCTGGTCTCCCCCACCTTCCCTCCTCTGCTAGCCTGATCACCCCTAACTGCCCACAATGGCCCTCCGCTGCTGACCATCTTGTGGTGCCCATCTTGTGTCCATATGGGAGCAGCCATCTTTGACCACATGGGGCAGCCATCTTGTATAGGAGTGACAGTAAATTTGCATCTTACTCTTTTATTAGATAGGATTCTTATACAAAGTTTTATTTATGTAATAATTAGCATTTCCAAAAAAAACAAAAATTATCATTTCTATATGTGATATAGAAATATGGTGCATTGAGGGGAAATAGCTCCTAAAAATTTAAATACAAGTACATGTCAAGCCCAAAATATAAATAAATGCATATCTTTAATATCATAGAAAAATAAGATACATTTTCTCAAATATCAGTCTTATGATTACATAACCAGGGAATGCATAAGCACAAATATTTTCCTAAAATAAAATTATAACTGCTTCTATGTTATTACATTGAATTTAATTGGGAAACCATATTATAATTTTAGCTATGTGAACATAATGAAGAGACTATTTGATGTCATTAGAGAATACAAATTCTTCTATACAAAAAGAACAATTACAGCCTGACTGGTGTAGCTCATTTGGCTGAGTGTCATCCTATGAACCAGGAGGTCATGGTTCCATTATTCCTGGTCAGGGTACAAGGCTGGGTTTTGGCTCGATTCCCAATAAGAAGCATGTAGGAAACAGCCTAACAATGATTATCTCTCATAATTGATATTTCTATCTCTCTCCCTCTTCTTTTATTTCTCTAATATCAATAGATACATTTTTAAAATGTCTTAAAAATGATCCTTTAGCCAGGCTGGCATTGCTCAGTGGTTGAACATCAACCTATGAACCAAGAGGTTGTGGTTTGATTCCTGGTCAGGGCACATGCTTGGGTTGCAGGCTCAGTCCCCATGCAGGAGGCAGCCAATCAATGATTCTCTCTCATCAATGATGTTTCTGTCTCTCACTCCCTCTCCCTTCCTCTCTGAAATCAATAAAATATATTTAATTTTTTAAATAATGATCCTTTATTAAGATGTCATATATGTACTGAGCAACTGCTCATCACAAAGCACTAGGAATATATTGGAGAGCAACATAACTCCCCTGATTACAAAGAGTAAAAATTTTGAGTGATAAAAATTTATAAACTGTTAGTGACTAATGCTTAATTATAGCATTATGCTATACTATTACTTAATTAAGTAATTAAATTTTCCATATTTTTAAAAAATACATCTTATTGATTTTTTTACAGAGAGGAAGGGGGAGGGATAGGAAGTCAGAAACATCGATGAGAGAGAAACATTGATCAGCTGCCTCTTGCACACCCCCTATTGGGGTCGTGCCCACAACCAAGGTACATGCCCTTGGCTGGAATCAAACCTGGGACCTTTCAGTCTGCAGGCCGATGCTCTATCTACTGAGCCTAACCAGTTTCTGCACATTTTCTGTATTTACTTGCAGTATTTAAAAATGCCATTTAGTATTTCTGGTGTATATCTGGAATTTACTCTTTTCCTGTGTCCTTAATAACTGTGTTAGTCTTTTCAGTAAGCATAGCTCATACCATAAATATTGAAAATAAAATGTTGTCCTAATGACAATGGAATGAAGACACATTAACAATCACTTCTGAATGTTCACATTACAGTATTAACACACACTGAAGGTTATAAATGCTACCTAACTATTAAAGAATTTAAGAAAAATTCAAACTGAAAACTGAGTCCTATTCTTTTTGTCAGCATCAAAAATATAAAATCCTAAATATCATTACCCACTCTCATACTTGTATTAATAAATAACTGACTCTGACTATGGAAAATGAATGCTGTTTCATCAATGGACAGGCATTACGAATATGTAAGTGTGTAGATATATGAATGTGTCCATCATTTATGAAATAAATTATGAACAAAGATATTGTCTTTTTTCTGTTATACATTGTAAATGTGCTCAGAGGCACAAGCAGTAATGTGCACATTTAATAAAAGCAATAAGCCAATCAAGTTGTGGCATTTCAATTCTCCTCTTAACCTTGAGTTTTCTAGTCCCTTTGGGCAATGGTTTTTGAATGCTAATGAGGAAGGATGAAGGAGACAAGCTCTAACTACTCTTGAACTATTTTAACTCTGATACTAAAGAATGCACTCAAGTGGTGATACGATCCAGCTTCTTTTGGAGGTAATTAAAATTTTAAAAATGGTTCCGTTAAAAATGCAAAAGCTTCACATGGGGTGATAAAATTATGTCTACTTTGGTACATGCACTGCATGCTACTTTAGGACTGGAGATCTAGCTAATAAGCTGATGCATCTGAATGCCTTCCATTTTTCACTACTGATTTATTGGGTAGGAAGTGGTGTCTCTAATTCAAAATTTCCCTCTAGTACAGATTGATATTCAGAAATCTCCCACTGTTCATTAGTCTGTGATTAATATTTACAGGGCTCTCAACTTTCATGCCTGCTTAGTATAATAAAATTCTGCATAGTACAAAGTTTAACATAGTTTGTCTAATATTTATTAGAATGTGTATAAGAAGTTGCAGATTAAGAGATGTGAGTTAAAAGTTATTCTTGAAATCACTTATTTTACTAGGAAAAAAACTCAAATAATAAAGTGTGACTGTCAAATATTCAGGTGGCATTATTTGGATTTGTTGCTAGATTTGGTGAGCAGGGTGACAGCATTATTTTCTCAAATTATTTTCTTTTTCTGAATGCTTAGTAAAAAAATGTTGTAGGCAATTAGAGAGACATAAGCAGAACAAGGATGATGAGCCAGGTATAGAAGGTCTTCAGTGTGGAAAGCCCAAGGTACTTAGCAAGGGCCAATCAATTGTAGGGTGAGACCTTGCCTCATGGTGACCTTTCTTTCCCTAAGTATCACTGCTCATTTGGTTTGAACCCCCTGACCTTTCCTCCCTAGAGATAACATTAAGGCTTCAATTGTATTTCAGTTCCAGGCCCACATAAGTAACAAAACCAGCCATGGCTGAAGTAAGAACCAGCTACAATAAATAATGATCCCCTGCCCTGGGGTTGACCAATAAACCATTGGAGACCACAACCGTGAAAAGACACATGAGGAAAGCTGCTGAATCTATTAAGATCTTTCCCTGGGACCACCCCTAAAATCTACACCATTAAAACTCTTAGGATTGAAGATCTAGTAGCTTTCCCTCCAAGAGGCATGACTGTGTTTTTCCCTGACTCCTCCACCTCCCTGACCCAGGCATGCTTCCATCAGCTTCCTTACTTCCAAGTTTTCAGGGCCCTCCTTTACCTCTCTAACTTGTTTCCTAAGCCCATGTCTTCTAGAAATTACTACTTCTACCCCAAATTTATTTACCAAATAAATGTTCTCTTCCAGTTTGGGTCTTGGATCTGAATTCTTTCCTAGTCAGAAGCCAAGTGCCAAGGTTGCTGAACCCAGGTTTGGTCTGACCCCACTCACCAGACAGACACCTGGTGTCACTTCCACCACTCACAATAAAAATAGTTTATTATCATAATATATAAAGACCTTGGGTCCATCACGACCAGAGGCTCGACCAACTGGAAGTCAGTCCTGCAGTCAGCACTGGGTTGCCATGGTAACTCAGCACTGACTGCTGTGGCTGCAGGTGCAGTGACCTAGCACTGATTACTGAGGGGGCTGTGAATCAGGCCTGGATAGAAGCCTGAAGAGAGAAGCAGGGTCTGATCCATAGCCTCTGTGGTAGCTGTTGGTCAGCACTTGCCTCTCTCTTTCTCTCTAGGCAGGCCAGCATCCAGGCCTCCATTTCTCTCCAAGCCTCTACCTGGGCTGCTGATCTGCCCTGCCTTTCTGATCAGGCCCAATTGATAAGCCTAGAGACACTGACTGGCACAGAAACTGACCAATTAGAACCAAATCTGGGTCAACTGTGAGGAGCCAATGGCTGCCTAGAAAGTGGAACTTTTGACACTGACTGGCATAGAAACCAACCAATCAGAACCAAAATGGCTGGCAGAGGGCAGTTGGGGGCAAGGTCAGGCCTGCAGGAGAGGGCAGGTGGGGATGAGATCAGGCAGGCAGGGAGGGCATTTAGGGGTTATCAGGGAGGCAGAGGCAGTTAGGGGCAGTCAGGCTGGCAGGGAATGGCAGTGGGGGTGAGATCAGCCCAGCAGGGGAGGCAGTTGGGGATGATCAGGCCTGCAGAAGAGGGCAGTTGGGGGTAGCCAGGCCTGCACGGGAGAGAAGTTGGGGGCAAGATCAGGCAGGAGGGTAGGGCAGTTAGGGCAATCAGGCAGGCAGACTGAAGCAGTTAGGGGCAATCAGGCGGGGAGGCAGAGGAGTTAGGGGTAATCAGAGGAGTTAGGCAGTCAGGCAGAGGCAGTTAGGGTTGATCAGGCAGGCAATCAGGTGAGCAGTTAGGAGCCAACAGTTCCAAATAATGAGTAGGACATCCCCCAAGGGTTCCCTTATTGGAGAGGGTACAGGCTGGGCTGATGGAAGCACCCCCCCCCCACTGCCTCCCTGCATGAATTTCATGTTCCGGGCCACTAGAAAAGATTATAAAAAGGCTCAAATTTAATTACTCTTTTCATGCTTTGAACTGAGAACCTGAAATGATTCATACACAGATAACTTATTTTTGATGAAGTAAGGGCTTTCAGTCTAGGTTGATCTAGGTTGATTTAGTTTCCTGATCCAGTTTATTTAGTTTGTTTTTAATTGATTTTTTTTAGAGAGAGAGAGAGAAGAAGGGGGAGGAATAATGAGAAGGAATCATTGATTGGCTGCCTCCTCATGCCCCACACTGGAGATCCAACCCGCAACACAGGCATGTTCCCTAGGTCAATGCTCAATCATTGAGCCTCCCAAGCCAGGCATTTTTTCAATATATGTGACCTTACTTAATGTTCTTGACTTCCATGAGTTTCCATTTTCTCATCCGCAGGAGGAGGATAGCAGTGCTAGCTTGCTGCTAGGATGAGAGTAAATGTATGTTTACTATCAGCCAAATAGTAGATCCTCAATAAATAAAACTTGTCTCTTCTTTATACCGTAAGAAGTAGTGTGGTAAGCAGTTAGACAGAATGAGTAGAGCAAGGATGATGGGCCAGATACTGAAGGACACCAGGATGAAAAGCCCTAGATTCCTAGCAAGGAATATTTTTAGGGGAGGCACCTCACCACATAGGGCCCAGTGATCAGCAAACTCAGCGAGCCAAATATCAACAGTACAATGATTGAAATTTCTTTTGGGAGGCAAATTTTTAAAAGTTAAACTTCTTCTAATGCCAATTCTTCAACATAGACTTGCCCAGGCTGTGGTATTTTGTGAAAGAGCCACACTCAAGGGGCCAAAGAGCCACATGTGGCTTGTGAGCTGCAGTTTGCTGACCACGGCCCTAGGCTGACCTTTGCTCCCTTAGCATATCTCTGGTCATGTGGTTTAGACCCCCCTGACTGTTTCTACCTAGAAATAACATTGAGACCTCAGTTGTATTTTAGCTCCAGGCCCAGAAAAGCAGCAAAACCAGACAATGACCCCCTTGGCTGACCTCATGACCAGGTGCATTGAATAATGACCCTCTGCCTGGTGCCGACCAAATAATTAGTGGAGACCTAGGCCCTGAAAGGGCACACCTGGAAAGCTGCTGAATATTCTATTAAAATCTTCCCCAGGGATCTCCCATAAAATCCCTACCCTTAAAACCCTCAGGATGGGGACTCATCACACTCTCTCTCCTGGAAGCATGCCTGAGCCTTCCTCTTTCTCAGACACATCACCGTTACCTTCCCCACTCCTAAGCTTCAAGGATCATTCCTTTACCTCTATAACTTGTTTCCTAAACCCATTTCTTCTATGAATTACTTCTTCTAGGTGATTTTCCAAATAAATATTTACTTAGTACTGAGGTTGCTGAACTCAGGTCTGGTCTGACCCGGCCAGTCAGACACCAGTCAGACACCGACTGCCGACAACAGTATCATTTTACCATTCTGAATGAAATAAAATATTCCCTGTGTCCCCAAGGCCCCTTTTTTTCTGACTTCCCAGTGAGCCAAAGCAGCGCACCTTGGCTCTTCTGTTGCTTTTTTTAAAATATATTTTTATTGATTTCAGATAGGAAGGGAGAGGGAGAGAGAAATAGAAACATCAACAATGAGAGAGAATCACCGATCAGCTGCCTGCTGCACACCCTGTTGCTTATTCTATGCTCTTCCTTATTTCACTGCCTTAAGTATATTTTTTTGCTGTGGTCAATGAATTCTTGCTTGCTTTTCTACACTTTGTCTTTTGATTTAGACCTTTCCTTCAAGAAGACAAGAACCAAAGTCTCATGTCTTGCCCATAACACTCTCACTTAGTCCCCAGATGGGTCTGGTTACACAGTCTCCAGTTTTCTAGTCACTGTCACCCCTAGGCATCTGCCATACTGTTCCACTCCTATTCTGCTTTCAAATATATCACCTGATATGCTAATGAAGGACTCTTATAGTTGTAATTAATGACCTTTATGATACCCCAAAGGTTGGAAAGAACCCTGTAAGATTTGCAGAATAACAATTATTTTATCTCCTGAGTCTTAATGTAATACTGCCTGCCCTTAGAGTGCCCGTAGATTCTTACCAGTGAGTTTTCATTACCACTGACTTTTAATAGTTAACCACTGAGGGTCAATCCCCATACTAGAAGCTGGGGCAGGTGCCATATGCTACTTCTCCATTCTTAAATTATTTCTTAATTCAAATCCTGTCATCTGCACTTCCCCAGATTTTAAGACGTCTTTCCATGTATATCAAGTGAAAAGTAGTGAGTGGAGACTGGGTGTATTTGAGTTTAGGATTAGCCAGACACTCTATCCTGTTACAAAAACAACATTGCTGCGATCTACATCTAAAAACATTTTCCCAAGCATTTCTTATGTCTCACTTGTAGATACCATATTTTTTAAAATAAAATTACAGAAAAAAATAGCATGAACAACCAAAGGAATTCATTGTATTGAGATTTACTTGTGAAAATACATATTCAAATATGGGGTCAAGTAGTTAGTGTTTCATAAATAACAGTAGGAATGATTATTAATATATTGTTTTACTAACTGCATTATAAGTATCTTGTTTTTCCAATTGGAAGATAAATGCTAATCAGGTAAGAAATTAAAATTATAACCTTCCACAAACATCATTACTATATAAACCCACACATACAATGGGTTTTTGAAATTGCATCTTCCACTCACTGTGTTATAGCTGACAAGAGTTTTCATAGACACAAACCATAAATCTGACATGAGCCATCATTCACTAGTTTATGAATCCCTTTATATTAGTTGTTTTCTATTATCCTGGACTGACCCTGGTAAGATTGAATGTTGTCCCTACTCAAGTACCAGAGGATTTAGTTTTATCTGAACTTCACATAAATAGCTCAGTAAAACATACTTGGTCATAAAAAGTGGTCGCATCCATACACAGAAGCCCAGAGAAACAGAACTGACACATTTAGTAAAGATTTAAACTTAGAGCAAGGATAGTTTCTGAATAGTCTTAATTCTTAGATGAGTTTGAGAAATGATAGTACTTGGTTGTTTTCTGTTTTCAAACATAGGTTGAAAAAGCTATGATGAATCACAGGATACCCTCTTACCTGACTTTTATATTATATAAATTCTATATTAAAGATTTTAGCTACATCACTTTTTCCTTACTTTCATTTTTAGATTTTTTTTTGAAAGAATAAAATAAGAAAGAGAATGTATGAATACTAAATTCCCTACATTCTCCCATTTTGATATCCCATCTCTCTAATATGTGGGGACTTTGTTTCTTCTAGAGAAAATTGAGGCATGAAGGCATAGTTTAATTATAGTATATTCAGAATGTCTAATTGCTTTAAAGAATTAATATTGGGTCAAAAGGTAGGTCCCTTTTAGTGAGTAACTGCACATACAGAAAAGCAGGTGAAGAATTCTGAACAAACCATATACATATACCTTGACTGACAATGGTTTCAAGTAAGATTTTTTTCCACTTTACAATGGTACAAAGCCAAATTCATTTGGTAGAAACCATACTTTGATTTTGAATTTGAACTTTTCCGGGCTAGCAATATGTGGTATGACACTCCTCATTGTGCTGGGCAGTTACAGCGAACTGCAGATTCCAATCAGCTGTGCAGTTACGATGGTAAACAACCAGTACTGCACCATGCAGTGTTAAATGCACTTTTTACTTAATGACATTTTGAACTTTTGATGGATTTAGCAGGGCTTAACCCCATTGTAAGTCGAGGAGCATCTGTATACAACCAACCATATTTCAAATACCAAAGTTCTTTATCTCTTTTCAAAGACTTTAAGAGCTTAGGGAAAAGATTGACAACTATGTCTTAAAATGTCATTTTAAAAAATTGGTTACACTTTTTTTTTAACTTACTTTTCAGATTCATGAAAATCTGAAAATATCAGCCTCCCTGATCACCCATTTTTCTGATTAGGATATGTTTTATCCAGGAGTTAATAAATCAATCAGAGGTTATGTAGCAGAAGAACGGAAAATAATTTGAATACTGAGGTGGATAGAGGAAATGAAGGTAAAACAAAGCCAAGAACAAATTTAAATTTATCAATTGATCAGAAATATTATCAAAGTGTCCATTGTATAGCTGCAAAACAGAAATAATGGGTGAAGAAAAAATTTCTATAAGGAACCAGGTTTGGCATAGATTGGATTCTATGGGATCAAATTCATAATTATTCACAACTTACTATGTTCAGTGTACTTCTTAAAACCATATAAAGGAAGTGGAGAGGAAATAAATGACCCCTACTCTTAAGGTAATTATAATCAAGTAGTGGGTACCTGTAGTTGGATGCCCTGCCTTTTAAATAATGTTTAGAGAACATCTTCGAAAACTAGAGAAGTGAGGGATATAGCTACATCCCTGTTTCAGCTACTAATTCACATTTTGTTATGCTAAGCTTTCACTTGAAGACAGAGTTTATATAAGTCTGGATCCCGAAAGAAAACAAATTCCAATTAGAATAAGCCACGGAGGGTGCAATAAAAAGACTGTTTACAGAGAAATAGGAATTGTCCACAAGGGATAGTGCAGCAATATGAGGAAAGTAATAATAAGACTATTGTCCCTTCTGTGCCCTGGGAGGAAGGAGTTATTCAGGAAGGTTTCTCTTGGGAGGGGCTGTGAACTTTGATCTCAAGAAACAGCTGGTCTTCCACAAATCAGCAGGCAA
Source organism: Antrozous pallidus (assembly GCA_027563665.1). Classification (NCBI taxonomy): domain Eukaryota; kingdom Metazoa; phylum Chordata; class Mammalia; order Chiroptera; family Vespertilionidae; genus Antrozous; species Antrozous pallidus. Next base: position 66,040,192 of record CM050516.1, on the reverse strand, counting down.
GTTGAGGGATGGGGTTTATAGACTCTAGTCCCATTTTCCTTCTTCACGCAAATCCCTAGTCAGGCTTCTCATTGCCAAACCAACAGAAGCCATATTACTCAGCTCTCTGGGACAGCAAGCATGGTAGAGAAGGGTGCAGAGTGTATTTGGGGATATAATTCAAAACATCAAGAACATTACCCTGGCCAAAAGGTCTGAATATCTCCAGTTTACTGAATATACAAAGATAGGTGGAGTGAGGGTTGTAAAGTACACATTTAGTTTCTAATTGGGATATTTGACATTTCATATAGCAAAATTTTGTACTTACATGTTGGAAAAAGGAAAATTCTTGATTTTTTTATTTATTTATTTTTACCTGAGATAAATATTTCTTTAAATAGCATTTTCTTACTTCTGGTAGTTTTAGAAAAAGTCTCTTTCCTTTCAGTTACTGGTTAAATATATTTAATAACTGCTATCTACTGAATATCTATACTCTCTCTCCTCCTCACAGAAATGTTTGTATTGAAGGCTTAATGCCCAATGTGATAGAATTTGAGGCAGGCCCTTTGGGAGGAAGTTAGGCCGTGATGGTAGAGCCCTCATGAATGAGATTAGTGCCTTTATATAAAGAGGAGTGAGAGAGATGATCACTCTCTCTGCCATGTCAGGAGACAGCAAGAAAAATGTCAGTGTGCAAGCCAGGGTGAGGCACCTGACATGCTGGCCCACTGATCTCCGACCTCTAGCCTCCACTTAAAATAAATTTCTGTTGTTTTAGGCACACAGTTTATAGTATTTTGTTAAAACAGGCTGAACTGATTATGATGAAAACTGTACCGGAAGTAGGGTGCTGCTGTAAGAACCATCTCAAAGTGTGGAAGCAGTTTAGAGCTGGGTAAGAGGTAGAGGCTGAAAGGGTTTGGAGGAACATGCTAGAAAAAGCCTGTATTTCCATGCAGCAGCCACTCAGGGCAATCCTGATTAGGCCTCTGAGATTAAAGAAGAGAGCTGGAGAGAAAGCCTCCACCTTCTTAGAAAACACACAAGTAATCGTGGCCAGAATGTTAAAAGAGGGATGGTGACATCCGATGTGATGAGATCTCAGATGGTTGTGAGGAATCTGTTACTGTAAACTAGAGGACAAGCCATTCCTTGTTATAAAGTGGCAAAGAACTTGGTTAATTGTATGAGTGTTCCAGTGTTTTATAGAAACTAGGACTTGAGAAGGATGGAACTGAATATTCAGGTGCGGAGATTTGCAAACAAAGAGTTGAAGGAGTGCCTTGGTTTCTCCTTATTGCTTATCATGCAATGCAAGAAAAGAGAAATGAATTGAAGAAATTGTTATGCAAAAAAAGACACAGAATAGAAAGATTTGAAAGAATTTCTAAGGTCGCTATATAAAGCTTTCCTATAAGATGACTGCAGCGTTCTAAGAGCTAAAGTTGGTCTATGCTTGTCTCACTTTTGCTTACATCTCATTGACATAAAAGACTCACAAGGCCAAGTCTAACAGAGAAGGAGACTACACAATGCCATTGATACTGGGAGATACAACAGTATTGGTAGAACTGTTGTATATTGTATTGAGGTAATGTGGTTTATTGTATTGAGGTAATCAGCTATCTAACAAGAAAAAAATATTTGTATAACTCATTTGTTGCGCAAATAATATCTAGATAAATGAAAGTATTCAAATTATAATAATACTAGATGCCTGGTGCACGAAATTAGTGCATGGAGGAGGGGTGGGGTCATCCCTCAGCCCAGCCTGCACCCTCTCCAATCTGGGATCCCTCTCACAATCCAGGACTGCTGGCTCTCAACTGCTTACCTGTCTGCCTTCCTGATTGCCTCTAACCACTTCTGTCTGCTAGCCTGATCACTCCCTAACCACTCCCCTGCCAGCCTGTTTGCTCCTAACTGCCCTCCCCTAGGTCCCCCCAAAACTTCACAAATGAGTAGGTAAAAATAAATTAAAGTTTACAAATGATTTACTTGTTTTTAACAATCTCTTGGAAACAATAATAAAGTGTGTTTAAATACTGGTAAGGATGTGATTAAATATGTTCTCTTACATACTACTGGTGGGAGCATAATTGTTTTAGGCTTTTTGTTAGAATAATTTGTTATTACCTCTGAAATCAAAATATGATTCTGGTTTAATGAAGCAATGATATCTTGCAGTATCTTCCCTTAATCAATGCTCATTAAATAACTACAAAGTAGCATGCACAAGGATATTCATTCAGCACTGACAGTAAACATCCACCAAATGAGAGTTCCTAGTACAGTTATAAAAATGACAATGTGTTAGTAATGATACAGAGATATCTCCCAAACTATTCACTTTAATTTAACTTTTTTAATACATTTTTCTTGCTTTCAGGGAGGGAGAGAGCAATAGTAACATCAATGATGAGAGAGAATCATTGATGAGCTGCCTAAATATCAAAACATTGACTAATCTAAAACTAATTAGCAGCAAAAAAAAAAAAAGGTAAAAATGCTGACAAACTCTAACTCAAGATAGCATTGATTATATAAATTTGTCCCTGCATTGTGGCATAGTTAAATACAAGTTTTCCAACATCCTCAGTCCATCCTTAATTTTGGTTAATGGTTAAACACAAAATAAACATCTTGTAGAAGACCATAATAGTAATTTGATGTAGAAACAATACAAAACAAAAATTATATATGTAATTTAGGTTATTTACCTGAAAGAAGTAAAAAAAACCCACAAAACACACATTTAATGTCTGCATTTAGACATTTTCTGAGTCTACTATAATCTAAAAGCTATGCTTTTGGACTTCTTGGTATAATTTCAGTATTTAGTTCAAAGGGGTTATTAATGTAGCACAGTGCTATCAGTCAGGTGTTTTTAATCTTTTTAACCAACATTTTTATATGAAGACAACCTAGATAATTGTTTAATATATCTAGGATTCATTAGTTAAACTCATTAAAAAGGGAAGAGAAAAGTGTTGCAGGTGAGGAAGCAATAAAAGCAAGAAAAAATTCCAAAAACAAATAAAAGAGGATAACAACACACTTGCATTTCCAGAAAAATATTAACTGAAAATTATTTTTTCTGCATCTGGAAAAAATGAACAAACCTATTATTTTCTTATTTTAAATACTGATATGAGTTCTAATGTCAAGCAGGAATATTCCAATGTAGGTTCGTAATGATTGTAAAATGCAAAGGTGTGTTTTGGAATCAGGGGATTTGAGTACTGATCTCTTATGTACTGGTTTGTAACATTTTGAATAAATTACTTTACCTGAGCCTTTTTTGTTATATATTCTAATAATTCATTACCAGTGAAGATTAGGGAAATACATGTGTGAGACACTGATATGTTGTAGTTGCTTAGTAAATTATAGCTATTATCATTAATGATAATTGCAAGATGTCAAGAAAACATATTAAAATTACAAATAATGCAAATATCAGTCACTGATTATTTTTTTTTAAGAATTTAGGTCCTCTCCCTGAAAAAGAAAGATGAACACATTTAAGAGCTATGATTTCTCCCCTCAACAGATTTTCTTAACTGTTCACTTTGTTAGGAGGCTCACATAGCTGTTTTGGCTTTAAAATAACTTCTCATCGTTTATCTACTTTAAAAGATACATGTGCCATTAAGGGGGCTAAATACTCAACATTTCAGCGTTCTGGTGCTAATTTGTTTTGATATTATTCTTTACCAAATGCCTGGAGCATGAAATTCATGCACGGTGTATGTGTAGGATGGGGGGGGGGGAATGGGCCCTCAGTCCAGCGTGAACCCTCTCCAATCTGGGACCCCTCTAGGGATGTCCAACTGCTCATTTAGGCTCTATTCTACCAGTCAGACATCCCTGTCACAATCCAGGACTGCTGGCTCTCTACTGCTCACCTGCCTGCATTCCTGATTGCCCCTAACCACTTCTGCCTGCCAGACTGATCACCCCTAACCACTCCCCTGACAGCCTGATTGATGCCTGACTGCTCCCCTGCCAGCCTGTTTGCTCCTAAATGCCCTACCCTACAGGCCTGGTCACCCCTAACTGCCCTCCCCTGCAGGCCTTTTACCCAACTGTTCTCTCCTACAGGCCTGAGTCCTCCAAAGCTGCCCTTGCCTACAGGCCTTGTCACCCCAACTTCCCTCCTCTGCCAGCCTGGTCCTTCCCAACTGCCCTCCCCTGCTGGCCATCTTGTGGTGGGTATCTTTGTCTACATGGGGGCAGGATCTTTGACCACATGGGGGAAGCCATCTTGTGTCATCAGTCTGCTTATTACTCTCTTATTAGATAAGATGGGGGCCTGGTGCATGGGTGGGGGCCAGCTGGATTACCCTGAATGGTGTCCTGGATCAGGGTGGGGGTTCCCTTGGGGCATCAGGCAGCCTGGGCAAGGGGCCTGTGGTGGTTTGCAGGCCAGCCATGCTCCCCAACAAACCAAGCAGAGGCTCTGGTATCTGGGATTTATTTATTTTCTACAATTGAAACTTTGTAACCTGGAGAGAGCCAAGCCTTCTGCTCACTCCGTGGCTGCTGCCATTTCTGTTGGATTTTATAATGGAAACTTGATTGCCTTAATGGAGGCCTGAGTCTTCAAGGGCAGGTGGAAAGCTTAGCTTCCTCCATCACCAGGGAAACTCAAGTCTCCCTCTTGCTCTCTGTGAAGGCAGACATCTTGGATGGGTTTATTTGCATATTTGCTCCTGATTGGTTGGTGGGCATTACTGGTGGGTATAGTGGAGGTACAGTCAATTTGCATATTACTATTTTATTAGATAGAATGTCTACAATATGTGGTAGAGTGATAAATAGCTAACAGGGATCATTTCTTTATGCAGAGAATTCAGCATCTGGATATTTAGAAATGCTGAATGGTGAACTATTTCTGCTTAGCACATTCAAGCATATGAGGCTATATTTACTTTAAACATAATTCTACTTGTTTATGATTGATGAGCTTTTTGATGCCAATCTGTCAACATTAAAATATGGAATACCAAATTATTTTCAAGTCCAGTGATCTAGTACAACACATAATTGTATTATTATTCTTCCAAGAGAAAAAATTTAAAGGTTAATCTGATAGTAAGGTCATTAAATGCTGCTTTTTTTTCTGATGACTATGAAAGATTAAATGTATTGTCTGGTTGCCATGGCTAATTAAAATAAACAATTTAGAGAACTGACAGTCAGTGACTTTTCACTTAATGCCCTAAACTGCCCTGTGCCACTAACAACTTAAGCTGTTAAAATGTATTTCTCACAAGCTTTTTCTGTTTTTTGTTTGTTTCTACTGAAGATTTTACTGTCCTATTATTTGGTCATTTTGTTTTAAATAGGATTGAAATTGTTACCTGTTCTTTTACCACACCATAGTTTAGTGCCTTACAAAGTGTGGGTTTATCAGCACTTTTATTCTGAGTTAATCTCTGTGAGTTTCAAAAATAATATACATGAGACTATACCCAATAGTAGTGCCCTTTCAAGTCTATATAAATTGCCCATTTCCTAGATCTGGTTTCAAAAAAATTAAAATTATTTTTAATATTCAGTACATTATACGAAAATCTGAACACGGACATTATCTCTTTTAAATTTCAACTGTAGTTTAATTCTGAAGCAGCATATCTAGTAAACATTTATTTGATTTATTTGTAATAACTTGTGAATTTTGCTAAAAAATACCAACAACTCTTAATGGTCATGCAAATTGAGTGAACTTCTCTGTCTAGTAATCAAGGCCATCCATAAAATAACATGTGCCTTATTTCATACTATTTTTCAATAATGCTACCCTATACTACAGCAACATTTATATGGTTAGTAGTTTCTCTAATATGTTTTATCCTCTTCCAACTTTTTGATTCCTTTGTTTAAGGTATCCAACTGTTCAGAAAGTGGCCTAGGTACTAGAAATATGCCTTTGAATATGAAACAGTCACTGTTCTTAAAGAGTTCAGAGTCTAAGATTAATAATGTGCAGCCGGGCACTAGCTTCATATCCTACCACATACTGACGTTGTAGCCCTTAGTGATACAGTTTTTTCATCTATAAAATGGGAAGAGCAATACAACTTCTCATAAAGATTTTGTGAGGACTGAATTAATTCATGTAACAAACATAATAGTGTATTGTACATATTCACTGCCATATATGTTTGATAAACAAATATTTTAAAAGTGACATTAATGAATACATGTTACTTTAATACAGTTTACTGAGTTTATTTCTAACTAGGCATAAAATTCCATTAGAAAATGGACAATTTACACAGACTGTGAAAGTCTTCCTGGTGGAAATAAAGAAAATGTCAGGAAATGGCGGTCAGATGAAGAAGCGGGAAAACACATTTCAAATGTAGGGAACCAAGTAAGTAGCAAAGCCTGTGACAGCGAGTACAAGCTGCTTCCATTACACAAGTGCAGTGTGTAAAGCAGAGAAATGCCTTTCATTCTGTCCCTCAGCTCCTGGGTGTGGGCTAGCAGAGCTGCAGTACTTGTGTCTGTTACAGACCTTTATACACTCATTATCACATGCATTGCTTCTGCGATCGCATTCTAAACTACTCTCAAACACTCAGTCACATTTCAATCTATGTCATGCTTCCAGGATACCTACCTGCACACATAGGAGGAGACCTAAGAGCCTCAGTTGTTTGTTACCAATGACATTGAATACACATTCCTTTTGCAGGGCTAGTCATATTTTTCACAGCTAATGATCTCTTTATATTTAGCCTCTTCTATCTCTTATCTAAATCATGTGTATATTTCTTCACACAAAGAAAACTAATGGATTCTTTTCTAACTGTGAAGCATAGTAACTTCCATTTTGTATGAAAACTGCTTGTTTGGATTCTCTGCTGTTGTTAGACTAGAGGCCCAATGCATGAAGAGATTCATGCAATAAGCCTTCCTTCCCCTGGCTGCCAGCACCAGTTTTCCTCAGGCACTTGGGACCCAGGCCTTCCCTCTGTGCTGCCTTCAGTATTCACTTCTGGCAGAGCACCGCTCCTATAGCTCCTTCTTTCCCCCCTCCCCTTCATAGCAGGCTTCCTGCCTCGCCCAGCCACTCCTTGCCTGCATTCATGTTGCCCAGAGGCCCAGAGCAGCGAGAAGGCCAGGTCACCACCATCTTAATTTGCATACTCACTTCTGATCAGCTGGTGGGTGTCGCGAAATGATGGACAATTTGGATGTTTCTCTTTTATTAGTGTAGATAGTTCCCTGTCATTTTTAGACAGTCTCTTATTCTATAAAATATCCGTTTTAGTTTGAATAATAGAAAAAGATAAAAACTTAACTGTCTGACCTTGCAAGCTAGCCATCTAACATAATGGACTAATCCTATTTAATAAAAGAGTAATATGCAAACTGACCACACCTCTGCTATACCCACAAGTCATGCCTACAAGCCAATCAGGAGAAAATATGCAAATAAACCCCAACCAAGTTGGCTGCGGCCACTGAGAGCAGGAGGGAGGATTGGGTTTCACCAGCGATGGAGGAAACCAAGCTTTCCGCTTGCCCTTGCTGGCCTAGGCCTCCACTCAATGCTACAAAGTTTCAATTATAGAAGATACATAAAACCCAACAGAAATGGTGGCAGCCACAGAGTTGGAGAGAGCAGAAACTAGTGTTGCCCTGGTGATGGAGGAAGCCAAGCTTCTGCAGCCCTGGTGGGCCTAGGCCTCCACTCTAGGCTGCAAATATTTAATTATAGAAAGTAAATATCCTAACAGAAATGGCTGCTGCCACAGAGTGAGCAGAAGGCTTGGCTCTGCTCCAGGTTACAATGTATCAATTGTAGAACATAAATAAATCCCAGATACCAGAGCCTCTGCTTAGGTCACTGGGGGCGGGGGGCGTGGCTGGCCTGCAAATCACCACAGCTTCCTCACTCAGGCTGCCCCATACCCCAAGGGAACCCGCACCTTTATCCAGGTATCCAGGACACACTTCAGGGCAAACCAGCTGGTCCCTATCCATGCACCAGGCCTCTATCCTATCTAATAAAAGAGTAATATGCAGATTGACCATCATTCCAACACATAAGATGGCTGCCCCCATGTGGTCAAAGATCCTGCCCTCATGTGGACACAAGATGGCCACCACAAGATGGTCATCAGGGAAAGGCAGTTGTGAGTAATCAAGCCTGCAGGGGAGGGCAGTTAGGGGTGACCAGGCCAGCAGAGGAGAGAAGTTGGAGGCAAACAGGCTAGCAGGAGAGCAGCTAGACATCAATCAGGCTGACAGAGGAGTGGTTAGGGGGTGATCAGGCTGGCAGGCAGAAGTGGTTAGGGGAAATTAGGAAGGCAGGTAGGAGAGTAGTTGGGAGCCATCAGTCCTGGATTGTGAGAGGGATGTCCAACAGCCTGTTTAGGTTTGATCCCACCAGGATCAGGCCTAAATGGGCCATTAGACATCCCTAATGAGGTCCCAGATTGGAGAGGGTGCAAACTGGGCTGAGGGACAACCTCCACCCCCCTCTCCATGCATGAATTTCATGCACTGGGTCTCTAGTACTGATAATAATTCCCATATTCTTATGCCAAATGTTTGTTCTTTATTTATCCATGATTACAAACTGTCTGTAACAATAACTCACACAGAGCTCTTTGTAATATCTGTAAACAAAGAGACTCAAAAGTATAAATATGGGACACTTTCAGTATGTGTTGTTCAGGGATTTGGAAGAGACTCCTCCCTTTGGGTTGTGTGCAACAAATAACTCCTAATTAATTGGCTCATTAAGGCATCTTGTATCTCATTCACTGATTTATGATACAACAACTGTAACATCTGTATTTTTGTTTAGCATTATTTAAATCTGGAAATTAAAAAGTGCAGTATGGAAAGCACCAAATCACAAAACAAAATTAAAATCCTCCTCAAGGAAAGATAAGTTACCAAATACCAATTTGTTCTTTTTTTTAAAAAAAATGTATTTTTATTGGTTTAAAAGAGGAAGGGAGAGGAAGAGATATAGAACAATGATGAGAATCATTAATTAGCTGCCCCCTGAATGACTCTCATTGGGGATTGAGCTCATAACCTGGGCATATTCCCTGATTGCGAATCCAATCATGACTTTCTGGTTCACAGGTAAGTGCTCAACCACTGAGCCAAACCAGCCAGGCAAATACTGACTCATTCTTAATATCCTATCCCTGAAAAAAATCCCTCACTGTCCTGAAGGTCCTGTCCTTGGACTTCTATAATAGCTTCCTAACTGTTGCCTACCCCTGTTCTCTTATAACTAGAGGCCTGGTCTATGAATTCATGCACTGGGGTTTGGGGGTTCCCTCTGTTTAGCACCCTCTGGCAGTCCAGGACCCCTCAGGGAATGTCTGCCTGCGAGCTTAGGCCTGTTCTCCAGGATGTCTGTATCTCCATTCTCCATCCTTCCAATTGTGACACCTGTCACCCTTGCCAGGCCTCCCTCAAAGTGAGTTCAGCTCAATCCCTGAATGTAAAAGGGCATGGGGGTGTGGGGTTGGCTCCACTCCAGCTTTCCCTGATTACCAGTGACAGGACCTGTTTGATAGGACCTGATCTCACGATATTGGCCACAGCTGCAGAACATCAATCTTTTTCAAGAAAAGTTGGAAATGAAGACTTTCGTATGAGCCCCTATTCCAAAATGTGGTAGTTTATTCACATTGTGGCAAAGATACCTTTAAGAGTAACATAAGTGGGTAGAGTCAGGGCCAGGCCAGGCCATTTCTTCATCCAATCTCTCTGAGGCATTTGGACAGAACTAAGTCTCAGCTCTTTTTAAGACACTTTTTTGTTTGTTTGTTTGTTTTCATTTGTTTTGTTTTTAAGCTTAAAGGACTGTAGTCTGTCTCCATTCTTATTCTTTGGGATTTTTTTTGTCACCATCAGATAAAAGGATATTGTACATTGGGGCAATCCTCTTAAGATACAATATTCCAGTTGCACCCATGTGAGGATGACAGCACTCCTCAGAGGGAGGGAGCTGATAGATGGGAACAGGAAATTCTAAAAACCAAAGTGATGACAGAGATGCTAAGCCTTTCCTTCAGGCATCTGACACCCCTCCTCAGGTGGCTTGTAGGGCGGGCATTTCCTGGACCTTTACCACTTGATGTCCCATCTCATGTGCCCAGCCTCAGCCCTGGAGTGCAGAGGCATCTAAGCGCGCCCCTCCCCCAGCTGGGAGGGTCCCTACTGAGCTTCCACCTCCTTGGGAAACTTTGCCTTCCTTTGTCTTCGCAGGAGAGCTATAGGGGCACCAGATCCCCTTCCTTCCTTCAAAAGTGCCCTGAAAAGCATGAAGACAACTATGTTAGGAAGGGGTCACTCAAATTGAGTAAGAGTTTGGCATTTGCTGAAGGTGCATTGAAAAGTTTTCTCTTACCCCTTTCATGAGAGTATTAGAGGCCCAGTGCATGAAATTTGTGCACAGGGGTGGCAGTGGTCCCTCAGTCCAGCCTACACCACTTTCAATCTGGGACCCCTCAAAGGATGTTGGACTGCCTGGTGAAATCGGGCCTAAATGGGAAGTTTACATCCTTCTCACAATCCAAAACTGCTGGTTCCCAACTGCTCACCTCCTGTCTTTCTGATTGCCCCTAACTTCTTCTGCCTGCCAGCCTGATCACCCCCTAACCACTCCCCTCCCAGCCTGGTTGATGTCTAACTGCTCCCCTGCCAGCCTGTTTTCCCCTAACTACCCTCTCCTGCAGGCCTGGTCACCCCTAACTGCTCTCCCTGACAGGCCTTGTACCCCCCAACTGTTCTCCTCTGCTGGCCTGGGTCCACCACAACTGCTCTCCCTTGCAGGCCTAGGTCCCCACAACTGCTCTTCCCTGCAGGTCTGGTCACCCAAAACTTCCCTCCTCTGCCAACCTGGTTACCCTAATTGCCCTCTGCTACAGGCTTGATCACCCACAACTGCGCTCCCTCACAGGCCTGGTCTCTCCCAACTTCCCTCCCCTGATGGCCAACTTGTGGTGGCCATCTTGTGTCCACATGAGGGCAGGATCTTTGAACACATGGGGGCAGCCATCTTGCGTGTTGGAGTGATGGTCAATCTGCATATTACTATTTTTCTAGATAGAATAGAGGCCTAGTGCATGGGTAGAGGCCAGCTGGTTTGCCCTGGGGGGTGTCCTGGATCAGAGCGGGGGTTCCCTTGGGGCATGAGGCAGTCTGGGTAATGGGCCTGTGGTGGTTTGCACACCAGCCATGCCCCCTGGTGACCCAAGTGGAGGCCCTGGTATCTGGGATTTATTTATCTTCTACAATTGAAACTGAAGCCTGGAGCTGAGCCCAGCCTTCTGCTCATTCTGTGGCTGCTGCCATTTCTGTTGGGATTCTATAATTGAAACTTTGTAGCCTTAAGCAGAAACCTGAGTCTGCAAGGGCAGGTGGAAAGCTTGGCTTCCTCCATTGCTGGGGAAACCCAAGCCTCCCTCCTACTCTATGTGGCCACAGCCATCTTGGTTGGGGTTTATTTGTGTATTCACTCCTGGTTGGCTGGTGAGCATGGCTTGTGGGTATAGCGGAGATATGTTCAATTTGCATATTATTCTTTTATTAAATAGGGTAATCTGATTTAAAACCCATGGACTAAACAAACAGAAGCACTTTCTGCAGGGAACTCTGGGCCCCAGGTTTGAAGGCCAGCCACACTCTGATCATAGGAGACCAGGGCCCAGACCTCCCTTCTGCCACCATGCCGTGCATGCCTGGGTAGGAGGGAATTATGAACCCTGGCTGGGGGAAGCTATGACAGGAAGCTGTGGGCTCTGGGTTTGAAGGCCGGCCATGCCCCTATCACAGTTCTGCTGGGGCCCAGAGCTCCATTTAGCCTCTGAACCCTGGTAGGAGGGAATTCTGAGCCCTGCCTGGGGGCAAAGACAGAGATCTCTGGGCTCTGGGTTTGAAGGCTGGCCACACCTCCCATCTTGGGAGGCCCAGACTTCCCTTCTGCCACTGCACCTTGGTGGGAGGAAATGCTGCTGAGCCTCGGCTCAGGGCAGTAAGCCACAGGGCGCTCTGGGCCACAAGTTTGAAGGACAGCCATGCCCCCTTGCAGTTCTGCGTCCCAGCCAGGGCCCAGAGCTTCCTTCAGCCACCAGCCCTGGCCAGGGCCCAGGACCCAGTCATTTGATTGCCCCTCACTGCCTCCCAGCCTGCCTGGTCACCCCCTGCTGTCTCCTGTTCCTTCGTCCCTTACAGTTTTTTAGAATGTGATGACCTCTAAGTTTTTATGTATTAGGATTTCTACAACATTACATTGACATTTTACCAATGAAAATCAGATCCAAAGGTTTACTGAAACCTTTAATGACTTCTATCACACAGAATAACAGCAACCAGCCTTAATTCTCCAAACTCATCTCCTACCTCTACAGCAGCAGTGGCCTCCATGCAGCTCCTCAAACATGCCAGAGAATTTCTAGTCAATAAATTTGCACTCATAGTTGCCTCTACCTAAAATGCTTATCTTGAAATTGGAGACTTAATCCTGAATTCTGCAATCTAATTCAAGGATGACTTGGTAAGTTTCTGCTCACTTCCAGTGGACTTTTCTTTGTTTGATATATTGTTTTCATATTTCACTCCTATCAATGTCCATGAATTCCTTCTTTGGAGGATTACTGAGATCGCTATACATGCTATACATAAATGCATAGTGGACTGCCCAGTGCAAAAGAGCAAAGAGTATCTGCTACTACTATTATTGCTGTTCTAATGAGATTCATAGATTTCTGAACAGGGACACTAGTTTTTCCTTTTCAGCTAATGAGACTCTTATTAAGAATCCAGAACCAATTTTCTGACTTATATTGCCTACATTATTCCAAAACCCAGTTAGGTTTGGAATTACCCAAGAGAAAGTGAAACTTGGAATCCAAGGGGCTTAAGTTAAAGTGTAAAGGAAATAGTATAGCTGAGGGAATATGAGCATCAAGACTGGGCTTTAGGGCTGCCTACCTCGCAACCCTTAAATTTCTCTGGCTATCTATAACCAAACACACACGCATGCACCCCCTCGCCCCACAAAAAAAGAAGGGTGAGATGAGCATTTCCTTCAGGATGCCTAAATGCTACTTTCCAAAGTGACCTGGGGAGTTTATTTTATCTTTTGGAAATAGAACATACCACAGTGCAACACATTCCCTCCTCAGAAGGAAAATGAAAGAAGCCATAGTGTTCCCTAGGAAAGGACTTAGGGACTGAAAACACATTACAGCGCATTACTACCCGATCACAGCTGCACTCATCTCTCTGGAAAAGCATCCATATTGTATTTATTACCTGTGAAGGCTGTTTATAGAGACCACAAGGAAGAACTAATTTTGATGCTCCTTTTAGTTTGCTGTAAATTCAGAAACAATTTTGCTTGAACAGCTGATCTGTGAATTAATAATGAGAGGCTATAACTTTTTTCACTACAGTATGTCAAGCACTTCTCTCGTGCTTAAAAATTGATGAGGCTCAAAACTCCATGTCTTTACATGAACCAGATTTCAAAGGCATATGGGGCCATTGCCACTACCCTCATATGGACAGTTCTTTCCAAGACCTTTTCTTGGCCAGTAAAAAATAAATAAATATAACCAGTGGAGCTTTGAGGTCAGTATGAAATATAATATCATAATCTTTCTTTAAGGACTTTTCAAAACTACTCTCCTAAAAAATTATATGAATAATAATTCCTAATAAAATGTATCATGCTTTATCTCAGAAATGCTGGCTATCTAAAGAAACATTATAACTTAATCTTTTTAAAATATAGTTATATTTATTTCAAAGAGAGAGAAGTGACAGAGATAGAAACATCAAGAATGAGGGAGAACCATTGACCAGCTGTCTCCTGCACGCCACATACTGGGGATCAAGCCAGCAAACCAGGCATGTGCCCTGACTGGGAATCGAACCATGATCTCCTGGTTCATAGGACAATGCTCAACCACAGATCCAGGGCAGCCCGGCTTAATTTAGTCATTATACAATGTGAATATACTCGCAATTGTGTCATTGGCTCTATATGTCTACACTTTTATTTGGAAGTTTTTTTTGTGATTTTATTATCATTTTATTTTTTAACTTTATTTTTATTGTTGAATCTATTACAGATATCCTCATTTACCCTTCCTTTGCTTTTGAAGTGGGATAAATCTACCATATTTTTCATTGTTTTAGCTTGAAATGATAAAGACTAAGACATTAATGAAAATTGCTCCATTGAGAATTGGACAGATAGTGTATGATGAAAATATCCTCTTCCCCAGGTATCTGGATATGATATTTTAAATCTTAAATATGGAAATAGCAGCTGAACAAAAGTCAACTTGAAGGAGACCTGAGGCAGTGGTTCAGCCTTGGCCTTTTCCGATATTTTATCTTGCTCATCAAGGAGATGGCCAGGAGGAGAGGAAATAAAGCCTGTGCTGAAGTTGAAAGATTGCCCACATTATCCATAAAAGCAATGCTTATAGTAGCTTTAATATAATTAGTTTGATATTGGAAGCAGGATATTAACTTATTCAAAACATTACTTATACCCCACCAGGTTCAGCTCAGCGGATGGAGTGTCAGCCTGAGGACCAAAGAGCCCTCGGTTCAATTCTGGTCAAGAGACGCACCTTGGTTGCAGGCTCCGCCTTAGGCCCGCAGCCTGGTCAGGGCTCCTGCAGGAGGCAACCAATCGATGTGTTTTCTCTGACATCAATGTTTCTCTCTGTCTTTCCCTTTCTCTTCCCCTCTCCCTAAAAATCAATGGAAAAATATCCTTGGGTGAAGATTAAAAAAACCCCACACATTTACTTATTTTTTACTCAAAACATAGGCATGGCAGTGAATAATACAATGTCCTGAAGGCAAAGTCCTCCCTTCTTGAGGTTTTATATCTTAAGAAGAAGAGAGATAATTTCCTAAGTATTGTCCATAGAGCACACACTTTCTTTATTTAAAGACTAGAGCTAGAGGCCTGGTGCATAAAATTTGTGCACTGTAAGGCGTGTGGGTGCATGTCCCTCAGCCCAGCCTGCACCCTCTCCAATCTGGGAAATCCCTTTCACAATCTGGGACTGTTGGCTCCTAACCGCTCACCTGCCTGCCTGTCTGATTGCTCCTAACTGCTTTTGCCTGCCAGCCTGATCATTCCCAACCACTCTCCTGCCAACCTGATTAACACCTAAATAATCGCCTGCTGGCCTAACCACCCCAAACTGCCCTCCCTTGCAGTCTTAGTCCCCCCCAACCTGTTTCCCCTGCCAGCCTGATCTCACTCCCAACTGCCCTCTCCTGCTGGCCTGATGCCCCCAACTGCCCTTCCCTGCTGACCTGTTCACCGTCATCTGCCCTCCCATGCAAGCCTGGTCCCCCCCCAAAAAAAAAACTGCCCTCCCTTGCCAGCCTGGTTGCCCACAACTGCCTTTCCTTGCTGGCCTGATCTCGCTCCAAATGGCCCTCCCCTGCCAGCCTGATCTCAACCCCAACTTCTCTCCCCTGCTGGCCTGACACCCCAACTGACCTCCTCTGTTGGCCTGAGCTTGCCCCCAACTGTCCTTCCCTGCCAGCCTGATTGCCCCTAACTGCTATCCCCTGCCAGCCTGATCTTGCCCCCAACAGCCCTCCTCTGTAGGCCAATTTGGTTCTGATTGGTCAGTTTATATGCCAGGCAGAGTCAAAAGTTCCACTTCCTAGGTAGCCATTGGCTCCTCACAGTTGACCCAGATTTGGTTCTGAATGGTCTGTTTCTATGCCAGTCAGTATCAAAAGCTCCACCTCCTAGGGAGCCATTGGCTCCTCACAGTTGACCCAGATTTGATTCTGATTGGTCAGTTTCTATGCCAGTCAGTGTCTCTGGGCCTATTGATAGGGCTGGATCAGAAAGGCAGGGCTGATCAGCAGCCCAGGTGGAGGCCTGGAGAGAAATGGAGGTATGGCTGCTGGCCAGACCCAGAAAGAATGAGGGGCAAGTGCCTATCAACAGCTGCCAAAGAAGCTATAGATCAGATGCTACTTCTCTCTTCAGGCCCCTCTCTGGGCTGGTCTACAGCCCCCTCAGCAGTCAACACTGGGTCACCATGCCTCTATAGCCATAGCAGTCATTGCTGGGTCACCACAGCAGCTCATTGCTAACTGCAGGACTCACTTCCGGTTGGTCAAGCCTCCAGTCCTTGTGAATGTGACAGACCTGATTTTTTATATATTATAAAAAGCTTATCCCTCTCTCTACTACTTTTGTAATTTAAAAAAAAATAATTCTTATAGTCTTTTACCATTCTATCTTTCTAGTAATTTTCAAAGAGAATTATTATTTTTTTACTATTTTTACACAGAATTCAGTATGCCAATAAGATTTTGTAAATGTGCAGTGTCTAAGTATCAAATTTGGAAGTTAAATTAGAGAGTGGCAGAATGCTACTTTGGATCTTTGCAGATATACCTGCATTTTTAATTTTAAGAAATTTAAAAATACTAAAAGGTCATATGATATTAGAATTTTTTAAAAGAGGCAGACAATAAGTTTGGGAAGAAGCTGTAACTAGAAAAGAAAATATTTTCTATCATAAAATGTTATGTTCATATAATGTTTACATTTTCCCTATTTAAATATTAACTCTATCCAGGTACATTACATACCAAAATAGAACGACTCTGGGTTGTGTCTGCTGATGACTAAGTGTCAATGAAATAGGCTGAGGCCAGAATTTGGTTGTAATTAAAGATACCTGGCAATGTGGTAAATTGATCTGTATTGCAGGTATTGGAGAACTCTGAGTGATTATATATTACTAGAGACCCGATGCATGGAATTCATGCAAGGAGGCATGTCCCTAGCCTGGCCTGTACTCTCTCCAATCTGGAACCACCTAGAAGGATGTCCTACTGCCAGTTTCTCATTTAATGGCCTTTATTTCTAGCACCAAATTATCACCAGATAATTTTATAGAAAAAAATCACTTATGTTTTGCTATTACTTTACTCCTCTAAAAAGAGTGCCCATTAAAAATGTACTCTTTGATGTTAGACCTCCTTTATAGAGAAGTTATGTCATTATTTTATTACTAGAGGCTCAGTACACAAACTTTGTGAATGGGGGGGT
This sequence comes from Antrozous pallidus, assembly GCA_027563665.1. Classification (NCBI taxonomy): domain Eukaryota; kingdom Metazoa; phylum Chordata; class Mammalia; order Chiroptera; family Vespertilionidae; genus Antrozous; species Antrozous pallidus. The sequence continues at coordinate 66,023,103 of CM050516.1, read as the reverse complement.
GTCTCTCAGCCTGGCCTGCACCCTCTCCAATCTGGGACCCCTAGAAGGATGTCCTACTTCCAGTTTACAGGGATCAGGCCTAAACCAGCAGTCAGACATCCCTCTCCCAATCCAGGACTGCTGGCTCTAATGCCTCACCTGCCTGCTTGCCTGCCTGATTGCCCCTAACCACTCTGCCTGCCTGCCTGCTCGCCCCCAAATGCCCCCCGCCAGCCTGATCACTGCAACTGCCCCCCATGCCAGTGTGCTTGCCTTCATCTTCCCTCCCTGCTGTCCTGCTCACCATCACCTTCCCTCTGCACTGGCCGGCTCTCCCACAACTGCCGCCAAGCTTGCCTGGTTAATCCTAATTGCCCATCCCCTCACTGTCCTGATCACCCCCAAATGACCCCCACTGATGGCTTGCTCAGCCCCAACTGGCTCCCCTGCTGGTCTGCTCACCCCAAACTGCCAACCACCAGCCTGATCATCCCTAAAGGCCTCCCCTGCAGCCTGATCACCCATAACTGCCATCCCATCCTGGCCTGATCACCCACAGCTGCCCAACCCTCTTGGCCTCTAACCACCTCTATCTCAGCCCTGCCATCATGGCTTTGTCCAGAAGAACATCCAGAAGGTCTCCTGCAATGTCTCCCAGTCTAATCAGTATATTACCATATTATTAGTACAGATAGAGGCCTGGTGCATGGATGGGGGCCAAGTGGTTTGCCCAGAAGAGTGTCCCAGATCAAGGTGGGGGTTAACTTAGGGCATGGGGTGGCCTAGGCAAAGGGCCTGTGGTGGTTTCCAGGCCAGCCATGCCCCCATGGGTTGAGGGTCTCCACTGGGGTGGGGCATGGCCAGCCTGGGTGAGGGGCTATGGGCTGTTTTCAGGCTGGCCATAACCCCTTCAGTGTGGGGACCCCCGCTGGGGGTTCTGGCAAGCCTGGGTGAGGAGCTGATGGCTTTTTGCAGGCTGGCAAAGCCCCCCAGCAGGGTCCTTCACCCCATAGGGGTGTGGCCATCTTGGGTGAGGGCCTGAGGGCTGTTTTCAGGCTGGTCACACCACCTTCAGGGTGGAGGTCCTCACTAGGGTGCCTGGCCAGATGGGTAAGGGGCTTTTTTTCCTATTTTTTTCAGCATCTCTTTGAGTGGAGGCCAGGGCTGGTTGGAGTTTATTTATCTTCTATAATTGAAATTTTATAGGCTTGAGTGGAGGCTAGGGCTGGCTCCCAACCCTCCTTGAGTGGAAGCCAGGGCCAGGTTGAAGCAGATATCTGGGATTTATTTATCTTCTATAATTGAAACTTTGTAGCCTTGAGTGGAGACCAGGGCCGGCCATAGTGGGCAGAAAGCTTGGCTTCCTGCATCACTGGGGGCAACCCAAGCTTCCTGCTCACTCCAGCTTTATGGCCATTGCCGTCTTTGTTGAGTTAATTTACATACTCACACCTGATTGGCTGGTGTACATAGTGGAGTGATGGTTAATTTGCATGCTTCTCTTTTATTAGTGTAGATATTTAACGAGAGGTCTAGTTCATGAATTCCTGCACATGGGGATTGGGGTCTGACTGGTTTGGCCCCAATTAGAATGGATCAGGGCCAGGCCTATTGGGAGGAGAAGATGGCAAGAGATTGTCCAGCCAGCCCTGCCCCCAATTATGGTAGGGGGGCTGTTTGGGGGAGGGATCACCAATGGGGAGGAGCTGTGGGTGGTGGGCCCAGCTGTCCCACCCCTTAATCAGCTGGGGGTTCTATTGTGGGTCAGCTGCTGGAATAGGGGCTGTGAGAGGTTGGATGGCCAGCCCCATCCCTGATTGATGGGGAGGGGCAATCAGGGGTGGAGCTGGCTGGGAGGAAGGGCTGTGGGCCAATTGAGGTGGTGGGACTAATCAGGGGGAGGCCATGGGGAGGGGCTGTGGGTGGTGGGCCAATTGACCATTGCCCCAAATTGGGTGGAGAGTTCAATCAGGGGCTAGTGGCCTAGGAAAGGGTCCATGGGTGACTGACTGGCTGGTCCTATTCCTGATCAGAATGGGGGGACAGCTTATTGGGAGCAGAGCTGGCTGGGGTTCAATTGGGGTGGTAGGGACCCATTGGGGCTGGGGCAGGCCAGGGGGAGGGGCTGCAGGTGGTTGGCCAGCTGGGTCCACTCCTTATTGGGATGGTGGCTGTGATCAGAAGTGGGGCCAGCTGGGGGGAGGGTCTGTGGGCTGATCAGGGTGGGGCCTGGGGTAGGGCCAGCTGGAGGAAAGGGGTATGAGGAGGTTGGCTGGCTGCCCTGCCTCCCACTGTGGTAGGAGAGGCTGATCAAGGGCAAGGCTGGCTGGTGGGAGGAGCCACAGAAGGTTGGCCAGCTGGCCCCACCTCCCAATCAGGTCTCTTAGCTTGCTGCAGTGGGCGTCATAGCGACCAGTCATTCTGGTTATTCCAGCATTCCAGTTTCTTGCTTTTTATATGTATAGACACCTATTCATTCCCCAGGAAGCTCCTGTTCCAAAGAACATTTGGCTCTATTGAGAGAATGATTAATACTTGGTAGTTCTTCTATAATATCAGAAGGCATTAGAGAACAGTACAGAGCCAGATGTTCTGGTCTAAGGCAATCTTACAACCTACAGTTTGTATTGGAGCTAGAGGGACTTTGGAGATAATCTGGCTCAATCCCTTAATTTTACAGATGAAAATCTTGAAACCCAGTGAGATTAAAAGATATACCTTAAGTCACACAGCTCACTTTTTGAAGAGCTTGGGATAGACTTTATGTTCTTAAATTCTATTATTTTTCTCACACAGGAGTAAAATATTAGTGAGCAGAGCTTAAAAATACTGTAGAAGAATTTTTTTTTTTAGGTTGGTACAAAAAGAAAAAGAAAAGTTAACTACTTAAGAATTTATTGAAAATTCTAAAACAACGAAAAATATCCCCAAAAACAGAAAGAAAAAAATGAACCATATTCGAGCTAGTATCCCAATCTATACTATTTTCTTAATATTATTTATGTTGTGTGAAATAAATATTTTTAATCTACATCTTCACTATATGGATATATAAAATTTATTAAAATGAACTACATATTCAAATAACATTCATTTAACATCTATTGTCTTTTAGGTACTGCACTGAGTGAACTCTAACAAATTTTAATACCTTACCTTGAGAGTGCAAATATAAACAAAGTCCTTTGATATAAAGTACAATATGATAAATGCTGCAATAACTACAATCATAATCATCTTTGGAAATATAGGAAACAGAGAAATATGGATGCAGACAGGGAATGGTGCAAGATAAATCTTAAAACTATTTGACACAATTTGATGTAGGTTTTAAACAAAATGCAGACTCTTGTAGGAAGATGGGGAGTACATGTTTTTAGCACAGGAATTACTCTGAGTTCTCTTATATCACATGCCCATTTCCATCTCTAAGACTGAGGGCATAACTCTTAATAAAAGAAATTGAATTTTTATTTTAATTATCAAGAGAACTAAAACATCCATATTTTCTCTGTCTCTAGCTATGAGTGTGCCAGAAGCCAGTTCCAGCATGTCATAATTGCAAGAGTTTCATTGAAAGGTTGACGGAACTTTGGGACTCAACAAGGGCTGAGTCATATATGTTATTGCATGTTTGGAATGTCTAAAGGCATTTCCTCAAACCTGAAAAGGATGATTACTTGCTGCCAGATACCTCAGGACATCTTAATCTACATTTATTGCCTCCTCCTGGCCAAACACCTGAACAGCTGGAGATAATTCCCAACATGACAATGGATTATGTACCTAACCCCACCCTTTGATGTGTATATCTCCACCTTGCCTTAAGAAAAATCTACACTAATAAAAAAGAAACATGCAAATTGACCTTACCTATGCAATGTCCACAAGCAATGCCCACCAATCAATCAGGAGCAAGTATGAAAATTAACCCAACCAAGATGGCCTGCCCTGGCCTGTGCTAAAGGCTACAAACTTTCGATTATAGAAGGTAAATAAATCCCAGATACAGGGCCTCCACTTGGGTCACTGGGGGTGTGGCCAGCCTGCAAACCATCACAGTCCTCTCACTCAGGCCATCTCATGCCCCAAGGGAACCCCCATCCTGATCCAGGACATCCTTTAGGGCAAACCAGCTGGCCCCCACCCATGCACCAGGCCTCTATCTTATCTAATAAAAGAGTAATATGCAAATTGACCATCACTCCAACACACAAGATGGGTGCCCCCATGTGGTCAAAGATGGCTGCCACCATGTGGACACAAGATGGCCAGCATGGGAGGGCAGTGGGGGGGGGGGGACCCAGGCCTACAGGGGAAAGGAGTTGGGAGGGTCCAGGCCTGCAGGGGAGGGCAGTTAAGGGTGATTAGGCTGGTAGGGGATCAGTTAGGCATCGATCAGCCTGGCAGGGAAGTGGTTAGGGGGTGATCAGGATGGCAGGCAGAAGTGGTTAGTGGCAATCAGGAAGGCAGGCAGGGGAGCAGTTGGGAGCCATAAATTCTGGATTGTGAGAGGGATGTCCAACTGCTCATTTAGGCCCTGGTAGGATCAGGCCTAAACGGGCAGTTGGACATTCCTCGAGGGGTCTCAAGATTAGCGAGGGTGCAGGTTGAGCTGAGGGACCCCCAGTCCCTGTGCTGGTATTTCATGCATCACCCTCTAGATGTGTTAATAAAAAGCAAGGGGTCCTGAGACAAGGAGAACTTGGTTTCTTCAGCCAAGCTCCTCTGATTCCCCATAATGCCTTCCAAAATTATGTTTCAACTCTGTACTCTTATTTAATTTATGCACAGTGCCTTTTCTAGTTTGCTGAACCCTTCTAGATGCCAGATCAAGACCACCAGCATTAGAATGATTTGAAAACAATTTTATATGATATTTAATTAATTACCTAATGGTCTCTACTGCCCTACCTCTGACTTCTCCATAATTCTTCACTTCTATTAGACATGTCTTGACCCTACCTCTATTATAACTTTTATAATATAATTGTTTATATACCATACTATTTTACTAGATTATAAAAAAATTTGAAGGCCAGTCTTCATTTAAAAATTGTTAATGATTTCTGTATCAAATATCTCCATCTATGCCTATGTTTATCTGCAGATGGTCAGATTGAACCTGCCAAAAAATTGAAACACTTTGAGCAATTTAGAATAATTAAAATGCTTATCTCTTACTTGAGATATAAAACAGTAAAATATTTTTCTTAAGAAGTGGCAAGATTGCAGAGAAAAGCTTTTGCAATATTTGCAAGTAACTTCTACTAATTATACTCAATCATTGCTTCACTTAGCATTCTGAATTTTAACCACCTGCCAGGCAGTGAACTACATGTTCAGGATAATAATACTGTATCTTTCTCTTGTTAAGGACCTTATTCTCACAGTGAAGTTAAATATGTAAACAAATAATATCTGAAAAATAGGTTCTGCTATCCAAGGAGCTTGCATAGAATTCTATTTATACTAATAAAAGTCTAGGTGGTTCTCGCATTCTTGCATGTGATGTTGTCACAAGATGGCTGCCACAAGATGGCTGCCACAAGATGGCTGCCACAAGATGGCTGCCACAAGATGGCTGCCACAAGATGGCTGCCACAAGATGGCTGCCACAAGATGGCTGCCACAAGATGGCCATGTGCACAATAGTGGGCCACAGGCCCACTCCAGATGGTGAGACCTGGGGGTACTTAGCTCCACGTGGTGTGGAGGAGGCTGGTCATGGCATCTCCACAGCCTTGCATGTAGGAGGCAGGTCCCAGTGAGGGAGGCAGGTCATGGAAGGAGAAGGCAGTTGTGGGTGCAGGCCAGCAGGGGAAGGCAGTTGGGGAGAATCAGTCTGGCAGGGGAGGGCAGTTGTAGGTGATCGGGCTGGCAGGAGAGGGCAATTGGGAATGATTGGGCTAACAGGAGAGAGCAGTTGGGAGTGATCAGGCCAGCAGGGGAGTGATTAGTTGGCAATCAGGCTGGCAGGCAGAAGCATTAGGGACAATCAGGCAGGCAGGCAGGCTAGTGGTTAGGAGCCGCGTTCCTGGATTGTGAGAATGTGCAGGTTAGGATGAGGGACACTCTCCTTCCCGTGCACAAATTTCATGCACTGGGCCTCTAGTGAAGAAATAATTTTGAGGGGTTAGATAGGTTCCACAGAGGAGGTTATGAGTAGACTGCACTAGAGATCCTGGAATAACAGAAGCACTGTGAGAAGTCTGACTGAAGCACAAGACAAATATTAGGAAGGAGCCAGTGAGGAAGGAAAAAAAAGAATAGCATAAGGAATACAGCTAATAATACTGTAATAACTGCATGGTGCCAGGTGGAGACTGGAAATGTGGTTGTAAGGTATATGACTATCTGACAACTATATTGTATATTTGAAGCTAATACAAAAAAAATATTGAATAGAAACTATAATTTAAAAAAGGGAATTAGATTATAAATGTTCTTAATCTTATAAAAAGTATTTTATTATTTTTTTTAAAAAATAATAGACATTATTATAGTTGCTGCAATGGTTTTATTGAAAAATGCAATGTGATCAATAGAGATAGTTCAATAGTAGAATTTATTGATCTTATGAAAGCAGGGAGTGATATTGTGGAGTTGTCTGAATGGAAGCAGATATTACTTTGTAGGTTTTGGTATAAATATGAAGATAGTACATGAGGTTGACAATAAGTAACTGTTGATGAAGGTGACTTAGTTGCTATAGATAACAGGAAATAAGAAGAGTTGAAAGTGATACAATTGAGATGGAGGATTATACATTTCTGAAGAGATTTATTTTTTCCTTTCCTTTCCTTTTCTTTCTTTATTTTTTTTTTTTTGTCCTTATGTTCGTGGAGGATCTATGATTTGTAAATGACAGTATGGGCAAAAATGGTGAAGGCAGAAAACTCCCTCACCCCACACACATCAAGGCTGCTTAGAAAAAGAATATCAGGCATGTGTGCAAAAGAAACCCTCAGTAAGGAGAATGGAGTTTCCTTAAGGGCAAGGAGGGTGAAGAAAGTATGTAGATGTAAGAAAATTTAACAAATAGCTGTCTATAAAAATGTTGAGGCATCTGAAGTGATTCTCTGCCTATCAGCCCATCAGCCATTCAAAGTTTTTCGCATTTATCTCTAAGTGGTCCCAATCCTATACAGTACTATGGTGTTTTTGTTCTTATTGTTGTTGTTGTTTAATGTTTATAATATACCAGAAAGAGAATAACAACTGCTACTCAGAAATAAGTGAACATCTCATTGTACTGGAGGCATTGATAATGAAAATGAATATTCCCTTCAACAAAAGCATTTTATCTAAAATCTTTCATATGTTGTCTTTTAATTTCCCCTCTTGTTGCTTGCTGCTGATAATAAAAAAAAAACAACTGCCTAATTAGCATCTTAGTTATATGTCTCACAGAATGGTATTTTTCAATGACCAATGAAAAAAATACTGCATTTATAAAAGTTTAAAGGCGATCAGGGGTTATTTTTCAGTTCTCCAATTCATAAATCTAAATGAGCAAAGTATAATTGAATTGAATTAAAGTATATCATTACTGAGCAAGGACTCAAAAGTAAAATTAAATAGATGAATCTAATATAATAAATTTAATAACATAATCTAGATGCTTAAATTTTTACAGAATATTTAATTATCATGTTGAAATTATGTTTTATAAGAGAGAAGAAATCTCTGATATAATATATTAGAAACAAAAATATACTTTATAGTTATTCACTTCTTGGATATTTGTAATGGAAATATGCTTTCTAAAGCCTATGCCAATATTATTTGGTTCTGAGTGAAAATATCATTGATTACAGTTTTAACTATGGGCAGCTATGAAGAAAGCTCTTAAATGATAAAGAAAATTAGGAATGAGCATGGATACTTTCTACTGAAAGTAGAAAATAATTTAAGTAGAAGATAATTTAAGAATTGAAAATATCAGGAGATAGCACCACCCAATTAATATAAAGCACATTTTAAATAATATCATTTTATTGAAAATTTCCTATAATGTGATATGCTAGTTTTTCATGTTAACAATAGAAATATCTTTAAAGGCTGCTGTAAACACAATTTTAAGAAATGTATCTGAACAAATAATAGTATCAACATCTCTCCACAAACACAGACAAACAAACAAACAAACACAAGGTTACTAAGTAAACCAAACCAAGGTAAATTTTAAATGGAGGTAAATGTGTGCATGCATTTTGGGGGAATGAGGAGTTCAAGGCATAGAGTGCCACATCAGAGCCCAAGTGTTTAAGGACAAATACTGTGCTCCAAAGAGATTATGTTGCTTTGCATGCCAGCTCCACAATTTAATAATTATGTGACATTGAGTAGGACATTTAATTTTTCTGTAATCTGTCTCCTAATTCATGAAATGGGAGTGGTAGTTATGATTGATCCTAGGTGAAAACATTGCATTGTGCAGATTAAACATCTAAAAAATGCAGTTATTTATGAACTGGTGTCAAAAGTGTCTGACAACTGATAGGTTATAGACACTAGCCAATTAGAATGCATGATAACATGGTGTACACTTGCTTCATACAAGCCTGATTATTTCACACACATACACATAAGTACAAATTTAAAGTATATGCACAGACAAGTGATCTGAAGCTAACTGACACTTTCAAATTTGTGTTGAAAAATTATTATACATGCATCAATCAGCCTGTAGGGATATTCTTTTATGCATCTCCGGACAGTGTCAGGGAAGTTGTGCAAGTAATGACCAATGTGAATTGGCTCTGAGAGAGTCAAATATGCCACAGTCAGGCATATTTTCTATAAGTGAATGGCGATGAATTATTGCCATTTTCAAAAGCTGCAGGTCTTGACAAAAACAGATAACGCCAAACAATAAAATATCTGTTAATATGACTAAAGTCATAGGGAAGGATTAGATGACTTTGCAGGCTGTCTCACAAGGCAACTTTTGATTTTCCTTTTCATTTTTAAGTGGAAGAGAAAATAACCATAACCTTCCATAGGAAGCACTGAAAATGAGCAGGACACCATTGTGCACATAACAGATTCACCAATGTACAGACACAGATCTTGATCTCATCGTTAGTTTTGTTTTCTCAGATAACTCAATGAGAGTAATCACATATCTGGACTTGTTGACGAGTGTTTATTTTCTTTCCCCCTACACCTACAGGAGGTGTCTGACAACCTCATTTCCCCACAGAATGGAGTTCTGTTTTGTTTTCCTCATGCTGTTCTGAGTTTCCCAATGTACTTCTACCAGGCTGGTGATTTGTGCATTTTGCTCAAAACAATGACCTGCCTCTGCCCTGCCAGATCACATCTCAATGACTTCTTATTTTAGAGAGTTCTGTTTTACTGCATTTTCTTTTCAGCCTTGTGGAAATGGAGGTCTTTATCATGGTTGTGATTTCTACCACTAATGGTATTTTACTTCAAATGTCTGAAATGAATTACACTGGAGGACTGATGTTGAGGACAGCACATATTGAGCATTATAAAAATAACTGTGAGAGATTCTTTATTAATTTGTTTTGAGTACATATTGATGTTCTAATCAAACTAAATAATAAATTTTAAGAGTTCAAACATGCACTTGCCTGACACTGATTAGATAATAAGCATATATGTTTATCATTTGTTTACTTTGATACTGACATTGAAAAGAAATTCCCCAGTATTCCACATGACATGTATTTATTTAGAATTTTTCCATGTCATCTTTCTTCTTACAGAATTTTCTCCAAATATGTCTAGTCACAGGTAAGGGAATTCATAGAGCTCACCATAGGAATATGTGACTCAGCAATGGTTAGGATTGACAAAAAAAATGATCTTTGGTTTAGAACCTCTTCCTATATCAGTGCTGGGCAACCTTTTGAGCTTGGTGTGTCAAAATTTGCCAAAAAACTGAGCATACTCTGGTGGTGTGTCACTTCGAGACACATACTTCTCTATATGCAACCAGATGCGGCTATGTGTCATCAAAAATGACTGTGCGTGTCAGTGCTGACACACGTGTCATAGGTTCGCCATCACAGTCCTATATCATAATTGCTGAGGTGTATGATTAGCTTTCTCTTCAACACCGATATTAAAATTCCAAATTAAAAAGAATAAGTGAGGCTTCCTGAGCCTTATAAATTATTAATAAATAAACTAAATGCCAACTGCAGATAATACTGTTCTTCATTGTGTTACAATTTGGTAAAGTCCTCCAAAAATACATTTTAGAATATTAGCTATGGATTATGTAGGGTTCAAACTCATTTATAAAGCTTACCAATTATTCAACATTGCTGTAAACTAGTTTGTTACCACATTAAAAGTGAGAAGCCTATTAAAATATATACTCCAAAATGCATTGCTTAGAACCAGAAAAAGAAAAACCACTGAATAAATGTCTCTAGAGCATTTTCAGAATAACATGAAAGACATGAACCTCAAACAAACAAGCCAGGAGATTTATAATGAAATCTCCCTGAGAGAGAAAGAAGTAGATCCTCTAAACCTTAGCAGAATTAAAATATTCCTAAGGTCCAAGGTTTTGTTCAAAGTTCTAGTCAAATCTTAAATAAAATAAAAAGTCTCCCTTTGAGCAAAGACTTAGTAAATTTTCTTAGCACTTTGAGAAAATGAGGATTTGTATAAGCCATAGAGATAGAAGCTCAGATTGAATAAATAAGTGTCCCCATCTATAACTTATAATTCACAGGACTCTGGGAAAACTTACAGATGGCAAACCTACAGGCTGGGTGTTACTCTTGAGCTGAATCAAATGATCCAAATATCTGTAAACTGAGCTGTGTCCATATGGTGCTACAACTAGTTGATAAGTGGCAACTCCCTTGCTCCACAGAATCTAAGGCCATGGAGAAGTTTTCAGGAATTTTAAACTAGGACTTAACTCACTGCACCTTTTTCTTTAGCACAGAATCACCATGCCAGACAGACATTCAGAGAAACATGGCTAAATGTATTCTTTTAAAACAAATATTTACTAAGTGCTCATACATGACACCGGAATAGAAAAACTTGCATGAATTAGAATACATTTGAGTTCAGCCAGGAGACTGATATAAATTGAGACCTAACACAGAATCAGAAAAAAAGCACTTCAGACAAAATAAATTATTAAGTGGATTTAATGAATATGCAATAAGAAATACGTGAAGTTTTTCCCCCTTTTTTCTTTCCAGTGCAGAGTGGTATCACTGTAGCTATAAACTTGGGAAGAGGAATCAGTGGTTGTCTGGTGAATTTTGAAGTATGGAGAAAATGAGATGTACGGTGAAACAGGAAGGAGTTCATTACATTAGTGGTGAGAGTTAAGGGAGTTCAGGCTGGGGCCATGTCTGAGACACAGGACAGAAATAGATTAATAAATAGAACTTATGAAGTTAGACATAAGCAGACAGCAAAATATTACTGCACGGTCTGCCAAAACTATAGATACCACACCATATTTTTTCTCTGTTCCTCTGAAGTCATTTACCTTTGGAAGAGAAAAATGAAACTAATCTATGCAATATTAAATATGGTGTTAAAGGACTCAAAGGAGTTGAAGAGCTGGTTTCTAATCTAGGTCCATGTGAGTCTCAACTACAAATGAGAAATAATGAAAATTGAAAATGCCAAAGGGACTCCAATTATGGAAATTACAGCAAATTTTAGAAAAGGTGGTTTTGAGATAAGCTTTGAAGGGCGTATTAAGCAGACAATGAAGAAACAAGGCATCCTGTAAGTAATTGCAGAAAGGCAAGGAAATACAATGTGTAGGTCTGTTGTGAGGAGTCGAGTTTTATTGTAGCAGAGGTACACAAAAGCAAGAGATGGGGATATGTTAAAGGCAAGCTCAAGCTAATTTGCAGAGCACATCAGTCATCAGGTTTTGACCTCTAAAAATCAACAAAAGATTTCAAAATACTATCTATACTAATAAAAGCCTAGGTGGTGTCTTGCCCTCCCATCATCACAAAATGGCCACACCTATGTTGTCACAAGATGGCCACTCCCATGTCATCACAAGATGGTCACCAAAGGTGGCTGGCACATGATGGCAGGCAGGGGAGGGCAGTTGGGGGCAATTGATCAGGCACGGGGGCAGTTAGGCATCAATCAGGCTGGCAGGGGAGTGGTCAGGAGCCAGCTGTCCCAGATTGTGAGAGGGATGTCCGACTGCCAGTTTAGGTCCAATCCCTGTGGGATCAGTCCTAAATTGGCAGTTGGACATCCCCTAAGGGGTTCCAGATTGGAGAGGCTGCACTGGGCCTCTAGTAATGTATAAAGTGTTAAGACACTGATTTTAGACAAAACTGAGTTTATAACTGGTTTCAACATTTATTAGATAAGTAATTCACCATATGTAGAATAGTGCTAGTTTTCAATGAGCCAGTGCATAAAATTTTCTCAGTTCAGTGTCTGCCATAGAGTACTAGAGTGCTCAATGTTTCTTAATTGCTATTAAGAGCTTTTAAAATAAAGAGATAATATTCAAATTGACCATCACACCCACACAAGATGGCTGCCTACAATCAAGCTGGCAAGGGGGCTTAGGGAGGGATGACCAAACAACTGAACAGCAGGCTGCATGGGGTGACCAGGCTGGTGGGGGAGCCATGAGGGGTGGCCAGGCCAGCAGGGGGGGAAGTTGGGGGTGACCAGGCCTGCATGAAGGGGCAGTTACAGGTGACAAGGCTGGTGGAGTAGGGGGCAGTTACAGGTGACAAGGCTGGTGGAGTGGGGGGAAGTTAGGGGTGACAAGGCTGGCATGGGGGGTGACCAGGCCGAAAGGCATGGGATGTTAGTGGTGGCCACACTGGTGGGGGGGCAACCAGACAGGCAGGAACATCAGTAAGGGGTGACCAGGCTATCAGGGGGGCAGGTGTGGGTGACCAGGACAGCAGGGAGGTGGCAGTTGGGGGTGATCAGGCGGGCAGGCAGAGGCAGTTAGGGGCAATCAGGCTGGCAGCCAGGTGAGTCATTAGGAGCCAGTGGTACAGGATTGTGAGAGGGATGTCCGACTGCCACTTTAGTTGGACATTTCCTGAGGGGTCCTGGATTGGAGAGGATGCAGGCTGGGCTGAGGGTACCCCACCTCCAGGAACAAATTTCATGCACCAGACCTCTAGTATTATCCTATCTAATAAAAAAGTAATAAGCAAATTGACCACACCTCCAATCAAGCCACAGCCACGCCCACCAGCCAATCAGGAGCAAATTATGCAAATAAACCCCAACAAGATGGCTGCCACCACTGAGAGCAGGAGGGAGGCTTGGGTTTCCCTGTCAATGGAGGAAGCCAACCTTTCCAACTGCCTGTGCAGCCTAGGCTTCCACTCAATGATACAAAGTTTCAATTATAGAAGATACATAATCCCAACAGAAATGGTGGCAGCCATGAAGCTGGAGAGAGAAGTGGCTAGGGTTGCCTGGGTAATGGAGGAAGCCAAACTTCTGCAACCCTAGGGCCTAGGCCTCCACTCTAGGCTACAAAGTTTCAAACAGAAATGGCTGTCACCATGGGCGGGAGCAGAAGGCTTGGCTCTGCTCCAGGCTACAAAGTTTCAATTGTAATACATAAATGGATCCCAGATACCAGGGTCTCCACTTGGGTGAGACTGGGGGGCATGGCCATCCTGCAAACCACCACACATACCTTGTCCAGGCCACCCTATGCCCCAAGGGAACCCCAACCTGATCTGGGACACACTTCAGGGCAATCCAGTTGACCCCCACCCATGTACCAGGCCTCTATCCTATCTAATGAAAGAGTAATATGAAGATTGACCATTACTCCAACACACAAGAGGGCTGCCCCTATGTAGTTAAAGATCCTGCCCTCATGTGGACACAAGATGGCCGGCAGGGGAGGATAGTGGGAGGTTCTAGGCTTGCAAGAGAGGACAGTTGTGGGCAATCAAGCCTGCAGGATAGGGCAGTTAGGGGTGACCAGGATTGCAGAGGAGGGAAATTGGGGGCAAACAGGCTGGCAGGGGAGCAGTTAGACATCAATTAGACTAACAGGGTAGTGGTTAGGGGGTGATCAGGCTGCCAGGCAGAAACAGTTAGGGGCAATCAGGGAGGCAGGCAGGTGAGCAGTTTGGAGCCAGCAGTCCTAGATTTTGAGAAGGATGTCCAACTGTCCATTTAAGCACGATCCTATCAGTATAAGGCCTAAACGGGCAGTCAGACATCCCTCAAGGGGTCCCAGATTGAAGAGGGTGCAGGCTGGGCTGAGGGACATCCCTTGTCCCCCGTGCATGAATTTCATGAACTGGGCCTCTAGTCTATATGGACAGTCCCATGTTTTACTGAACACTTTGATGAGTTAGCATAAGGACTTCTGAGAGAATATACAAGAGCTATTTTACTTTGCATAATAAAACTCAACAGTCAGATCTGCACTGTAGAGTGTTTCTAAATTATGTCATTAGTACTCCATTGATTTTCTCAGTAAAAAAAAAAGTGGTGTAACATCAATCTATTTGGAGGTTTTATTAAATGCTAGGAGTAGATATCTAGTAATCATACCTGAACAAAATGTTTTATTTTTTTAAAAAAGTAACCTACATATTCTGAATATAGCTTGCTCTTTAAATCCAACCTCATTTCCCCATACAACAAAAATATTACATAACAAATACAGGCTGCTAATATAATTAAATGGTATTCTGTCAAAGGAGGTGCTGGTTTATTTGGTTCATCCACGTTGGACACAAGACTTTTCTTATAAGGCTCAGAGCCCTGTTAACACAGGGCCAAGCAGGAAAGCAGACAGGATTCTCTAACTCAAGAAGTAATCAAGATACCAAACTGAGCACAAACATACATTGCTTGGCTTTAAGCACTCAGTGATTTTCTGTCTAAGTATTTTACACTCAGTGTTGGGCTGCACAATATGGTAATGAAGGTTGAAAGTACTGCTTAAAATAAAGACAAAACCAGTAAGCATAATGAAAAAGAAGAATGGCATTATAGATCAAAGCCTGAAGAGTATAGTGTGTTTATTTCTTTTAGAAATAAAGTGAAGAACGTTATCAAGTATTTATGTAGAAGAAGCTTTGCACAAATAGAAGAATGCTGAAAGGTTTACCAATAATGATTTGTATATGTATGTTCATACTCACTCATAAAAGTATACATACACAGTTTTCTTAATAAACTATTTATGAATGTTCTATTTTTTAGGTAGAGCAGACCCTAGGTTGTGAGGAAGTAAGGACCCCAAGAGATAGTAGGTGCTGACAATCTAGTTAGTGTTTATGTATAAAAGAGAGAGGGAATGCAGAAGCAAAGAAACTGGGGAGAGATAAGGTCATAGTTTCAGAATTTATAAATGTTTCAGATATTCACCATTTAAGAGACTACAGATAGAAAGAGCTCTAACGTCTGGGATATTTGGAATTATTTTGTTTGTTTGTTTATGTGATTTTATTTATCTTTGTGAGAGTAATCAGCACATAAGTATGAAGGAAAGAAAAATACTGAACGTCACTGAATTGTGATTTTGTGAGATTTTCATCTAAGAACCAGTTTTTCGAAACAATTTTGATTTTTGCTTATTATCCTAAGGCTACACTGTTTCTACAAATGTATTTAATAATTGATATTTTCAATTTCTGATGTGCTAGGATTTCAATGTAACCAGACAATTTTGGTGCTGGAATTGTATCTCCATACACCTGGCCTGCCCATGCATCAAGTCACTAGTGTAGCGTTGTTCTGATATATGACTAGCCACATATATATAATTTTGCTTTAACAGATTTGATAAAATATGAAGGAGTATGATACACTTTACTTTCACTTTCACTGAATGTTTATTTTTCCCTTGGAGAAGCTTTAAGGAAACATATATCAAACCCAATCCCTTCTTAATCATTTCCTTGCTATAATTTATAACAGAAAAGGAGTGTTATAGACTTCTCTTCAGGCTGCCAGAATGGTACCCGCTATTTATTTCAGTTTTCCTCATCTCTGGCCTTGAAGCCATAGCCATTGGCTGTCGGGATTACGATAGATCTGAAACGGGATAAACCCTTACCTCTTTACTGTCATATGTGACTGCAAGCACTCTTACATCCTAAACTTGTTCTACTGTGGGCATGTCATGAGAAGGCAGGGTTCTTTGGGAAAACAGTGACGCTGGGGGAAAAACAGAAGGCAGAAGGAAAAGGGGAAGACTAAATGAGAGATGGATTGATTCCACAGCAGAAGCCATAGGGACAGGTCTACAGGAGCTGAGCAAGGCTGGTGAGGACACGCCATAGTGAACATCACACACTCACAGGATTTACAGGAGTTGGAGCAGAGTTAATGACACCTAACACACACATTCTTACATTATTCTCTTATAGTTAGACAGGAATGAGCAGAGGAAGGACAGTAGGTCAGATATGGAAGGTGACTGGGATGGAAAGCCTGAGTACAGAGCATTGGGTAAAAGGACCTCACTTCCTGTGTGACATTTCCTCCCTTAGCATGTTGCCTCATGTGGTAGGAACAAGGGGGCTATAGAAATAGCCTCATGCCACTGGCATAAAGACCTTGCACAACCATTCCCTTTAGCACTAAGTCCTCAGGACAATGAGCTTCTGACCCACATCAGATAATTTTAAGAACCGAGCCTCAGGTCTGTTAACCACAGAGACAGAATTTTGATCAAACAGAGGTAACATCTAGGCATCAGTTGTGTTTCAGCTTCACATACAGAAAAACAGAAAAACCAGGCAGAACAATGACATCAGGACCAGATGCAATGACTACTAAAGCCCTGTGCTGGCACCAAGCAATCAGTGACAAGACACACCTGGACAGCTGATAATTTCTATTGGATTCTCCCTTGGGCCTTCCCCTAAAATCCCAGCCCTTAGGATGAAAGACTCCTCTCTCTCTCTCTCTCTCTCTCTCTCTCTCTCTCTCTCTCTCTCTCTCTGTCTCTCTCTCTCTTTCTCTCTCTGTTAGTGCCTTCTTCCTTGAGAGACTAGGTGTGTCTCTTTGCCTTTCCCTCCCCTAAACTTCAAGGTTCCCTTCTTTTGCCTCTAACATGTTTTCTCAGTCCACACACCTCCACAGCTCACTTCTAACTCTGTGACTTTCTAAATAACATTTTGCTTGTATTTAAGTCTTGGCTCTGAAACCTTTCTTAGCCAAAACTCAAATACCTACCTTGCTGCACAAAAGTCCAATTCAGTAACATTCTAGTGCCATTTCACCACTAACAATCTTAGCCCTCATTTGATATTTGAGGGCCCTAAAAGAGTGTGTCCAGCTACCCTTCTTTCTAGCTCATCCAAATTAAAGAGTAATACATGGGTTCACTTTCCGCAAAGTTCCGGAAGTAACCAATCTGAGATATCCATTCAAAACTAACATGATCTAGGGGTAGGTTTGTGGTGGGAAAGGGGAGTGCTACACAGAAAATTTTTGAACACTCTACTTGTTAATTTTGTTCAGCAAGTTAAGTGCAGAGAGGGGCAAAAAGTATGGGAACTAGTTTTTTAGGTTTTTAAATAACTGCCTATTGCTTTCAAGGTCTCCCTGACACTGTGATTTACAGATCTTTATAGATCTACTGTATTTGGCTGATTGCTTCTCAAGTAATTATTGATTGTAATAATTTCTCTCTCTCTCTCTCTCTCTCTCTCTCTCTCTCTCTCTCTCTCTCTCTCTCTCTCTCTCTCTCTCCTCTCTCTCTCCTCTCCTATTAACATTCATTTTAAGAAACTGTATAATCAACCAATCAACCCATATAGAAAAATGACAATAATAAAGATATCAGTTTCCTAACTGCTCCATTTTTTTTCTCAAAAATTGGAAATATTTTAAAGGCAAATCTCTAGAGAAATATCCTGGAAAGAAACAAGAGGAGGAGTTTGAAATTCTAGGCAACATAATCAAATGATGGTGTTGGGAGTGACTTAAAGGGGAGTCTATCCTTTCAAAGCATTTCAAATAGCATCACCTAAGCTGGCATCTTCCTTTTCTATGTATAGAACTAGTCCTGGAGTGGTATGAAAATAAGATGTAATTTCCTTCTTATATTTACTATAAGTATCCTCTGTGATAATTGACATCCACATGCTTGAACTGAATGGGATTACCTTGGTCTCTAGTCATAGCACTTTAACTTGAGAGAGGATGAGAGGTAGAGGAAGTATGATTTGCAGATGTTTCAAGGGTCAGGATAAAAATACATCTTTGCTCACTAAGTGATTCCTGATTTAAATTGCATTGAATGCATGATCTACTCAATGAAAATATTAAACAATTTCTTACTTATAGCCCTAAGTATCCCAAATGTTAGCTGTATCTTAAGTGAACCTATCTTGCTTCTACCTTCCAACTATTTTTATTCATGACAATCAAAAGTTTTATTGGGGGGGGAAGGAAAACATATGTACTACTATTAAATATAAGTTATATTGTAAATAAAAAAATTAAATTTAAAAAAGTTTTAAGAAAGACTTCTGCTAATTCTTGCATTTGTTGTAGTTTATATTTTTCTGGCCTTCTTGGAATCATGCATTAAGCTGTATCAAATTTCCCATCTCTACATCACATTGGCCTTCATGTAGTTTCATTTTTGTTCCTCACTAACCAAAAAGAAATCATTCTTTGGAAGAATTATAAAAAAAATATTTCAAGGGTGGTCTCACGCAAACATTTCATTACTCATTGCTTGGATATCTGCCATTTCATTAGCTTCTCTTACTTTCTCAGTTATTCTCAATCCCCTAATCTTTACCCAGAACTAAAATTAAACAAACAAACCCCATGATAACATGTTAAATTCCTGCAAACTAATTGTTTTTCATTCCTTATATATAAACTTTAGTAACGCATGCAGAAAAAGTTGTAATCTATACACATATCATGACAAGAAATTGACATTCAAGTTTTTCTTTTCAGAATGGTACCAAAAATATAATAATCAATTATGCAAGTGTCCATTCTTGATGAATTTAATTGCTTTGAAATTTAACACAATGATTGTAACAGCATTTTTTTCTCAAAAAATGTATTTTCAAGTTACTTTTTAATTTCTGGCTAATTAAAAAAATGATAAAAACCACTAAATCCCCCATGCATTAGCCATATCATAAAAATTTTAAGAGTACTAGAACTAAAATATTATTCAAATACATCTATTTACTTGTAATTATCCTATATAATAAGAGAGGAATATGCTAATTATCTATTACGCCGTGAGGCGTAAGGACCAACCATGTAATGACCAGATCATGGATCTGCAGGAGGGTGAAGCAGCAAATTATAAGTGGGCAGCGAAAAGCTATGGGGGGGTGAGGGAGCAGGGAAGCAAGCTATGAGAGGGGAGGGGGAGGGGAATGGGGGTATCTACAGGAGGGTAGGGCAGTAGACAGAGAGCTACAGGAGGGTGGCAGAGAGCTACTGGAACATGGATTTGTGTGCAAGGCTACTAGTATTATAATAATTTAATTCTTTGGATAGAAATTATGAGTAGAACAATGAAATATTTTACTTTACATTTGTAGAATACTTTTGATTGAAAAATAATAAACTATTTTAATTTTTATAGTATTCAATAGACATATTGGTTCTTTTGAATATTATACATGTATATTCATTTTAACAGTTTATCTTTAATATTACCTATCTATGAATTTTTATATAGAAACAATTCCAAATTGAAATTCTTCATATAAGAAATTTATATTTTTCATATCATTGTACAACATACTTCTTTTGCACTGGATAATCTCTTTATCTTTAGATTTATGATTCATGATTTATGAATTACTTATTGAAGTATAAGGTTTTAAAGAAAATTCTCTATTAACTACAAATCTTAAAAATGAATGTCTAGTTAATATACATTGCCAGTTAACTGAATTGTGCAATGAATTACTAATGTAAAAAATACATAATTTATTAAATATTCAGTGGAGTCATTTCTGTGAAAATGAACAAAACATTAAGAGATAAACTATTCTTAAAAACATATACTTATAGTAACTTAAATAAGTATATTTTAATAACATCATAAAATTGTTATTAACTAAATTTTAAGTAATTTAAATTTTCTCTAAATAATTGTGGAGGGAGGAATTAACCAACTCACACACATGGCAGGGCTTGGTGGATGACAAATAGTGATGGATAGAAACTTGACTTTGGATGGTAAACACACAACATAGTGTACAGATGATGTGCTTTAGAATTGTGCTGCTGAAACCTATATAACTTTGTTAACCAATGTCATGCCAATACATTCAACAAAAAGCAAAAAAGCAAAAAAGAAAGCAAGAAAGAAAGAAAAAAAGAAAGAAAGAAAGAAAGAAAGAATGAAAGAAAGAAAGAAAGAAAGAAAGGAAGGAAGGAAGAAAAGAAAGGAAGAAAAGAAAGAAAGGGAGAAAGGGAGAAAGAAAGGAAGGAAGGAAGGAAGAAAGAAATCTTCTAGAATTTTAATAACCTTTAAAAATAAATTTGGTCAATAAGCATTTATTCAGAAGCTCAGCAAGTAGCTGGAACTACTGGGGAGACAGGCTAATAATGGAACCTCTCTCATAATTACAAGTAAGGCTCACAAATGGATGCATGCTGCTCTGGAGTTTTTTTGCATTATCGCCTGGACAAACATTCATATTTAAGAACTAAGAACTCAGGGACATACTTTTGGTCCACTAATCAGAACATTACAGTGTTAAAGACCATTTTGATTTAGATCAAACACAGTGTAGCATTAGTGTATCTGATTAATCCCCAGCCTAGGGCTCAGGTAATCTTCTAATTCCTATGGAGAAGGAAGGTACAAATAAAAGTAAAATGGGGTACTTTCACTAATAATCTCTTACTCTACAGTATGAAATAGGAATAACTACATGTGGCCTAAGCTGTGGTACTCAGGGAATGGGATGTAATTAAGGTGAGGAGCAGAATGAGTGGATGGCACCAGGCCCTATTCTCAAATATTTCTTAAATTGTATTATTAGTTTCCTGAAATTTAAATTCCACCGGCCATTCACAAGAGACCTAAATTAGGTTCTTGAGAATTTTTAAAGTGCTTTCTTGTGAAGACTGATTAGTGGTTTGTTTTTTAAAATTACCAGTTTATCTTTTAATACAGGTTTATGAAGAAATTTTGATTCTCTTAAATTCCTCAAATCTTGATATATATTTTACAGACTGGATTAACCAAGTTTGAGAATTATAGATACTAATAAGTAAAAACAATGGAGAAAAAATGAGAAGAAACCAAACAGGGAAAAATAGAGATTTTTAGCAAAATTGCAAATAATCTCAGGGGACTTCCTGCACCAGTGTAGATTAAGGAAAACTATTATAGGCAACTTAATATTCAAACATTTTTTTAGGCCAACCCTTAGAAACAATTGAAGTAAGCTGGCAAATGCCACAAGAGCCCATGGCAAAGGGTGTTGTTGGACATGCAGGCTTAGATCTGCCTGACAGGAGATGTAAGTTCTTAAGTCTGCTCTTCACTGCCCCCACACAATTCACGTGCTCCTGAGGCGGAGCTCACTGCATGTGTGCTATTGTGTTACACACTGAGAAGTGCAGTCAGGAGTATGATATACAGCTCTTCCCTCTATACTATATATTCTGGTTTAGGAAACAGTACAGCACTTTCTTCTTTATCTCCATTCCTGTGAGAAATATTAATTAAGTGCCTACAGGTTTTTGGGCACTAAGGATATAAAATCCTGACACTTGTCCAGGAGCTTTTCAGACATAAGACATATAAATTATTTGAAATGAGGGTGTAGCCATCTGAGAAAACAAAACAAAAACAGATTGATGTGCAGAGACATCAGAGGAAGAAAAGTAGTATTAATTAAAAACATATTCTGCGTCAGACCTTCTGATTGACCTGGAAATATAAGCCTGGTATAACAGTGAGAAAATAGTCTCAAATCCTTAAAAGCACAATTCATAACAAGATCAATTTTAGTAACACACGTACAAAAACATGCAAAATTTCATGTGTAGAAAAACATGGTACGTGAAATTGGCAGGAGAAAGGACCATCTATCCCTCAGATTTCCCTAAGGTGGAACAAATGCTCATCATGTTAAAGATACTTTACATATTTAATAGTTTGTTTCTGTAAAAGAAAGCTACTTTTTACATTTACTCTTCATTTTAGTAACAGGAGTAATTACTTTGAAGTGCAACAGGAAATTTGATCATTCACATTCATTAAAATGGGATCTATATACAGATAGGATTGCTATAATTTAATTTAGTATTCTTACAAGAATTGACAAAACACTCACACATTTCATTATATATCCCTAAAAGGAAAAAAAAGACATTTAAAAATACACTCAGGCATACTTTTGGGTATTTCTTATAATATACTAGTGGCCTGGTACATGAAATTTGTGCACACTAAAAGGATATTAATTAGAGGAAATAATTTAATATTCCTATTTGCCCTTTCTCTGTAATAGAAGTGTCAGAGATGAATAAAATTAGTAAAATGTGTATGAAAACCTTCCTCTTGTCAGAGTCTGGGGCACACCACAGGACCCAGAGTCAAGTCCCAACCCACCTAAAAATTGCATGAGAACCAGACCTAGCCCTCATAGGGCTAGATCCAGACATCGCCAGTCTCACCCTTGTCAAGCCCCACCAGGCAGCGGGTGTAGCCTCAGGTCCCCTGGCCCAGTGCCAGGACAGGGGGCATGGCCTGAGGTCTCCTGTCAAGTCCTGCCAGGTGGGGGGCACAGTCTAAGGTCTCCTGTCAAACCCTGCTAGGCAGGAGGTTGTGCCTGAGGTTCCCTCTCAAGCCCCATGAGGGCGGGGGAGGATATAGCCTCAGGTCCCTGCTGATTGCTTGTTAAAGTTCTTTAAAGGATCTTGGCCTCAGCTGTGGGTGCAGCCATATTTGTGACTGAGTGAGGGTCAATTGATATATTCCCTCTTTATTAGATAGGATAGAAATAACTAAAATACAACTTTTCCTTTATATATTCACAATATGTGGATGTTCTTCTAATTATTATTAGCTCAAAATCCCAGAAGAATATAATCATGTTGACCCTAAACAGATGCCATGTTCTGAAAATACATCAATTATACATACAAACACAGAATTACACGTAACACTTACTGCATCCAGGCAAAGTTAAACTCCTATTTTGGAAGCTTTTTTTTTTTTTTAATACCATAAGGACAAAAGTTACTTGTTGTAAGGTAAAATAAATACCTAAAATTATACACTCTTAACCCTTTTGGTTTCATAACTATATTAAATTATTTATTAGTAATAATTTATCAACAATGAGAAAATAGCAAAGTAACAATTTATCATAATAGTCAATGCCAATAAATAAAATGTTATCTTCATAGTATATACTTATTTTAAAATATATAAAATGTATACTTACTTTATAAATATATTTTTAGGTAACATCTCAAGTGTGGTACCATTTTCCATTCATATGCTGATTTCTTTAGTTTCTGGATTATAGTGCTTGCAGCCAGACCTTACGAATTATTATTACATTGATGCAAATAGCATACTTTTTAGTTCTACTTATTTTCCATATGAGCATGTAATAATTGTGATAGTATTTATGTTTTTAATCACTTTATTGTTAAGCATAAAACAGGCATTCTGAAAATAATGGTCAACTGCTTGAGAACTATACTTAAACTCTTACATACTTTGCTGCACAAAAACCAGTTTATATAATGTCTTGACTGTGAGCCAAAATTCTGATTCATTAATCCTCCTTTTAATTTTGCAACTTGAATTTTTAATTCTTTCAGAATTCTTACAATTTGAACTTTTAGATGAGATAATTTTCAATTTAATATAAGGGAAGCACATATACACTGGAGTCAAACATTGGCTCACAGAACATAGCTGGAGCAGTTCCCCCTCATGAAAATTCACTTTAAAAGCAGGTCAACGTATTACTTTGGTTCAGATTCAGTAACATTATTAAGAATACTTTTTAAATTTTTCAGTAAATTGTGAAGATACATAATTGTAGAATTGTTAAATATCCAAAATATTTCCCTTTTAAGCATTTAACTGACTTCCATGAAACTTAGGAGTGATGTCACTAGAAATTTCTACCTTCTCACCTCTTGTAAATACAGAGATCGAACATGCCAACACCATGTTTTCTCAACGTGCAGAGCTCAAACATTGCATTTCAACTCAAATGTCAGTATTTTGCAAAAGCCCAATAAGACCCTACTTATTAGTATTGGCAACAAATATTAAGTAAAAATTTGATTTAAAAATGCAACTCACCTAGCCGGGATGGCTTGGTGATTGAGTATAGAACTGTGAACCAGGAGGTCACAGTTTGACTCCCAGTCAGGGCAAATGCCCAGGTTGCGGGCTAGATCCGCAGTGTGGGGTGTGCAGGAGGCAGCCGATCAGTGATTCTCTCTCATGTTGATGTTTTTGTCTTTCTCTTACTCTCTATTCCTCTCTGAAATCAATTTTAAAAAATGCAACTTTATCTTTATAAATTCATTTCTTTATTTGGCTTATGACAGTAAATTCATCACTAATATTGATAAAAAGTCATCAAGCATATGAGACAAAACTAAATCATGTGCACTTTTGTGTGTCTTCTTTGTGTAACTGAAATGTGTGTTAGGGTTTCTTGTGGCTTTCTGTCAAGATTACAGAGAAATCTAAAATGGGTCATTCGTTTTGGCACTTACCTCATGTGGGTGATGAGGAGTGTGGTAGTGGGAATGAAAAAGTCGTCCACTCGATCAAACTGCTTTCCCACGGGCTGAGTGTGGATGGTGTGGTGAGGCACATTCCCACTGGCCAGGGTTATTACCTACACAGAACACACCCTGCTTAGATCTTGGCAATGCATTCCCTTAATACCATCAGCTTTCTGCGTATTTAGACAAGAAAGTAATCTCTGGCACAGACTCTTTATTGCCACCCTCAAAATGAGTATATTATTAAGCAAATTGAAATTTTGTAATTGCTTATTTTCAAAGTAGAAACTTCAGTTTTTACAAAGGCAAAAAGAAAATGATTTGTCTTGAACAGTTCCTGCTTAAAATATAAGATGAATATGCTATTAAACAATGACTATTTATAAAACATTAACTTTGCTCTAGTGAGACTAATAAAAGCAAGCATACATGTGTAAATAAGATGTTAGTTTCCTTCCTTAAAAAAAAAAAAAACCAGCTTTGTTAAGGTATAATTGATGAACGAACAACTTGCCCTCCCATGAAACAGAGGGGCAAGCATGACACTGAAAACTCCAAAATAAATCATACTAAATATTTTAGATCTTAGAAATCCTAGAACAGATAAAATCTTATTTTAAAACATATTCCCCCTATAAATGTAAAATAACAGATTTAAGTCAGTTTTCATCAGAGCTTTCTTCTTTCCAACTATTCATTAATTGGTTTTTAAAACTTTGATAGTCCATTAAAGAAAATATAACTACATTTAAAATTTATTACTCACTAGAGGCCCAGTGCCTGCATCCTCTCACAGTCCCGGAGCCCTTGGGGGATGTCTGACTGATGGCTTAGACCCGCTTCCCCTGGGGTGTGGGCCTAACCCAGCAGTTGGACATCCTTAGCCCTGCAGAGGAGGTGGGAAAGGCTCCTGCCACTGCTGCTGAGCTCGCCAAGTGTGACCCCTGCTTCTGGTTGAGCAGTGCTCACCTGTAGAAGTTCACTGACCACCAGGGGATAGATTCTGTGTTAACTTGAGTGGGATAGGGTAGAAACTGGCTCTCCGACATCCCCCAAGGGGTGTCAGATTGTGAGAGGGTTCAGGGCAAGCTGAGGGACCCCACTGGTGCATATTGGGGCCAGAGAGGGACATGGGATGTTGACCCGACAGGGGAGACTGTGAGAGAGTTCCAGGGTATGTCCAGCCCATCTTGCTCAGTCCTGATAGGCTGGACCCCAGCAGCAAGCTAACTTACTGGTCGGAGTGTCTGTGCCCTGGTAGTCAGTTAGTCAGTGCACATCATAACGAGCGGTTGAGTGGCCTTAGCATATCATTAGCATATTACTCTTTGATTGGTTGAATGGTCAACTGGACAACTGGATGCTTAGCATATTAGGCTTTTATTATATAGGATATACTATTATGGATAAAATTCTATCAGGGTGTTTTGTTTTTTTTTCTCCCAGTTTATCATACCTCCATGTTTTTGTTTTTGTTTAAATTATCTCTGCTGCACAACTATTCTGTTAAAGTATCTTCTTGCCTCTTGCCTCCCCCTTTTTCATATGATCCCTAAAATAAGCTTCTTAAAGTATTGACTGACTCCTTCCAAACTGACTATCTTCCTTTAGTTTTTATGAGAGCGGTAAATAGCATTTTTATTTTTAGGGCTCTTTTATTCTGAAAGGTTAATTTTTTTCAAGTGAGTATATATTCATTTTTACTGAAAATTGCCATGCTCAGTAAAAATATATAAATCATTATACATTAGGATAGCTCAGTTATGTTACAGTTAAAAAAAAAAAAACACAGACCTTTAAATCTTAGTGGCTTAGAGAATAAAGATTTTGTTTCACAGGAAGTCACAGTCCGATTTCCAGTCAGGGCACCTGCCCTTCTGGGCTAGATCCCCTATTAGGGGCATGTAGGAATCAGCCAATAATTCTCTCTCATCATTGATGTTTCTGTCTCTTTCTCCCTCTCCTTTCCTCTCTGAAATCAATAATAAAAATATATTTAAAAAAAACTAAACAAACAAAAAACAGGTAGAGGTCTTTAAGGTTGTTATCAGCACTTTGGTTCTCTCTCCTTCTGGCGCATGCTGAACTCTGCAGGATATCCACTGGTATTTCTTAGTGTTCCACCTGAAGGAGCAGCTGACTACCTCAATGTTCCTCTCCACAGAAGCTCTCATTTGCCAGAACCAGTCATATGGTTCCACTTAATCATTTGGAGTTCAGCATGCGCCAGAAGGAGAGAGAACCAAAGTGCTGATAACAACCTTAAAGACACTCTACCTGTTTTTTGTTTGTTTAGTTTTTTTTAAATATATTTTTATTATTGATTTCAGAGAGGAAAGGAGAGGGAGAAAGAGACAGAAACATCAATGATGAGAGAGAATTATTGGCTGATTCCTACATGCCCCTAATAGGGGATCTAGCCCAGAAGGGCAGGTGCCCTGACTGGAAATCGGACTGTGACTTCTTGGTTCATAGGTCAAAACTCAACCGCTGAACCACACCAGCGGGGCTATAGCTGTTCTGTTTTGTTTTTTAAATGAAAATCAGTGAGAAAGTTGGCACTGGGATTGTAGCCATTCATAATAATATCTGCAAGACTTTAATAAAGGTGAACAGAGTAATAAGGAAGAAGTCTCCAATTTTTTCACCTTTTGATTGTATAGTGTATAACTCAAAATGCATGTACTTGTATTTGAAATTAATACTTGACTAACTGAAGCAATGATAATATTTACTGAGAGCTTGCTGTGTGTCAATATGTGTTCTAAGTAGTTTCCAAGCATCACAGAATTTAATATTCATACAATACTAAAATGTGTGCATGGCATCCTAACCTTCCCAAAATTACTGATGCAAAAATATGGCATGCCACTAAAAGCATATTAACTGAGCATCACTTGTGTGTTTGTCACAGTCCTAACTGTAAAAAACACAAAGCAGCTTCCCTAGCTCCCCGTTATCTGGACTTTGTCCCCTGATGGCTCTGGGTACTTCTCACTGCTGGGATTGAGCAGGACTTGATGAATGGCCAAATTCAGAACCGAGATGACTAAATGCAAGGATGCACAGATTGATCTGATGCACATTAATCAATATGCCCCATCTTTCAGCAACCCCTGGCTCATTCCTAAGGACATCCTGCCATTAGTCTCTGTAGGTGTGGTGCCTTCACAGACATAGAGCCTCCACCTCCCAATGTCACCCCATCTGGCTGTGGCCTACTTTCTGACCAACCGCAATTCTAAGGACTTTATTCCACCTTGTTTCTCAGAGATATTTTCTACTCTAATTGCTTTGCATTTGAAAGATATTACAGAGAAATTGTAAAACTGTGCTGATGACTATTGATTTTTAGGACAGCATTTCTTAAATTTTTATCATGCATGATGTCTTAAAAAATAACTCTGATAAATCTTTGCTAATTCACTTAAGAACACTCAGTGGAAAAAATCATCTCACATACCTAAAATCAGAGCACATGTTTTTTATTTATTAATTATAAGTATCATAGAAATAACACATTTTACTTTCATAATTGGCAAAGAAAGATTTACTAATAAACAAAAAGAAAACAAAGAAGAAGGAATGTAACTAAGGCTTTCTGGTCCTTAATAAAGTGTTTTTGCTCCTTCAAGGGTCAGTGGGTACCATTATAAGATACACTGCATTAAGGTAAAAAAGTTGCTGACTAGCCTTTACATTCTAGCCTCAATCTCTCTTTCCAGTCTAACCTTTCAACATGTGGCATAGACACTCTAGCAAAAGTGAGAGCTTGCTCATGTTTTTGATCTGGTGAATTCCATTTCTCCAAAGGAAAAGTATTCCCATTTTCATGCAAATCTTAAAACCCATTTTCTTTGGGGATGTTTCCTGATAAACCTGTTCTGTTGGGAGACAATTATCTATGAATATATGACATTTTTGCAGAGTCAGATCTTTTTGAGCAAAGGGCACTGGCAAACTTTGTTAAAGGATGATGTCAGTAAAAGTGCCTGGGATGCTAGAGATGGTGTTTTTCTCCTGAGATCTTTAGAAACTTAGGGCCTTTGAGCCAATTCTTGACATTTCAGGAATTGTCCCTCCCTCCAAAGACAAGATTTGTATATATTTCAGGAATTGTCCCTCCTTCCCAAGACAAGATTTATATATATTTCTGAGAAATAATCTCTGTTTCTCATGGGAGAGGATGGATGAGGGAAGCAGCCTAAAAAAACATAGGGGCACATATTTTCAGGGTCCTTTCCTGTAGCACAACTGTGCTGTACTTGCAGGGTAATACTGCTCTTCCCCACCTCACCCAATGGGGGTTGGAGCTGGAGAATAGCTGCTACATGCTCCATGGGTAAGAAATGGTTCATTCTCTGATCCAAAGACCCCGCATTTTCTTTCTACCTATCATCTGTTTATCTATCTATCTATCTATCTATCTATCTATCTATCTATCTTTCTATCATCTATCATCACCCACCATCTACATACATATAGATGTGTGTACACACACACAGTTTATGTAAATAAATTTTCTTGTATATAATATTTTAATAATATTTCTCACTTCCTAAATTTTATTTCATATTTTCAAGTGTGCCAGAAAACATTTTAAAAATTCACTGAATTTTATTAGTATAATTCTCTCTCTTTCTCTCTCTCTCTCTCTCTTCAGAGAAAAAGAATCTATTTTGAGAAGGCTGGATAATGTGTGGAAAGTTCCTTAACACTTATAAGAAGACTTTCCCCCTTTTCTGCATGTCATTAAAGATGTTTGCCTAAAATTATTTTAAAACCATACCTATTCTATTTATTTTGTCAAGATTATATTTTTAAAAAAGATTATATTTAAGTACAAACTAGCAAATGATTACAGCCTATGAGCATATTGTGGCAGATATTCAGACAGTGGTTCACAGTGAAGATTGTGCTCTTTCCATCAAGAGATTAGCTATTACTCCAACCTTTATAATCTAGGCAGGCAGTGTAGCCTGTTTCCATCAACAGGCTGAATGCAGTTACTTATGTAAATCCTGGAGCCCAGGATTTAACTGGCCTAGCGATTTCCAGTATCTCGTAATCTGGAATTACTATGCTGTGAAGGTGTCAGTCCAATGGATGAGCAAGCACATGTAAGAAACACAGGACACTCAGCTAAGTAATACCCTGACAGGCAGAGGCAGGAGGGAGGCTGTTTTGGACCTCTCCGCTCTTGTTAACAAATGATTTCAGCCTTTCAGTGAGTGCTCCCTGATCTTGCCCTCAGAAATACCCGGACTGTCAACCAATAGAATTTGAGTGGTAAGTCATTCTTGAATTTTGTTGAAAACCTCAAGTTTTGAATTGCTTTGATTTGCAGCAATGGATAACTAAAATACTGTATCATATTTTAGATGCTTCAAATGACACATGTTCCTAGTGAAAAATAAAATAAACCATTAACTCTGGTAGTTGCATTAAATTATTTCATTTCAATAAATCTGTTCTTCTTAAGTTAAATATTGCAATGCAAACAATACTTCAAAAACCTTAACAGTATGGTACTGGCAATTAATTAAAAATGACACTGCGTTCAACAGATTTACTGAAAACGGGCCAAAGATGAATGAGTTGAGACTTTGTAAGAAGAGACATGAACAAAGTGGTGCTCTAACCACAAGGTGGTTTAGAAATAGAAAATTTGCAGTTTCAGGACAAAACATTCCTTCCCCCTTTCTCTCTCTCTTTCTATTTAAACTTACAAATCCAAAATTCTAAATAAAGTGTCAAAGAGTCATTGTCAAATGTATGCTATATATTTCTGCATCTGTCAAGTTCTCATATAAGCCACATCAAGACAGAAGCAAGTGCCACACAAATTACACCACATTAATTCCCAATTAGAATGAGCCTGTGCTCACATAACAGAATACTAGCTGTTTGGAGAAAAGTGGAGATCTGCTTTGAGACTTTGACCCCCTCTCCTGGTCACTGTTTCATGTACCCCACCCAATAGGCCCTGTTTTAAAAAGAGAAACTGAAATTAAAAAAAAAATCTTATGAAATTTTCAGGGAGGCAGGAAACTGTTAAAAGGTAAATTTCAACTTGATTTTCCTAACAGTATCATTTTTGTGATCATAGGCTATGCTTTGTAGCATATACATCCAACCTTCGATAAATATGTCCTACAATACTTTCCAATTAAAAAATGCTGAAAAATAAACTTTAACTTTTTCTGTGCAGATCTAGATGTGATTAAAGTGCAGTCCTCAGGTGGAAGAATGTAACCTTTAAATGGTTATAATACCCAATGAGATAGCTAAAGGTTTAAGGATCATTATTTATTCAAATATAGTGAAATGGACTTACCTGAAGTGTTGGAGAAGTCTTTTCCAAAGTACCCCAGCTTAGCACCCAGACCTGGTCATGTGATCTGTCGTAGTGTAATTTAACTGGGACAGGGTCTGTGCTTACTGCCTGCAATAAATAGGAGTTGAAAAAAAAAATGTTTACACAGTAAAACATTAGTTAAAAACTAGGCCAGAAATTAAGGAAGAATTCAAGAATTTAGATGTCAGGGTAAAAACGTATGTTGCTAATTACCTAATTTTCTAAACTCTTACTTGATTAATTTGGAAATGTGATACTTTACTCAAACATGTTTTTATGCCATTTTATAAAGTCTTATGTTCACTCATTATCTATGCAAATTTTATGGCATGGAGAAGCTATTTAAAAACTCAAGATACAAGTGATTAACATGTGCATTTTAATCAGTTGTTGAGTACAGGTGAGAACTAAATTTATATATAATTAGGTATTTTCCATCCCAATGCTGGTAATGGAATTTGACCATCTATAATGCTAAGACATTAATAATATGAGATGTGGCTAGTAACAGATTCTCTAACTTATTTTCCTTAATGAGAGATCTAAAATCACAGAAACAAGGAGAAGCAATTTTTTTTGTACCATACATGATATGGTAAATGTGTTTTTCTGCTAATATTTATATTTACCATTAACTTAAAATAAAACTTCCAGAAAATAAATTGCTTCCAGGCAGCTATTTCACTCACTTTAATTTTAAGCTATTTACATTACAAGCTAAGCCCTTTTCAAAATAATTTGCTATAGTACTTGCATAGATAAATTTTATAAAACAAAACAAATTGCATTCAATAAAACAGCTTTTATTCAATATTGAATGTATTTCTTTCCAAAGTTCTGTTGGAATATCCTTAGAGAATTTCCTAAGTCCTAGTTTGTAACTTAATCCTTTTCTCAGTGGGTTTAGTTGAAGGTAAACTACCTTTGTGATTGAACATTCACATTTTAACTAGCATGTTGGCAATTTAGTCTTACAAAGTATTTTTTTATAAAACCTTGTTCTGTGTTTTATCTCTGTTTTTGGATTACTGAAGTAATTATTAGATTTCTGAAAAGACCTATTTAAATATTTCTGTATCAGTGTCCTCATCCCTTTCTTCTTTGCTAACAGAATATGGCATTGTTTTGGTATTAGATGGGCAGCAATGTTCTCAGGAAAGGTGAGCACCAGAGATTTAGGGACAATGACTTATTTCATTGCCCTTTGAGAAATACAGTTTCCCAGCCTCTCCAGGGGTTAGGGGCGGTCACATGGCATATTCTAGTATATCCTATCTAATAAAAGAGTAATATGCAAATTGACCATCACTCTAAGACACAAGATGGCCATCTCCATGTGGTCAAAGATGGCTACCCACATGTGGACACAACGTGGCCACCACAAGATGGCTAGCAGGGGAGGGCAGTTGCGGGTGATGAGGCCTTCAGGGGAGGATAGTTAGTGATGACTAGATCAGCAGGGGAGGGCAGATAGGGGCAATCAGGCCATCCAGGGATCAGTTAGGCGTCAATCAGGCTGGCAGTGGAGTGAATAGGGGGTGATAAGGCTGGCAGGCAGATGTGGTTAGGGGCAATCAGGCAGAGGTAGGCAAATAGCTGGGTGCCAGCAGTCCTAGATTGTGAGAGGGATGTCCAACCACTTTGTTAGGCCCCATCCCACTGGTATTGGGCCTAAATGGGCTATTGATATCCTTCAAGAGGTCCCAGATTAGAGATGGTACAGGCTGGGCTGAGGGGACCCCCCCTCCCCTGTGCACGAATTTCATGCACGAGCCTCTAGTATACTATAAAATTACTAGAGGCCCAGTACATGACATTCATGCACTGAGGTGGGGGGCCCTTGAGCCTGGCCTGTGCCCTCTCACAGTCTGGGAGTCCTCCGGTGATGGCCCCTGCCACCTTAGGCCCACTTAGTGCTGCTGCAAAGGTGGGAGAGGCTCCCACCACGACCACTGAGTTCACCAGCCAGGAGTCTGGCTTCTGACTGAGCTGAGCTCCCCTGTGGAAGCAGACAGACCACCAGGGGGCAGCTCCTGCATTGAGTGTCTCTTCCCTGGTGGTCAGTGTGCAGTTGTTCCACTGTTTGGTAGATTTGTATATTAGGGTTTTATTATATAGGATTGTGATAAATGATTTCTGAGAGTAATATTGCATTCCATCAAAAGAGTCAATGACAAGAGGAGTTTTCCTTGCACCACACTTTCTCTTTCTTCCTGTTTTGAATGTTGCCATATGAGAATATTAAGCCTCAATTTCCAAAGCCACTTTGAGGCCATAAAGCAATAAACTTAAGAAGGAGAAGTCAACACGTTGAGAATTCAGCCGGAGAAAAATGAAAGGAAACTAAATTATTGATTATAACCTTGAGTAGGTACATAAGTGTAGAATAACTATCCCTAGACTTAATGTTAGATGAAATAATTAAATAGCTTTATTACTTAAGAAATCATTAATCTGGTGTTTTGTTAATTGTACTCAAGTAAGTACCAGATGTTTCACCTAAATTCTTCATGTACTGATCATTTCAATGCACTGATAGCAAAAAAAAGTCATCACTGACCATTACATTGACAAAGCAATAAGATTTCCTTTACTTTTTCATATTTTCCTCTTAACGTGTTAAACTTGATCTATGTATGATTATAATGGTCAGGATCATTGCATGCAGTGTAAAATGGGATAGTCTTTAGATCTTCAAAATGTTAAAGATAAAATAGGTCAATACAAACACCAAAGCAACAATAAGAAAGACCTCATTATTATTCAATTTTTCAGAAACAGTTATAAAAAGAGCAAAGAGCCTGGCTGGTGTTGCTCTGTGGCTTAGTGTCACGGTCCGATTCCAGGTCAGGATACATGCCAGGATTGTGGGCTTGATCCCCATTGTGAGGCCTGCAGAAGGCAGCTGATCAATAATTCTCTCTCTTTCCCTCTCTCTTTCTCTCTGAAAATAATAAAAATATATTTTTAAAAATCTTTCAATGTCTTTCAAAATTAGGAACAATTTGAATAAAAATTTCCAGCTCTGATAAAGTTCTTTTCTATTCATCAAGCTCTTACAGAAGCATTGTCTGACATGGACATAACACAATCCATATGTTATATTAATATCCACATAAAACAGGATATGGAAACAGTCTCTGTCTTACAAGGAGTCATCTTACCAGTGATCATCAGGGCTGGGGATTTGATTGTCTCTGTTCCTTTCCAAAATGGGAACCTCTGTGCACATGAAAGACCGTTCCCCCTTGTTGATAGTTTAATCCCTGACAAAGTTTGGATATGTTGCCCTCCTATTTATGCCTCGTGTATAAGAAATATTCTTTTCTCCCTCTCTTTTTAAAGATGGAAAGAAACTCATGGGCTCAAATATATTCAGTATCATAAGTGGAGAATCATTGAGAGTATACACCTGCTTATGAGCATGTACTCCAGAGTAGACTTCAAATCTTAGCATCTTCACTTAAATTTAAAATAATAATAACAATGAAACCATAGGAAGTTACTAAAATTTTGTGCGGCTCAATTTTCTCTGTAACACAGAGAACATAGCAATAATAGCAACTTCAAAAAGTTGTTGTTAATAGGTGAGGCAGTTAAATGTAAAATGCCTCGGGTGTGCCTGGTAAATAATAAGCACCATGAAAATACTACTGCTACGATTAGACAAACTAATTGAACTAGAGGCATTTATATAACAGTTAGCGTCAGTGTTTCAAAGATAGAGGCGTAATATCCTTACTTAGCAAATAATAAAAGATACATAGAAGAGAAAGTAAATAAATAGTCATTGTCCTTGACAAATTTAGAACTAGAAAGTTAAAGAAGAACTGAAAATGTCATAACATAAAGGTAAGGACTAAATGCCATGAAATCTCAGAAGAAGTACAATGCAGGATAAGGAATACAGAGAGAAGAAGATTATTTAACTGACCTTCAATATGAATATTTTCATGAATGGGAAGACAGAGACTATTTTTATTTATTTTATTTTTTAATTTTTATTGATTTTATATAGGAAGGGAGAGGATGAGAGAGATAGAAAATCACTGATGAAAGAGAATCATTGATCGGCTGCCTCCTGCACACCCCACACTGGGGATCAAGCCTGCAACCCGGCCAGGTGCCCTGACTGGGATCAAACCGTGACCTCTTGGGACGTTGGCCCTGCAGACACTATTTTTTAAAAGTTAACTGATGATAAAATGTTCCAGGAGATTCAAAAGCCATTTATGATTAACTGACTTCAAATCAAGTAAGATATATGTAGTTGAAAAATAAAAATATAAATTCATTTCTTAAACAACTTCAGAATTTTAAAAATGTCAGCTCAATGTTGTCCAAAGTTTTAAACATTTTGTGTTGCATCATTTCTAAGATTTGATACTTAATTTAGTTTATTTTCCTGTTTGGATATAAGAGCATATCATAACTGAAAAAAAGATGAGGCTCAAAATGAAGGAAAGTACATCTAACAAATTTTATTGGAAAATGTTTTAAGTCTTGGGAAAAATCAGTTTACAAGTTTTCAAGTGTGCAGATATTACACATTTTCAGAAGGAACATTTATATGGTTTTCTGCAACAAAATAATATAACAATGATGAAATTATTCCCAAGCAATGTTCTCCAGATTAACCTTGTCATAACGTAATTTTCAGGAAAATGCACATGTACACACACACACAACACCAAACAGATATTTTCCTACTTATATCATCCACTTTTGAAAGAAATAAATTACATATGTTGGATTTTACAAAATTCTGCTAGTATATTCTGGAAATTACTCCAAATGATCAGTAAGTTTAAACCATTCACTAGTAAAAGAAAAAGGTGCTATTTTTGACACTGTTTAAATAATTTTCTTTCCACAATTAAACCTGTAAGTCTATGGTAATAAATAGTTAAATATTTCTCCACATTTTATGAAAAGGATTGTATATAGTCTATTATCTTTGACTGCTCTCTCCTTCCCATATCTCACAACCTCAGGATACATGATTGCACCTGCCTTCTAAATACGGACCTCTTTCTGGCTACCTTCCTGCTACCACCATGCACAGTGCATCTATCATCTCTAACCTCATCTCATGATTCCTACCTTCTAACTTTATATTCATCAACTTTATCAACAGATTTATCAGAGTGATTTTATTTTTGGGTGTAAGCGTTAGATCATGACATGAATCTGTTCACAACACTACAGAGTATTCTCATGTCCCTCAGAAAAAACCCTAAAATTCTTTATAATAACTACCATGCAGTTCCTGACTTGCCACTCCCCAGTCTTCTTTCTTGAATACCCTC
The DNA here is from genome assembly GCA_027563665.1 of Antrozous pallidus. Taxonomy (NCBI): domain Eukaryota; kingdom Metazoa; phylum Chordata; class Mammalia; order Chiroptera; family Vespertilionidae; genus Antrozous; species Antrozous pallidus. The sequence continues at coordinate 65,986,746 of CM050516.1, read as the reverse complement.
ACCTACTATTTATCTCTTGATGTCTCCAATCCACCAACCATTTATACAAAAGATGATATTAGTTAAAAGACAATGTTCAAGAATATGATTATAAGCATTTTATATATGCTCATCTTTCACTTCAAAATTAGCCTTATCGAATGTTCATTTATTACTTAGTGTAATTTTGCATTTGTTTACTAATATTATTTTGCCAGAAAAATTGTTTTCAAACTTTGCCTTTAGAAGCCTATGGAAATAAGACTTATTTGTATCAGGTGATTTTAATCCTCACAAAAATAGAACAAAGAAGATCAGTTTTGACCTATTGTGTAATTCTGTAAGACTTTGTTTGAATATAAGGTCCTGATACCATAAGTTGGAAATTTTTCTTCCATATCATAAACACTGTAATTTTTTACATAGTGGACTATACCTGGCTACTGGTATTCATATAATGAAGCCAGAATCCTTCATCCAGGATTTATTGATTTATTCAACATTTTCACAAAGCTCTTTCAAATAACTTAATTAATTTTATTATAATTATATGTATCAGGTTCCAGAGTCTATATTTCTTAATCATCCATGTAAGTACAATTTGTAGAGTGTTATATTATAACTAGAGGTCTAGTGCATAAGATTCAGCACTGGGGGAATGGGGTGTCCCTGAGCCAAGCCTGCACTTTCTTCAATCTGGGACCCCTCGGGGGATGTCCCAGATTGGACATCCCTCTTACAATCTGGGACAGCTGGTTTCCATCTCTTGCCTGACTGCCAGACTAATCACCCCCTAACCACTTCCCTACCAGCCTGATCAATGCCTAACTGATCCGCTGCTAGCCTACTCACCCTGAACTACCCTCCTCTGCAGGCCTGGTCAACCCTAACTGCCATTCCCTGCTGGTCTGATTGCCACAACCACCCTTACCTGCTGGCCATGGCAGCCATATTTGACCACATGGAGGTGGCCATCTTGTGTGAAGGAGTGACAGTCAATTTTCATATTACCTCTTTATTATATAGGATGAATTAATTTCTTATCTTATTGCTTTGTAAAAATATGTTTAACATATGCTATATAATATAATATTCTTATTTGTTGCAGCTTTGTAAATATATTGATATAAATATTTTTTCTTTACTATTTTAAAACATTGTTTAAGGGTGCAATTTACTTACACTATCAGGTTTTTTTTTTTTCCTTTGTTGATTTGACCTGTAAACCTTAACTCCTCAAAATCCCAATATATCTATAGATATACAAATTCATCAATATTTCCTGAGGTGATATGACAAATACAAAAAATTTTTAAAGTATGCTACACTGGTTATAGACCAGTTGTATCAGCTTCTAGAAAGACGGCTTATATTGTAAGGGTGAAATTCTGGGCATAGCAACAAAGAAAGATACACAGACTTGGGGTTTAATCTTGACGTGAAGGAACAGTGTGGCCCAGCTTGTTTATCAGGCTGACAAGGAGAGTACCAGCTGGCTAATTAAGTGAACCTAATTTAAACTAATGATGTAGATTCTCAAGATAATGTGCTAATGGCTAGAGGAGAGTGCTGATGACACTTAAGAATACTCCCGAGGTGCTACAATAAGCCACTGCTGCATCCAAGCAGAACCTGATTTTGCTCCATGGAAGACAAAATGAGGTCAGTTGTATATTAGTTAATCATCTGTAGAGCAAAACATCACCTGTATAACATTCTTACAAAATTTTATATAAGAAGAAAAGAAAGAGCCATTTGATGTTTAAAATAATACCTAGGTTATAGATTCTACTTAAAAATTGTGACCTTTTATTTTAAAGCTGCAGATGAAAATAATACTGAAACAATAATGCTATAAACAAATATACCCTAATGGTAATAATTTATCATGAAGTTTGTAAAATCTTATATTTTAAGAAACTATTTTTGTATTTTAATAATAAAGTGTAACAATGTTGTTTATTTTTTTTTAATATTTAGTCCTAAAATGTTTACTTAATACCATGCCACACCACCAATACATGCAAAAAAAAAGTCAGAAATACGGCTTCCTAGATAAGGTCAGTATTAAACACTATAGACCTACTTTAATCTGATTGAAAAAGAAAGCTTAAAAGATTAAATTTAAATAAATTTAAATAAATTTTGATAAATAAATACATTTAAATATTTTTCCCCCCAATAACTAGGCACTTTGATTTTGGACTTCTCTGTCACATTTCTATATCCAAACTATGTAATATTCTATATAACTTTCTATCATGTTTGGGAGATGATTAAAGTTTGATTATAAGTAATATTATTAGTTGCCTCTGTATAATATACTCAGATTAAAAATAAATAAATAACCCAGGTACAGCACATAATCAGAAAGTCTAATTTAATTTATATACAAAAAAGTGGTCAGATTAGGAGAGGGTGCTTTATTTTATAAAATTAACTTTGTACTTTGCAGTTGACTATAACTAAGGATACAGATAAAGCTTTAAATCACAAACAAAGTTTTTCAAATGTAGTTTTTTAAAATTAAAAATATTTCTTTAAATAATTTTAAAAATATATGAATTATTGAATTATCCTAACCAACAAAATAGCAATATGCAAATTAACCATCACTCTAACCATCACATCCAATCAGGAGCTAGTATGCAAATTAACTCCAACAAAGATGGCTGCAACCATGGAGAGAGCAGGAGAGAGTCTTGGGTTTCTCTGGTGATGGAGGAAGCCAAGATTTTCACTCACCCTGGTCAGCCCAGTCCTCCACTTAAGGCTACAAAGTTTCAATTAAAATGGCAACAGCCATGGAACTGGAGAGACCAGGAGGCTAGGGTTTCTCCTTGTGATGAAGGAAGCCAAGATTTCCACAGAGCCTGGCCGGCCCAGACTTCTGCTGCTGCCATAGAGAAAGCAGAAGGCTTGGCTCTGCTCCAGGCTACAAAGTTTCAATTGTAGAAGATAAGTAAATCCCAGTTCCCAGGGCCTCTGCTTGGGTTGCTGGGGGCCATGACAGGCCTGTAAACCACAAATGTTTATAAAATAAACATTTCTATACCAGGCCACCTCATGCCCTAAGGAATTCCCCCACCCTGATCCTGGACACCCTCAGAGCAAACCAGCTGGCCCCTACCCATGCACCAAGCTTCTATTCTATCTAATAAAATGATAATATGCAGATTGAACATCACTTCAATGCACGAAATGGCTGCCTCTATGTGGTCAAAGATCCTGCCCCATGTGGACACAAGATTCCCATCACAAGATGGCCAGCAACAGAGGGAAGTTGGGAGAGATGAGGCCTACAAAGGAGGGCAATTGGGGGCAATTAAGCCCGCAGGGGGTGGCAGTTAAAGGTGACCAGGCTGACAGAGAAGGGAAGTTGGAGGTAAACAGGCTGGCAGGGGAGCACTTAGACATCAATCAGGTTGGAAGGGAAGTAGTTAGGGGGTTATCAGGCAGGCAGGCAGAAGCAGTTAGGGGCAATCAGGAAGGCAGGCAGGCAAGCAGTTGGGAGCCAGTAATCCTGGATTGTGACAGGGATGTCCAACTCCCCGTTTTGGCCCGATCCTAGCGGTATCAGACCTAAACTGGCAGTCAAACATCCTTTAAGAGGTCCCAGATTAAAGAGGGTGCAAGCTGGGCTGAGGGACAATGCCCCCCACACCCATGTGCATGAATTTTGTGCACCAGGCCTCTAGTTAATTTATAAAACAGAGGGTTCAATACTAAGTCTGTGATACCTATAACTTACATGCTTTTAAATTAGAAATTTGAGAAATTAGGAACTATGAGATGAATTATTTTCAAGTATAATGATATTTAGAATATTCATTATTCACCTTTAAGCATGTACTTCTGGGGACTAAAATTTACGTAATCTACAATACCATTAAGACAAATATAATGATGCAATATTTTACCCAGCAGGTGGTAGACTTTTGGAACTCATTATCTAATGATGTCCACATACTGAAATTATACATGGTTATAAACAATAGAATTTAGACAAATCAAAGAGGAAACTGTTAATTTTGAAAAAAGAGAATCTAATAAATGACATATGTCTAATATTTTAGGTTTATAATTATATTCAACAATAGGCCTCAAGAAGTAGGGTCTCTGCCCTGCTGGTGTGGCTCTGTGATTGAGCATCAACCTAAAAACTGGGAGGTCAAGGTTTGATTCCAGGGCAGAACAAATGCACAGGTTACTGCTTGATCCCCAATAAGGGGTATGCAAAAAGCAGCTGATCAATAATTCTCTCTCTTATCATTTATGTTTCTATCTCTCTCCCTCTCTCTGTCTCTCTGAAATCAATAAAAATATATTTAAAAAAATAATATCCCTATCACAGAGAATACTAGATTGAATATACCCAGTATAGAAATGTTTATTTTATAAACTAGGGTAATCTCTCAATTTCTATAGAATAGATAGTTGTAGAATTGTCCAAATCATCCTGCAGCTACTTCAGTCTTTTCCCAAGAGGTATTCAGTAATCCTATAATTCAAAACCTTTTCTTTTCAATGATATAATATTTAACATGATCATAAATTTCTCCAAAACTTGTGAGCAACCCCATGACATACCAATATCGGTACCTTACTATTGCAAAAATTAAGTTCTCACATTTTCCCTATAATAGGGATGTATCTGATATATTGGAGATATTTGTCTTTGTCATTGACTTTTGTAAATATTAGTACCTTTTTAACTACTTAGTAATTAATACCTATTAAGTTATTATTATCTAGTAAAACTTTTCATTATCTCAGCCTTTGTTAAGAATCAAATGAAAAAGACATAACACTGCTTCTATGATGATAAGCAGCGATATCATAATTGACCTCTGACTGGGACTCTTGTTGCTCCAGGCAGAATAAGCAAATCTGAGGATGATTTGTGTGAAAATAGTCATTTTAGTATTACTATATGTTCACGGAATTACATTTTTAAAAACAAAAGATATTTAAATTATTTCTTTAATTCATTAAGCTCAAGGAGCAAAAAGAGAGAAGTGCAAGCAAAATAGGCATATATTTTCCAGTTATCCAAGTAATGAAACTATTATAACTGACAATCAAATGTCAAAGCACAAGTTACCTGCAAAGGCTGTTAAGTTAAAGTAAATGTTTTTAGTTACTTTCAAAAAATCAGGAGTCATTCTTACCTGAACAACCTTTTGGGACTGCACATCAACAATTAGGACTCTGTCCAAGGTTGGCTGTGCAACATAAATGAACTTGTCTTTGACATTAACCGCTGAGGCCCACACACATTTCTGAACTTCATCTCCTTCAGCTTTGGGACAGACTTCATCCTATAATTTGTCAAATAGAAAAATAAAATGAGTATCTTAAAATATAACATGGGCATGACCACATTTGGTGTAAAATTAATTGCTGCTTTACTACTTTCAGCATGAAAAGCTAAATATAAAAATTAATAAATATAAATATAGAAAGATAAATTAATCCCAACTGCATATAGTACATATTTAAATTCACTAAGTGCTTATAGAAATAAATGGAAATGTGAGGTAATTATTCAGAATGATTACTTAATTTTTCAGTTTGACATCCAGGTCAAATTTTACAATGTTCTCTAATCTACCCAAGCCTTTTTATTCCACTTTTTTTTTTTTTTTTTGACACTAGAAGGTTGAATATTGCATAGTTTGGGCTGGATGGCCACAAATGAGTCAAAAAATACCTTCTATTTCTTCCTTTCCTGCAGTTTGTCAATAAATAAATGTTGAAAGGATATGTCAGACTTTGTTATCCACACTGGCAGATATATCACAAGCACAAAAAATGTCACTTAGCTTATTATTTTTTTCAGATTTTTCTTTTATTCAGTGGTCTATTGGTTCTATAATTCTCTCAATTTACTTATAATTAGAAAAAAACACTAAAAAGAGATTTGTTGATGAGCATATATAGTATGCGTTTAATGATAAATTTTTATTTATATAATGACTAGAGGCTCAGGAAGCGGGCCTAAGCTGCAGTCTGCCCTCCTTCTATGGGAGGCAACTGGGCTGATCAGGGAAGGCGCCACCCCCATCACCCTGCTGCTGCTGCCACTGCTGGCTGCCACAGCTACCATGGTATTTTCATCAACATGAACTCCAGTCCCTTCACCACGAAAAAATGACAAGTTTCTTTAGGCATTTTCAATATGTATCTTTCATAGGATATGACAATTCTTCCTTTCTCCCTTCCTTTCCTTCTCCCTTCCTTCCTTCCTTCCATCCTTCCTTCCTTCCTTTCTTCCTTCCTTCCTTCCTTCCTTTCCTTCTTCTTTCTTTCTTCTTTCTTTCTTTCTTTCTTTCTTTCTTTCTTTCTTTCTTTCTTTCTTTCTTTCTTTCTTTCTTTCTTTCTTTCTTTCTTCTTATCCTCACCTGAGGCTATTTTTCCATTGATTTTTAGAGAGCATTGAAGAGAGAGGGAAAGACAGAGAGAAAGATCAATGTGAGAGGGACACTTTGATTGGTTGCCTCCTGCATGAGCCCTGGCCAGCAAGGGAGGAGCCTGTAACTGAGGTACATGCTGTTGATCAGAATCGAACTGCGACCTTGCAGTCTGTGGGCCAAACCAGCTAGGGCAGGATATGACATTTCTTAGCCCTCCAGGAGTGGACCTTCATTTTTTCCTCCAGGAATGTGGTGGAAAATCCCTAGACCATCTTCTTGGATTCTTCTTACCCAAGTTACCAAGGACATAGCCAGTGGCATACGGGGACCTTGGCCAATGAACAGTCAGAAAAGGTGTTTCCTCTGAAGCTCATGCATAGAGGTGGGACTGCTGGCAAGCAGTAGCTGAAAGACTTGCCCTGTCTCTGGGCCTGCTCGAGTCTCTGCTGCAGCTTGGGCAGGGCATCTTAAGCTCTGCTCAAGCCTCCAGCACATCTTGGGCAGGGCCCCCCAGCTCTGCTCAAGCCTCTGTCCTGGCTTGGGCAGGGCCTCAAAGAAAGCATTCTGCATGGCCATTCATGCTGGCTGCTCCTCTCAGCAGTGGCTGCCATCTCCTTTCAGGTACCGGGGGATTCCAGTGGGGCTGAGCGGACTGGGCGCCACCATCTTGTGGCTATGAGTGCTGCCATATTTGTGATGGAGTGATAGTTCATTTGCATATTACCCTTTTATTAAATAGGATGATATAATGATAAATACTGACTTATGTATTTTAATTGTTCTATGATATAGGTCTAATAATTTTTTTAAAATATATTTTATTGATTTTTTTACAGAAAGGAAGGGAGAGGGATAGAAAGTCAGAAACACCGATGAGAGAGAAACATTGATCAGCTGCCTCTTGCACACCCCCTACTGGAGAAGTGCCCGCAGCCCAGGTACATGCCCTTGACAGGAATCAAACCCGGGACCCTTCAGTCCTCACGTCGACACTCTATCCACTGAGCCAAACTGGTCTCGGCAGGTCTAATAATTGATTACTGACATTTAATTTAATGGTTTGTGTACTCCAGCTAGTAACTCTTAAGCTAAATTAGAATACTCTATTCTCTAATTCAAGTAAAATATGTTTCATCAGAATTTCCATTTACCATTTGTATTTAATAATCATGAAACAAAATCCACAAAGTTTTCATTAGCTATACCACTAAACATACCTCTTAATTTAAAGGCAACACAGCAGATAAACCACATTTGGCATTTAATGATTAAAATGAACACTTCAACAATGTAACCCTTCTTAGGAAGCACAACCATAATACGAGGTCTACCTGTTGCATAGCATTTGGAAAATAATGTAAAAACCACAGCACTCCAGGGTGAGAAGCTCAGTATGTGGTCTTCAAGTCTCATTCAGGGAGGACCTGGAGCGCCTACTAATTTCTCGAATCCAGTCCAGAGGTTATCAGTTTCAGCCAGGACACCATGAACATGCAGTGGTAATGTCTAAACAGCACAGGCTGTTTGATGCTCCCGGGGAATAAGAAACAAAACAAAACAAAACAAAATAAAACAAGACCAAACAAAACAAAACAAAACAAAACAAAACAAAACAAAACAAAAAGCCGGAAAATAATGAACAACATAAACTGATGAACAAAAACAGATCCAGAGACAGAGAAGTAGCTTTCAGACCATCAAACGTCAGAGGGAAGGTGGGGGAGGGTAGAGGTCAGGGGGAGGGATGAACCAAAGGATGTGTATGAATACATATGAGCCTGACCAATGGCTGAGTGTTGACCTATGAACCAGGAGGTCACAGTTTTGTTCAGGGTCAGGTACATGCCCATGTTGCAGGCGGCCTCCCCGGTGTGGGGCGTGCAGGTGGCTGCGACCAGTGATTCTCTCTCATCATTGATGTTTCTATCTCTCTCTTCCTCTCCCTTCCTCTATGAAATCAGTTAAAACCACACACGAAAAAACAAACAAACAACAAAAAAACAACAACAAACTAACAGAACAACAACCCTGAAAACTAAACACCTAATGTATGCTTCTGGTTGTTTTATAGGTAACACGTTACTTCACGTCATGGACTGTACCATGATCATTCTATGATGACTACCTGCAGGGTCATCTTGAGTCATGTCCATGGCACCCTTAAGAAGGCAGCACAAACCTGAAGGCAGAAAACTGCCCTCAGCACATGCTCAGATATAAAGGAAAGTATTCATCAATTTACTGAAATGTTTTTTTGTATGGCTAACATTTTCCCTTAGAAATATCTTTAAAATTCATTGATAAGACCCTGTTTTGTGATAATCAAACACTGTACAAAATAAGTACTTGGAGGCATGAAGAAGTGAGAAAAAATTGGGACCTAAAGTTGATGAAAGGCTCAGCATACAGGGAAATTGTTTACAAATCTTTGCCTGTGGTGTAAACACCATCAATGACACCTGCCAAAACCACAGAAAGTGTGAGTGGCCTGACAGGTAACTGTCAGACAAACAACGGCAGAACCAGGAGCAATTTCCACCCCTCTGTTTGCTACAAAACTATTCAACAGTAAAATAAATGACTCTGCTGGGAATTATTTCTATTTGTGTGCTGTCCCCACAGGATGTCCCTGACCAGAGACACAATCGTTTTTACAAAGCCATTAAAACTTTCCTGACAGTCATCCTGAATTTTATTTGCTTCCCTGTATGACATTATTTCTGATTATAGTCTATTAGTTTCCATTTTACAATAGCATTCTTATTTTTTTTTAGATTCCATAGATTAATATTTATTTCTGAGGGTACAAATTGGAGAGGAATGTTTTTTCTCATGCATTAGGCAGTTAATGGAATAAAAGTGAAGCTAAAAAAAAAAAATACCAGCGATGCAAAATAAGATTAAGATAATACATACTGATGAGGAAAATTGTCACAAATTTTATCAGAGAGTATCATGAAATTACATTTTATAGAAATATATACTACCTGCCATTCAGAGTGAAAGGGATTAATAAGATATTAGTGGATAAGCATCAACAAGAAAAAAAAAACAATTCTAGTGCACGAATTTGTATATGGGTGGGGTTCCTTGGCCTGGCCAGCAATTGAGACCTATTCAGGGGCTGGCCAGCACGGGGGAGGGACAGTGGGAGGATGGCTAGGTGGGAGGGGGAGAATTCTGCGGGGAGAGGAGCTGGGCAGGCAGAAGGGAAGGAGAAAGGGAATGGGCTGCAGGAGGATGGCTGTGGGAGCACACTGAACACTAGTGGGCAGCACCTGCATTGAGTGTCTTCCCCCTGGTGGTCAGTGCATGTCATAGTGACTGGTTCTTCCAGTTGCTCAGTTGTAATGGTCTCTTAGGCTTTTTATGTATAGACTAGAGGCCTGGTGCACAAAATTCGTTCATGAGGGCGGTGGGGGGGGGGGGGGGGTGTCCTTCAGCCAAGCCTGCACTCTCTCCAATCTGGGAGCCCCTGAGGGATGTCCAACTGCCCGTTTAGGCCCTATCCCAGTAAGGCCTAAACAGGAAGTTGGACATCCCTCTCACAATCCAGGATTGCTGGCTCCCAACTGCTCACCTGCCTGCCTTCCTGATTGTCCCTAACTGCTTCTGCCTGCCAGCCTGATTACCCTGTAACCACTCCCCTGCCAGCCTAATTGATTTCTATTGCTCCTCTGCCAGCCTATTTGCCCCTAACTCCTCTCACCTGCAGGCCTGGTCACCCCTAACTGCCCTCTCCTGCAGGCCCAGTCACCACCAACTTCCTTCCTCTGCCAGCCTGGTCACCCCTAACTGCCCTCCCCTGCAGGCTCAATCACCCCCAACTGCCCTCCCTTGCAGGCCTGGTCCCTCCCAACTGCCCTACCCTGATGGCCATCTTGTGGTGGCCATCTTGTGTCCACATGGGGACAGGATCTTTGACCACATGGGGGCAGTCATCTCGTGTATTGGAGTGATGGTCAATCTGCATGTTACTCTTTTGTTCAATAGGAGAGAGGCCTGGTGCACAAGTGGGGACAGGCTGGTTTGCCTGAAGGGTGTCCCAGATCAGGGTGGGGGTTCCCTTGGGGCATGGGGCAGCCTGGGCCTGTGATGGTATGCAGGCTGGCCATGCCCCCAGGTGACCCAAGCAGAAGCCCTGGTATTTGGGATTTATTTATCTTCCACAATTGAAACTTTGTAGCCTGGAGCAGAGCCAAGCCTCCTTTTAGGTCCATGGCAGCAGCCATTTATGTTGAGATTTATTTATCTTCTATAATTGAAACTTTGTAGCATTGAGTGGAGGCCTGAGCCCACAAGGGCAGGTGGAAAGCTCAGCTTCATCTATTTCTGGGGAAACCCAAGCCTCCCTCATGCTCTCTGTGGCTGAAGCCATCTTGGTTGGGTTTATTTGCATATTTGCTCCTGATTGGCTGATGGGCATGGCTTGTGGGCATGATTGTAGGTGTAGAGGAGGTATGGTCAATTTGTATATTACTCTTTTATTAGATAGGATAATTAGAACTTACCTATTTCCTTTTAGGTTATTCCACATTCAATTACACATTTCTTGTGTATGTATCCACCTCTTTAAAAATATAAAGGAATATGATATAGTATAAATGATGATGGAATTTTGGTTTAGCAATTAAAATAGCGTTGATGATACTTGATTTGCTAAACATAAGTAGGTCAAACAGATGAATGTATACACTCATCTACTAGAGGGCTTTGCCATTTGTATTTATTGTATTACCTATTAAAAATACTTTGCCCTTAAATCTCCAAATTCCCATCTCTACCATTCTTCTGCCCCCTTCTCCTCCTCTTCTTCCTCCTCCTTCACAGTTTTCTCTTTAGAACATCTTGCATCATTCATGGCAGGGACAAATGTTATTTGTCTCTAGTAGCTCCATTTTTCTCGCATTCAACTCAACAACTTTCTGTCACTATCCCCTCCTCTCACCCTTCTCTAATCATAGATTTGTCCACTGTCCCTTATCTTTGGAAAGTACGGCCCTACATTTTATTTATAACTTTATGTTTTCAAGGCTTCAGACATGCACACCCTCCTGTAATTTATGAACCAATTGATAAAACAGCATTAATTGGCTTAATCTTCTTTCCCTTCAAATTATTTATCAAATTCTATTTAGGCTTCACACAAGCTGTCTAAAACTTTGTTTCCATTCCCTGACCTTTGTTCATCCTTCAAACTGGTTTGTTCATACTTCAAGCTGATGTTCATGATCCTATCATCTCCCAAAGAGATGTTCTGAAAAGTCACCAGTGGACTCAGAATTTTAAATCATTAATTTTCACTTATTGGAGAAGCACTTACTGATCACTTACTATGTGAAAGATATTGTGCAAAGCTATGTTTGGAAGTAAACCTATGAATATGTGAGAACACTTGTTCCCAAAATGCTTATCATTCCTGCTGCACTTGGCTGTTTCAGACAATTGATTCTTTCTAAAATGTTCTTTTATTCTTGTAAGCAAGGATCAGCAAACAAGAACCTCAGACCAAATTCAGCCCTCTGCCTATTTTGTTATGTGCTCCAAGATCTCAGGATTTTTTGTTTTTGTTTTGTTTTAGAATTCTGAATGTTTGAAAGTTAATAAAGAAGAATACTATTTCGTGACATATAAATATTATGTAAGATTAAAATGTACATAAATAAAGGTTTACTGAAACATAGCTATACCTATTTACTTAAATTTTGTCTGTGACTGCCTTCATGCCATAATGGTATAGACCGTATGGACTGCAAACCTACAATATTTTTTAATTTATATTTTTTATTGTTTGAAGTATTACTTCTGTCTCCATTCCCCCACATTGAACTCTCCATGGCTGCTCCCCTTCCCACCCTAGCACATACCTTCCCCCACCCCGCTAGTGTCTGTGTCCATTGGTTATGCTTATATGTATACATACAAGTCCTTTGGTTGATCTTTTACCCACCCCTTCCATCCTCTTCTGCCTTCCTTCTGAGATTTGATGGTCTGTTTGATGCTTCTATGTCTCTGGATCTATTTTTGTTCATCAGTTTATGTTGTTAATTATATTCCACAAATGAGTGAGATCATGCGATATTTACGTTTCTCTAAGTGGTTTATATAGCTTATCATAATGCTCTTCAGGTCCCTCCATAATGCTGCAAATGGTAAGAGTTCTCTTTTATAGCAGTGTAGTATTCCATTGTGTAAACGTACCACTGTTTTTAATCCATTCATCTACTGATGGGCACTTAGGCTATTTCTAAATCTTAGCCATTTTAAATTGTGCTGCTAAAACATAGGGGTGCATATATCCTTTTTGATTTGTCTTTCTGATTTTGGGATATATTCCTAGAAGTGGGATTACTGGGTCAAATGGGAGTTCCATTTTTATTTTTTGAGGAAACTCCATACTGTTTTCCACAGTTGCTGCACTAGTCTGCATTCCTACCAGCAGCGCACAAAGGTCCCTTTTTCTCCACATCCTCACCAGCACTTGTCATTTGTTGCTTTGTTGATGATTGCCATTCTGGTAGGTGTGAAATGGCACCTTATTGTCATTTTGATTTGCATCTTTCAGATGATTAGTAACTTTAAATATATTTTCATATGTCTCTTGGCCTTCAGTATGTCCACTTTTGAAAAATATCTTTTTAGATCCTTTGCCCATTTTCAAACCTCTAATATTTACTATCTGAATCTTGTCAGAATAAAATGTTGCTGAACAGAGAGGTCTAGGATATATCCTTACCCTAGTCATCACTTTAATCCCATTGGCTAAAATTCTGTCTTAGAATGGCTTCCTTATCTTCTGCTCTCTAATTATGAATTCAAGAAAGCCAAATCCCAGACTGGTTTTTTTGCTCTATTTCTTTTACATTAAATTATTCTGATAAGTTGCTCATTCTTATTGCTTTATTTTTATCATGGTTAGATGACATCCAGACAAAACTGTTCAATGGAAAATTTGGAATGAAGACAATTTGGTGTATGTGCTTGGCTGAGGAGCCAATGGGGTGAAGCTACCAAATGTGGGATTATGAATGAGGAATAAAGTATACTATAATAATGGAAGTAGTAAAGGTGATTTGAAATTAAATAGAAAACTCAAGACAAGGTAAAATATATACATACACATACCACACAGAATCAGACAGATAGATGAGAGATACATTACATAGGTGAGAGATAGATTCACAGATCATATAGATAAATAGATGGTATCTATCTAGACATAGATAATACGACTTGATTTATAGGGAAGTTTAAAAACCTATAAAATAACAGGACTAGTTGATAGTAAAATAACAAAGAGTCAAATTAACAATAATCATGTGGAAACCTATGTAAAGAACATTTATAGTTGATATTTAAAATATCTTCATTAAAGTTTAAAAATAGACAGTAATCAAAGGAATTCCAGGCCTAGTTGCATGGGTAACAAAAGCACTGCAAAGGCAAGCTAACATTATTAGGTCACGTTCTCTAAGGCATAAAGAAAAATAAACTTCTGATCTTCTGCATAACTTGGAATACAAATGCATTTTGTAATAAACATAAGGTGTGAATTGCATTAGTACTATAATGAAAGTAGAAATAAGTATGCAACAAACTAGATGACCTAAGATGCATACACCCCATTTGGACATTGAACCAGGCGGGATTGTGAATTCACCCAAGGGTGATATATGGATAATCAGCGTTAGGCACTGAACCACTAGAAATGTATATTGAGTCAAAGGTGGAGAGGAGGGTTTGACAAATATGTAAATACTAGACTAGAGGCCTGGTGTACCAAATTCATGCACTGGGGGAGAGAGGTACCTCAGTCCAGATTGCAAGAGGGCATAGGCCAGGCTGAGGGACCTCACTGGTACACTATCAGGGCTGGGGAGCAACTGGGAGGTTGGCCAGCTGGGAAGGACTATGGGAGGACTCCAGGGTGTGTCCTGCCCATCTCACTCAGTCCTGATCGGCCAGACCTCAGCAGCAAGCTAACCTGGTCAGAGCGTCTGCTCCTTGGTAGTTAGTGCACATCACAACAACTAGTTGACTGCTTGATTGCCTTCGCACTGGTGGTCAGTGCCTGTCATAGTGAGCGGTTGAGCTGCCTTAGCATATCAATAGCATATTACACTTTGATTGGTTGAACAGATGACTGACGACTGGACAATTAGCATATAAGGCTTTTATTATATAGGATAAACATTTATTTTTGAAATACTTCCTCAGTAAATACATGTTTAAGTTTTAACTGTCACTTGTCATAGCAAAATAAATAAATAAGTACATGAGTCAAGAAATACATATTCTATCTAATAAAAGAGTAATATGCAAATTGATCCTACCTCCACTACACCCACAAGCCATGCCTACAAGCCACACCCACCAGCTAACCAGGAACAAATATGCAAATAAATCCCAACCAAGATGACTGAGGTCACTGAGAGCAGGAGGGAAGTTTGAGTTTCCCCAACAGTGGAAGAAGCCAAGCTTTCCATCTGCCTTTGCTTGCCTAGGCCTCCACTCAATGCTGCAAAGTTTCAATTATAGAAGATGCATAAATTCCAGCAGAAATGGCTGCTGCCACTGAGTGAGCATAAGGCTTGACTCTGCTCCAGGCTACAAATAAATAAATTCCAGATACTAGGGCCTCTGCTTGGGTGGCCAGAGGGCATGGCTGGCCTGCAAACCACCACAGGCCCCTTGCCCAAGCTGTCCCATGCCCCAAGGGAACTCCCACCCTGATCCAGGACATCCTTCAGGGCAAACCAGCTGCCCCCCCCCCCCATGCACTAGGCCTCTATCCTATCTAATAAAATAGTATTATGCAGATTGACCATCACTCCAACACAAGATGGCTGCCTCCATGTGGTCAAAGATCCTGCCCCCATGTGAACACAAGATGGCCACCACAAGACGGCCAGCAGGGGAGGGCAGTTGGGAGGGACAAGGCCTGCAAAGGAGGGCAGTTGGGGGTGACCATGCCACCAGAAGTGGGAAGTTGGGGGCAAACAGCCTGACAGGGGGGAAGTTAGACATCAATCAGGCTGGCAGGGGAGTGGTTAGGGGGTGATCAGGCTGGCAGGCAGAAGCAATTATGGGCAATCAGGAAGGCAGGCAGGTGAGAAGTTGGGAGCCAACAGTCCTGGATAGTGAGAGGGATGTCTGACTGCCCATTTAGGCCCAATTCTAATGAGCAGTCTGACATCCCTCTGGGGTCTCAGATTAGAGAGGGGGGTTCAGGCTGGGCTGAAGGCCACCCCCTGCCCCTGTGCATGAATTTCGTGCACTAGGCCTCTATTTTCTCAATAATGATGTCATCCTTAATCATTAAAAAACTGAATTCTAATGTAGTATTATTCAAAATGTGGCCTTTGGACAGGTACCAGTTGGCCTAACATTTATTAGCAAGTTGATAATATTACAGAAATTAAAAATAACCATTTAGAATCTTTTATAGCAATTTGACATTGCCATAATATCCATGACATTGCCATGTGTAATCAGGGGACCTTTCTTCTGAAACAGAATTTTTATTGTTATTCATCCTCCCTCAAGTATATATGTTTTTACCCACTGATTTTTTTAGAGTGGAAGAGAGGAAGAGAGAGAAAGCTGCCTCTCACAGGTAGCCCGACTTTTACTGGGAATCCAATCCATGACCAAGAATCCAACACGTGACCACAGGCCAACATTCTAACTGCTGAGCAACACTGTCCAGGGTTCCTTAAACAGAGCAGTGTGAGTCTTGTTTGAGTATATTAAGGTAAATAGAAAAGTAAATAATAGAACACTTGAAAAACTAGTGTTTACTTTATCAAATGCAATAGAATGTCAATAATTGTTTTCATTGAGGATTTGTTGCAAATGAAACAAGGACTCCTCTGTACTTGATTGAAATGTTTGGTTTGAGATTTTCAGAATATATTTTACAGTCATGTATAAATATTTATGATCAAGATTAACATGTTTGTAAATATTCTAGATGTATTATATTATTTTAATCTTGCTTTGTGATATTTAAAAAACCCTAGATTTTACAATAATTTATTAAATGATATAATATCAATGGCTATCTCTCCTACTGGAACTTTTTTTAAAAAAAGAACAATGAGATTAAACTATTTACATCAATTTTTAATTGGGATCACTGCTTATAACCCAAACAATACAACTGCTCTTCTCTTTAATTAGATATATTCAATTTATCTCATCTTATTTCCCTTTCTATTTATTATTAAAATGTCATAAACAGTATAGTTCATATTACTCAAAGCATAAGTAGTCACAGCGATTTGCCTTAATCTAGCCTATTTTAGAAAACTCTCATAACACAATTTTGATTCTACTGTATCAAGGTGCAGAGGCTACATTATAGAAACTTACATCTTTTAACATTTATTGATCACTTTCACTTGACTCATTTAATCTGCATAATAATCTTATGTGATGGGTAATATTATTATGCCAGTGAAGTAAACAAGGCTTAAAAGGAATATTAACATCGTTCATCTGAGTGTACAACTGAACTTTATTACATCCAAGTCTGGTTGACCTCAAAGCCTGTTTTCTTAGTGTCTCTAATATGCTATCTCTAAAGAAAAACCAGTCCGCAGTTTCTGGCTGTGCAATATTATCATCTCTATTTTTATTGTGACCCTGAAAGCCATAAATACATTCTTCTTATGTTAAAATAAAAGATAAAATTTTCTGTAATGCGGCATTTGTATTTGATTGGTTGATTTGCATATATTGAACTATCCTTGTGCCCCTAGAATAAAACTCTGATGTACTATTCTTTAAAAAAAGTAGTTTTTGTTTGTTTGTTTTGATTTTTGTTAATCTTCACCCAAGGATATGTTTCTATTGACTTTTAGAGAGTGGAAGAAAGGGGGAGACACCGGGAGAGAGAAACCTTAATGTAAAAGGGACACAACCGTTAGTTGCCTCCCGCATGCACCCCTATCAGGCCAGGGATTGAGCCTGCAACCAAGGTATGTGACACTGATCAGAATAGAACCTGGGACCATTCACTATCCACTGAGCCAAACTGTCTAAGGATGTATTCTATGTATAACAGAGTAGCCCTGCGCACGAATCCATGTGCCAGTAGCTCTCTGCAGGCCCTGGCCACTCCATGCCAGCTGCCCAGAGGCTCTCTGTGGCCCAGAGGCCTATTAGCAGCTGGGTGGGAATGCTTGCCTCATCGCTCCAGAGATGAAGCCAGCATTCTGCCAGGCTGCTCTTGCTGCCTGCTCTCAGCGGCCACCCTCCAAGAGTCAGGGAGTCCAATGGGATTGAGAGGACTGAGCACCACCATCTTGTGGCTATGGGTACCACTATCTTTGTGATGGAGTGATGGTTAATTTGCATATTACCCTTTTATTAGGATAACGACTCCTTATTACTCAAATAAAAATGTTTTTCAAATGATGGCAATAATTGTCTGACACATATATCATTCTGGTCACATTCATTCATAACTTGGCTGGCACTTATTAATAATCTCTTAAAGAAGACTTAATATGCTATCTTAGATAAAATTACTTTACCAATTAACATGCTATGTAACTCCATTAAAATGCTGCTGCACAATTTACATACTTCCCACTGTTGTTCCCTCATCGTTAAGCTTACATACTTATAGTCTAATGGATGCACACGATAAGAATTTAAAAGTGTGATTTTAAATAAAATATTAGAAGCCCTCTTTAAGTTTAGGACTTCAAAGACCAATTTTATAAATTTATTTCTTTTAAAATCCACAGAATAATATTCTGAGGATTAGATAGAGGTAGTTTACATTACTCTCTTTAGGAAGCACTTGGCAGGATATCATTGTAACACAAAGGTACGAGAGCTTAAATTTTTCTCCTTCAGTAACTCTTTGTAAGTTAAGCCATGTTTGAATAGAAGCCCACTGAGAAAAGAGTAAGTGGGGCAACACTCTGATTACCTTTCTAAAACATACTGTGGTATTGAATTCAAAAGGTTGCTCTATGGCTTCCTGGGGAAAGAAATTGCATCATATAAAAGGGCTCGTTTGTACCAAGTATTTTTGCAGGCAGAGTTTGGAGAAATAGTAATTTGATTAGAAACAGAATGAAATGCTGAAAAGAGAAAGTTGAGAATATGACTAGGAAATGATGAAATCCCTGAAAGCTGCATCACTAGAGGCGAGAGGAGACACCAGCAGAGGAAAAAATGTGGACTCTAGTGTTCCCCATTTCTAAGCTCAGTTACAATTTCTTGAAACCTATGTATTCTGGACAAAATCCTTACATACACATTACATTCTAATAGAGCACTAACAGTATTTATTTCTAAAGGTACAGTAATTTCCATGTGTGAAAATTCCAAACCTGGAAAACGATATTTTAGAGGTGATTTGCATCGGACATCCTGTAGAAACTATGTTGCTCTACAGGTTATGTTATTCAGCATTTATACCAGGCACAGAATATCTATGTCCTGAAATATAAGACCCAAGCATGAAAACAAGTATATGAGTATCTCCTAAACTATAGAAAATAGGAAACACCATAATATATGTGAAGAACAATAGCTAGGTAATAATAAATAATGGACTAAAAACGTACTTAAGATTAAGAGAGGTAAGGAAGGATGACACAATAGTTGAAAACCAGAAGAGTAAAAAAGTTAGCAAGCTTGGAAAATCCTGTCATCCTGGAGCGTGTAATTTAAACATTTGGCCAAACCTATTTCAGTGTTAGTCCTGAATTCATAAGTCTGGAGTAGAATTCTATCTGTCTGAAGTTCACACTATTGGTGACAAGATGAAATCATGTGTACAGCTAGGATAAATATAGCAAGAATCCTATCTCATAAGGCTACATAACAAAAAAGAAAATAAAAAGATGAAAGTATAACTGAAACCAGGTTGTATGGATTTTTACTAACTCACTATCAGAAGCTGAAGCCTGATGCAATCTGACATTGCACCAAAATTGAATTTTTATTTAGGGCAAGCAAGCAGCATCTTGTGAGAGGTTTGATAGAAGATTCTATATGCTAAATATTTCAGTTTTTTATCTAAACTTCACTGGACAGTGAGTTTTTTGGGGGGATTGCACTGCTACTGTCAACATGAACAGTGAATTTGAAAAATGTTATATCTATGTTTAATCCTTTTCGTGAGAAAGAAAATTATTATAAAAGATTCATTTCCACTACTCACAGTTAAGATATTTACTTTCCAAAATCTAGATTAACTAGTTTTTTTTAACATTGGAACTCCTAACTTAAATAGAGCATCTGCAGAGTAAATTTTGATTATGTGATCCTGAATTAATAAACTCATGATATTTTATTTCCTTGAATCAGTTCAAAGATAAATTATTCTATGAAACATTTTTCACAAACACATTAAAAGAAGAACATGACTTTGTGGTAATTATAAAATAAGAATCATTATGATGAGGAGGAAATTAGATGTATATATCTTTAAGTTTAGAGAATGCATAAAAGAATAGAGTCCCACGCTCTAAGCAACGGAATTTTCATTAAATTCATTAAGAAGTGTTACTTGACTCCTGCCATGTATAAGGCATTGCACTAAGCTTGTTGGGAAAACAAACACTATTTAAACAAGGTCCTTGACTAAAAGAGATAGTAAGCCCAGCTGGTATGGCTCAATGGTTGAACTTTGACCTATAAACCAGGAGGTCATAGTCTGATTCTTGGTGGATGGTGCAGAGGAGTTGGCCAATTAGTGATTCTTTCTCATCATTGGTGTTTCTATCTTTCTTTCCCCCTCCCTTCCTCTCTAATATCAATAAAAATATTTTTTAAACAAAGAGATAGTAAAACACGATGGTCAATTTTATATGTTACCTAGGCTACGATACACAGTTGTTTTGTTAAACTCTTTTTTAGATGTTGTGAAGGTGTTTGTGGAGGTTATTAACATTTACAATTAGTTGGCTTTAAGTAAAACAGATTACCCTTCCTAATGTGAGTGGCTCTGGTTCAATCAGTTTGGGTCTTAAGATTTAAGAATGAAGTTTCCACTGGTTGGTTTGGCTCAGTGGTTAAGCATCAACCTATGAATAAGGAGGCCAAGGTTAAATTCCCAGTTAGGGCACATTCCTGGATTATAGGCTAGAACCCCAGTAGAGGGCATGCAGGAGACAGCTGATCTATGATTCACATCATTTAAATTTTTATCACTCTCTTCTTCCTTTCTCTCTATGAAATCAATATAAACATATATATTTATAAAAGAATGAGATCAACCAAAGGGCTGGTATGCATGCATATAAACCTAACCAATGGACACAGACAACAGGGGGTGAGGGGATGAGTGGGAGGATGGGGGGTAATGGGGAATAAGGACACATATGTAACACCTTAATCAATAAAGAAATTTAAAAAAAAGAATGAGGTTTCCAATAGAAGTAATTCTGCTTCTTCAGAATTTAACACAGGAATACTGCTTTAGTTGCCACTCTGTCTACAGATTTTAGACTCAAGAATATAATAAAAACTAGAGGCCCAATGTATGAAATAATGTAAGAGCAGGCCTTCCTTCCCCTGGCTGCCATCACTGGCTTCCCTCTGGCACCTGGGACCTGCACTTCCCTCACAGCCCCGGCTTTGTCTTGGAAGGTCATCTGGAAGGATGTCTGGTCTAATTAGCATATTATGCTTTGATTATTATAGATTATTATAGATTATTATTGACTAGAGGCTAGTGCATGAAATTCATGCATGGGGGGTTGTCCCTTAGCCCAGCCTGCACCTTCTCCAATCCAGGACCCCTTGGGGATGTCTGACATGCCTCTTGCAATCCGGACCATTGGCTCCTAACCACTCACCTGCCTGCCTGCCTGATCACCCCTAAGCACCCCTGCCTGCTTGAGGCACCCCCTAACCCCCTGTGCCT
Organism: Antrozous pallidus; assembly: GCA_027563665.1. Taxonomy (NCBI): domain Eukaryota; kingdom Metazoa; phylum Chordata; class Mammalia; order Chiroptera; family Vespertilionidae; genus Antrozous; species Antrozous pallidus. The sequence goes on along the minus strand of CM050516.1, from coordinate 65,965,458 downwards.
CAGCCCCACACTGGGACCCAGGCTTCCCTCCCTCTGGCCGGCTGCAGGAACCTGGTACCCAGGCTGGCTTCGCCCAGGCTAGCTGCAGGAGCCCGGGACCAGGGGCAGCTTTGCCTGGGTCGGCCACAGCCGCAGGTGCCAAGGACCATGGGCGGCCTCACCCAGGCCCAGCTTGGACAGGAAGAATGTCCAGAAGGTCATCTGGAAGACATATGGTCTAATTAGCCTATTACACTTTTATTAGTATACTAGTGGTCCAGGGCACAAAATTCTTCCATGGCGGGATGTTTCCCTCAGCCCAGCCTGCACTCTCTCACAATCAGGGACCCCTTGGGGGATGTCTGACTGTTGGCAGTCAGAAATGTCTGACTGTCGGCAGTCGGACATCCCTTTCGCAATCTAGAACCACTGGCTCCTAACTGTTCACTGGCCTGCCTGCCTGATTGCCCCTAACTGCCTCTGCCTGCCTGACTGATCACCCTTAACTGCTCCCCTACCAGCCTAATCACTCCTAAGTACTCCCCTGCTGGCCTGATTGCCCATAACTTCCTCTGCCTTGCCTCACACCTGGGACCCAGGCTTCCCTCCCTCTGGCCAGCTATAGGCACCCAGGACCTGGGCCAGCTTCACTTAGGCTGGCCGCAGCCACAGGCAGCCACAGGCACTCAGGACCACAGGGCAGGCAGCTTGTCCCTCTCCTAGCCCAAAGAGGCAGGCATAGCTATTGGTATCTGGGACCGTGGAGTGGGTGGCTTGTTCCTCTCTTAGTCCATAGCCTGTCTGGTCCCCATTCCTCTCACCCCAGTGTTGAGTGTCTGAGCTGTTATGGCATGATGGCATGAATAATGCAAGAGCAGGCCTTGCTTCCCCTGGCTGCCAGCACTGGTTTCCCTTTGGTACCTGGGACCTGTACTTCCCTCACAGACTATTTGCATATTAGCTTTTTATTATATAGAATTTTAACTTGTCACAGTCTATCTTCAAGTGGATATTTTACCACTTCACATCTTGTATAGAAACTTCACTGTAACAAAATTTCATTTTTCCCAGGCAATCTTTGTGCTATTGTTGTCATGTATTTTACTTACACAGATGTTATAAAACTGATATTACATTATTATTTGTTTAAATAGTTAATTATCTTTAAATATATTTAAGTAATATGAAACTTCTATTATATTTTTTCCTATGCATATACTGTCTTTGGTGTTTTCCATTTCTTGGTGTAGATCATTATTTTTATCTGGCAAAATTTTATTTCTGCTTGCAGGATTTCTTTTAACATTTCTCACACTACAAATCTGCTGGTGATTGAAAAAATTCAATCTTTTATACATAAAAGATTTTTAACTATTTATAAAATAGTTTGAAATAGTTAAAATATATTTTGACTATTTTAAACTATTTAAAAAATATTTTTACTCACTCTAGAATTATAAATTGAGAGGATTTCCCCCCTTGTGAGTACTTTAATGATGTTGCTCTACTATCTACTCCCTTACACTGTTTCTGATGAGAAATTTCTTGTAATCTTTATGTTTATTCCTCTTTATAGTGTGTCTCTTTTCTTCTGACCACAGCCCGGCCTGGCACCCGCCTATCACAGGGCCCTGCTATGAGGGCCCTTCCATTGCTGGCTGGCCCTGCCCACAGCCTGGCCTGGCCTAACCCAGGGCACCAGGCCATCGCCCTGTAATTAACTTATGGGCATGGCTTGTGGGCGTGGCTTATTTGGTGTAGCAAATGTATGGTCAATTTGCATATTACTCTTTTATTAGATAGGATATTTGTGTCTGAGTTTCTGCTGACCTTAGCTATGGATTTGAGACTCAAGACTGTAACATCAATGCTTATCTGATTTTCTTATTGGCTGATCTGCCCTACAAATTTCAAATTTGCCACCCCATTCACCACCACCTGAGTCACTTTCTTAAAATAAAACATAGACATAAAGAGACAAATGCATATATACATATAGATATAAATATTATATTGTTTCTGTTACTCTGGAGAAAAATGTTCTCACATAATGCTCACCAATTTTCTCATGAACTTATTTTATAATCAAATAGTTAAAATCTACCAGAATATTGGGTCAAATAGCCTACATACTCTGAAATTGAAATCATTCTTGTTTAAAAAGCAATATGAAATAAAGTTCATACAACTTAACCTTTATTTCATATCAGTAGACAATAATAATTACATTATATATATATTGGTTTTAATAAAAGCCTTTATACCTTTAGCAATAATAAGTGGAGCATTATGAATTTGATTAATTCACCATTTTCTATATTATTCTTCCTACTTTAAAATATATATTGGTTAGGTGAAATATTCTTATAGTTTAATATCAATATCTAAAGAAGTAGAAATTTTATAATTTAAACACACACATAATATTTAATTATTTCTCTCTTCTTAAAAATACCTCACTTTTTTACTTCTTCATAGAGTATAGAAATGTTAGTAAATTTTTATTTTATACAATATAAGAATGCTACTTTTTTATTCTAATACATATTTTTATTTTATAATATGTCTTTCTGCATAATCCCATATGTAGAATGATCATAGTATTTGCAGATATGACCTGCAAAATCTGATGCAGTAAATTAGTTCTTAAATAACTATTTATCCCTGCTTTGTCACTACAAATGTACAATTGTGGATTAAAGGTTCTCAGATTGAAAGAAATTAGTTAAGACTATAAACATTAGTGCTTGGTTTCTACCTCTTATTCAGTCTTTAAATAGAAATGTATATATAACATATCTATTCATGTATATATAATTTTTATATATACTCAGATATATAGAGATAGATAAATAAACATAATCCTATTTAGTTTCCATTGTAAAGATTTTAGGAGGAAGTCTGTATATTCAAAGGTTTTAAAGAGAGAAAAATTCAGGTATATAAATTTCACAACCCTTTTGTCTAGATATATGACACAATGTCACAAAAAGTTTTTGCTTGCTTTATTAATTTTAGACTAGTGGCCCAGTGCACAAATTCATGCATATTGAAAGGAAATTAATTAGAAGAAATATTTTAATATCGCTATTTCCCCTTTCTCTATAATAGAAGTACCAAATTCTAATTCACGATTGACAATGACAGATTGAAACAAACGTGTGCGATTGGTGCCAGTGAGAGCTTCATATGTATATCCCATGAGTAAGTCAACTAGCCTTTTATAGATATAGAATAAACTTGTTAATTAGAACTGCTTTATGATTTAGCTAAACTTTTTCCAGCCCAGTGAAGCACCCCAACTTCTCTTTCAGGTAATTGTGGCAACACAGCAGTAAATACCAACATGAAGCAGATTATTATTGTAGATCACACAGAGAGAACAAAGGGTAAAATATTTAACTGCAGCAGTGTTTCACTATATTCTGTGCAGTGAGAAAACCTGAAGTCATTTTCAAGGTCCACCATTTCATACTTTTGTTTAGTTGGGTCAAGGTTCTAAGCTTTCTAAATCTCCATTTTTGAGCTAATGAGAAGAAAATAGGATGCTACCAAATCTCCTATCTACCTACTCCAGGACTTCTGTGAGGATCAAATGAGATGAGGCATGGAAAACACTTCACAGACATTTGGTTAAAGTGTAAAATATTTGCACCTGGGTATAAAGCAAGTCATGTTTCTGGGCTGAAGAAATTGCAGGAGGCTAGGTGTTAGGGAAAGAAAGCCAGGCATTACTATGTGATGTCATTACCAAGACAGACACATAGCATATTAGCCTTTTACATAGATAGATTCCAAATAGCAAAATTAATTCATTTATAGCCATTGAAAATTTTTTCGGAAAAGCACATTCTTTAATACATGAGTAAAATTGTGTTGAACCATTTACTGTGTGCTGAAACTATGTGGAACAGCATACAGGTAATGCAGGCAGAAAATCCTTTGTTTCTATATTTGTAAATCAAATTCATGAGGTGACATTTTTTTGACAAAAATATGGATTTCTCAGATTATTTTTATTAGTATTAGTAACTAAGGTTTCAATTTCTGTGATATAAGCAACACATAAGTGTCAGCTACAAAACTGTTGGTCCTGTAGAAATCAGATAGAAACTCTCCTGTCAAATTATTTTGCTTATATTTAAATAACTAGAGGCCTGGTGCATGAAATTCGTGCATGGTGGTGTGTGTTCCTCAGCCCAGCCTGCACCTTCTCAATTATGGGACCCCTTGAGGGATGTCCGACTGCTTGTTTAGGCCCGATCCTGGGGCCCAACCCAGGACTGCTGGCTCCCAACTGCTTGCCTGCCTGTATTCCTGATTGCCCCTAACCGTTACTGCCAGCCAGCCTGATCACCCCCTTACCACTTTCCTGCCAGCCTGATTGATGCCAAACTGCTCCCCTGCCAACCTGTTTGCCCCCAATTACACTCCCCTGCAGGCCTGGTCCTCCTCACTGCTCTGTCCTATAGGCCTGATACCTCCCCTGCCCTGAACTACCCTTCCCTGGAGACCTGGTCATCCTCAACTTCCCTCCTCTGCTGGCTTGGTCACCCCTAACTTCCCTTCTCTGCCAGCTTGGTCACCCTCAACTGCCCTCCCTTATAGGCCTGGTCCCTCTCAACTGCCCTATCCTGCTGGTCTGATTGCCCACAACATCCATCTCCTGCTGGTCATCTTGTGGTGGCCATTTTGTGTCCACATGGGGGCAGCCATCTTGTGTGTTGGAGTTATGATCAATTTGCATATTACTCTTTTAGTAGATAGAATAGAGGCCAGGAACATGGGTGGGGGTCAGCTGATTTGCCCTGAAGGGTGTCCCAGATCAGGGTGGGGGTTGCCTTGGGGCATGGGGCAGTCTGGGTAAAGGGCCTGTGGTGTTTTGCAGGCTGGCTATGCCCCCTGGGGACCCAAGTGGAGGCCCTGGTATCTGGGATTAATTTATGTTCTACAATTGAAACTTTGTACCCTGGAGCGGAGCCAGTCCTTTTGTTTGCTCAGTGGTTGGAGCCATTTCTGTTGGAATTTATGTATCTTCTATAATTGAAACTTTGTAGCATTGAGTGGAGGCATAGGATGGCAAAGGCAGGTGGAAAGTTTGGCTTCCTCCATTGCCGAGGAAGCTCAAGCCTCCTGCTCGTTCTGTGACAGCAGCCATTTTGGTTGGGCTAATTTGCACACCCACTCCTGATTGCCTGGTGGCAATGGCTTGTGGGAGTAGCAGAGTGATGGTTAATTTGTATATTACTCTATTATTAGATAGAACTAGGGGCCCGGTGCATGAAATTTGTGCACTTGGGGTGGCTGATCCCTCAGCCCAACCTGCCCCCTCACATATCCTGAGAGCCCTCAGGGGATGTCCTACTGAACACTCACCCCCAGCTATCACCCTACAGTGGGGCTGATGCCTGGCTCTGTCCCAGCCATGCCTCCTCCCTTCCATGGCCCAGGCCTTCTTCCTGGCCAGTGTGCGCTGACCACCTCAACTCCACCCCCCCAGGGCCACAGCCACATCGGCCTTGGCCGCCTCAGTCCTGCCCGTCCTGGGCCCAGGCTGCCCCAGCCCAGCCCCTTGCAGCCCCTGCTGCCACGGTCCCAACCCCTGTGGCTCTGGCTACCCTGGCCCCACCCCCTGAAGCCTTGGCCACCCTGCCCCCTCCCACAACCAGAACCACCTCAACCCTGCCCCCTGTGGCCCAGGCTGCCTGGGCCCCCCCCCCCCCAGGGCCTGGGCCACCCAGCCCCACCCCAGCTCCTGATTGGATGGTGAGCATGGCTGGTGTGTGTGGCTGGCGCCTGTAGAGAAGGTAAGGTCAATTTGCATATCACTCTTTTATTAGATAGGATAATTTGATGACAAAATTTTCATACCTGTGTGTTAGCCCAGATTTCTATAATGTATTTATGAAAATATGTATGTGACATAAAATTGAATGATTTTCATTATCAGAAGAAAATATTTTTATTTATGTACTTATTTGCACACATAGGCTCACATATACCTTATACAAAGTAGATTTACTTAGTAGTTACATTATATGGTTATAAAACAAAAATTGCATGTATAATTTAAACTGTCTTCTTACTTGTAAACTATAACTTAAATATGGTAACAATGCTATTCAGAATTTACCCTATAATAATTTTTTTTAAATTAAGCATGGATTCATTTTTTTAAACCATCGCAGACATATTGAGTTAAATTATTTCCTTTATTGAAATTGAGATTACTTTGTCCTACAGACTATCTGGAGGCAAGCTAACCTATTTTAATTCATTCTCACCATTTTTTTCTTCTGATTTTAGGGCATGGCTTTAAAGTATAAATTGTTATCTCCATACAGATTTTGGAAAAATTAGGTTTACAGTTGTGAGTACATGAAACACAGTCTTTATTCTTGTATTATTATTCATTAATTATTGTATAATTTACTTATGTTATAATGCAAACCTACTTTTGCCCACCACTATATATAAATATCCAACAACAACACTGACCACTAGTAGGCTAGAAATAAGAGTTGAAAATAAAAGCTTTAAGCTATGGCATTGATACCTGTTTTTACTCATATCTCATGGCCATGCCAACCTTAAAAATGAGTTGATCAAGAGAGGGTTACATGATGGGATTTGCCAATAATGTATCTAATTTTGGGTGTTTGGTGTATGTCTGAACTGGTGTGGGAACATATGGTAACAGATACCTTTAGTGTTACATACTTTGGTACACACATATTTATGTGAGGTATATAATTTCTTATTATCTTGCAACAAATTGCCCTTAAAATATATATAATTATATAAGGTACACATAAATAAGTAAATTGATATTTTTGATGTAATTCTAAATTACTCATTCCATTGAGACCTTAGGAAAAAATGAGATGAAGGGTAAAGGGGAACCTAAATTTATAAAGCAGTGACTATACCCCAATTCCTCACTGGATTATATCTATTTTCTTCCATTTTGTCAAAGTTAACATTGTCTTCCAAAATGCGGGGTGTTCTAAATTAAAGAGCAGGTGAAGTTATTATGTTACATTCAATGTTGTTATTTCGCTCCTATCACCTTTATTTTAATTACAAATAAATAATTGGGAATATATTATTTATTATTTTTTCCTCAAATATAAAACCTGCATTAATAACAACCAATATAATTTTAACATTTTCTTTCCAATACATCTCATATATGTCAATATTTCATTGTATTTTTAAAATATAGTTCTACTTAACAAAACTGCTACCAAAAATGCAAAGAAATTATTAAAATACTTGCCTGAAATCCGAGGAGCTTTTCACTAGGCTTAATGTGCCTCTGAAATTCACACTCTATGGGTTGTATCACTTTGATTCCATCTTCATAAAAAACATAGAACATGTTTCCAATTCCCAGACCTTATAAATAAAAACACATTCAAAAGCTCAAATGAAATTATTAGAAAACCTTACAACCAATACTCAGTGCCCCTCATATTGCTGACAGATCAATCTGCAAAGTCGTGTAATGTTAGCCAAGCAAACCCTCTGTGACCTTCACCGAATTCCCAAGCAACTTTGTGACATTAGGCAGACATTCTATCTTATTCTCGCCAGTCTGAAATTCAGTTGCTTTCTGTATTACAACTCAATAATTTTAAAAATATATTGAGAATAATTGTAAATGGAAATAATAAACTCTGATACATAATGTCTGATACCTTCTCTAGTTAATTTAGTTAAGGTAAAAAAGTACTTTTGAAGAATTCTATTAATCTTAGTACTTTTATTAGAATTCCCTAGTGAAAATAAAATTCCATTCTTTGTAGGAATCTAATTTATATACCAATTTTTAAAAACGAAAAGAATAAGACTGAGATTTCAGAAAATAAACAAATTTTTATAAATATAATCCTACATAGAGGTCTTATATGTCATTTTTTTTTACTAGCAGTGTTTGGGACCTATTTCTATACTTAAAAACTTGAATTAATTTGAGGTTTTATTTTATTTTATTTTTTTAATATATATTTTATTGATTTTTTATAGAGGGGAAGGGGGAAGGATAGAGAGTTAGAAACATCGATGAGAGAGAAACATCTATAAACTGCTCCTGCTGGGGATGTGCCCACAAACAAGGTACATGCCCTTGACCGGAATCGAACCTGGGACCCTTCAGCCTCTAGGCTCTATCTACTGAGCCAAACCAGTCAGAGCTAATTTATGTACTGGGGGAATTTCAATGGGGGAAAAAAAGGAGACAAATGTACTACTATTTGTAATACTTTAAACAATAAAAAATAATTATAAAAAGAAAAAAGAAAAAAACTTCAGTGTACTAATTTGAAGCATACTTTTATTTTCTTTTTACACTACAGATTTAAGTGTGTGGCATGTTAGATTTTGTATCACTTTATAAATCCAAACCTAACCGGTACAGGACACTGCAATGAACTACTGAATGCAGGTGGGGTTAACTGAGTCCTGTACCTGGGAGCTTCTGCATATTCCTGCACACCTGCTCTCTCTGTTTCTCTGCTTCTGCCTTTTCCCACATGTCCAGACTTAGCTGCATGTAGTCCTTTCTTTTCAGATCCTCAGCTGAGTAGCTTCCTTTCCCAGCTGTATTGGTTTCCATATCATCTTTGTTCAGTCTAATTACACCTTATATGACCCAGTGATAGCTTATGTTCTTTGAAAAGCCAAACCACGGTTGCTTAAAATACTTAAAACCTAAAAACATCTATAAAAAGAAAGGTACTTTATTTAAGTACCAAAAGTTCCTAAGCATTTTTATTTCAATTGAGAATATCTGCAAGGTCTATTAAGTCAAGCCTGAGGATCACAATAAAGGTTTATTCATTTATAAAATTGTTTGTTTGTTGATCTCAAGACATATTTATTCTTATTAAATATTCTTAGTTTTAAAGAGTCACCAATTCTGTCCACCTAACACATGTCCGCCTATTATTATAATTTAGGGGAAAATGTACTCAAACATAATTATGACTTTATTTGTCATGGTGTTTATAATTGTCTTTGGGCACATTAAATTATTTCTATCTAATCATAGCTGTACATTTTAAATGACTCCAGACTGTTTTGACACATCTTTATGGTTTTATAAATATTTTACACTACTTATATTTTAAAAAGTGCAATCTTTATCAGGTAATTAAACATTTTAAGTTCAGAGAGTACTACATTATGATGGGACAGTCCTAAATAGCAGAAGAGGCAAGAACTAAATTTAAGTCATATTTTATAACATATATATAACAGTAGTTTGTCAGCTATTCTTTGTATTTATAGTTGCGCATAAAGGACTATAAATTCCAAGAAAATTAATAAAAATTTTAAAAGTCAGTTTTAATGTAAAAAAATGTTTATTTGTATTAGTAAGCTTCCAGTGAACATTAACCTAAGGTTGATGGGTGTTATATGTCAATGACTATCAATTTAGTATTAATTGTTGTTGGAACCTATATAAACATAACCAAGTTGTAATGTTGTCTGATGGTCAGATGTCAGTTATATACTATATTCAATGATTATTACAAAGCCAATAACTTTTTTATTAGTTTTTAATATGCATCTCTATTATTGAAAGTATTACAGATGTCCCCTCTTCCCCTTCCCTCAATAATCCCCTCCCGGGCCTTCACTGTACTAGTGTCTATGTTCACGGGTTATGGGCCCCAGAACATTTTGGAATGAACATGACTCTGTTCTCTTTCAGCTGCTGCAAAATTATACTCCACAATCAGGAATGAGAAGATGATTGAACCTGACACTACTCTATGCCCAATTTGTTTGTAAATGTTCTTAGAAAACTTCCTGCCCTTTCTTATTACTTTACCATATCCTGTACACAATACAATCAGTGGGTTTCCACTTTATTCTTGCACTGATGAAATTTCCGAGCTATATTTCCCTCTAAAACCCACTTAATCCATCCAAATCACCCCTCCATTCTGAGAGACTATTTTCTTTCTTTTTAAAATATGAATTACACATCAGCATTTTTGCCAAGCATAAACTACTTTTTAGATTACTGAGGAAACACAGACATCATTATGTAAGGTTTTAGTTTGTTTTTGTACTTCTTTTGTTTTCAGTGAAATGTAATTCCTTAGTGTGTATGAAATTGTTATGAAATAAAATGCCATATATAAGTATATTACTAAAAATAATAATTGTAAAGTGAACAACTATGTGTCAATTACTCTGCCTTGGAATAAAACTTTTCCTATATCTTTTAGAGTTTGCGTCCCTCCCTTCCTCCACACAATAGGTCCATTTTGCCATTATTTTTTTGCTAGACATATTTTGTTCATAAAAAAGTTTTATTTAGTATTTAGCAGCAGAATTTATAATATGAATATATGATGCAGATGTGTTTCTTTTTAAATTTGCTGCTATAATATTGTACATATGGACATTAATTATTAATATAGTGGGAACAGAACAATATAAATTACTTGATAGAGATGTTGATAATTCAAGACAAATTCAGATTTTCATTTGGAGCATTCATTAGATTTATTTGTAAAGTAGCAATAACATATTTGCCTATATTCATTATAATTATGTTTCTATGTTCTAATCTTCCTTTCTTTTTTTTTTTGAAATAGATGCTCTATCTATCATAACAGATAGAGCAACTCCATTCTCTGGATTCAGGCAGCTCTAAGGCAAATCATAGTCATAGAACCAGCTGTGGGTTGTGCTATTCAGTCATGGAGTAAAGTTAATCAGTCATGTCACAATTACCTGATCTTAAAATTTGAAGATAATAACTATACTTATATCATAAAGCTGTTGTAAGAATGTAATGAGATGGAGAAATTAAAACATTTAGCAGATTTTTAAGAATGTAATGAGACGGAGAAACTAAAACATTTAGCAGAGTGACTGACACAGTAAGATTTCAAGAAACAAAAACTATCACTATTTTTATAACTGACATTACCTCTCATTTGAAATATTAGTGGGGGGAAAAACAAAGGGTGAAATATACATAACCTGAATATGATTACCGTCCTCATGGTTTCCTCAAATCTATACTGTGAGATATACTGCTAAATTTCAGTTTTCCATGATGTTAAATTATGTGAATCCATGAGCTGCTAAAAGTTCAAATTTATTTTATTTGAGCAGATGTGAAAGTTGATCCTTTCAGTAGGTTTACAAAGTTAAAGCTGTTTTCATAATAATACTAAGATGTCATTTGTGGGGTTTTTTTTTTTTTTTTTTTTTTTGGTGTGTGTTTTTCTCTCAGTCTTCCAAATCAAATTCTCCCAGAAGTAGAGGGCACTTCTGAATAGGCTACAAGACACATGATGTCAAAAGTGATGTCCCCATAATTCACTGCAGAAGTAGAAATAGGAAGCTAGCATTTCCTATTCAATCAGACACTTAAAAGATTTGAAAAATATTAGTCCCTTTATTATTTTCTGAAAATACAGCTTTAAAAATAATGTGCTATTTATGATTACAGGTAATTGGCTTATTATAATTACTTTTAATAAATACCCACTTAATTTTTTTCTGTTTCAAGTTCTAAAATGGTAAACAAGAAAATAACCTACATAGACATAAGCTTATGTGTTCTCAATCATGCTGGAAAGTGTAACAGGGTCGTGATTCCCAAGGAGTTTGATAACCATGTAATTTTAATTACAATTCTCTCCTCATTACTGCTTTTTGTTGTGGTTATATTACACAAGTTTTTGGCTCCAGTGAAAGTTTCATGGCTCTAGTCACAGTCAAGATTGGGAACATGTGCAAGCTGTTTTTCTTTTCCTTTTGCTCTCCCCTGGTGAAGTCAGACATATGTGCTTTGTCTTTTACAGGTCGATTGTTAATCTAATAGAGTACTGTGCTCTAGAATGTAATCCATATTTGTTGGTTCCTTGTGAGTTTTCTTTTTGCTTTGTTATTCTTTTATACAGAAAGAGGACATAAGCAAGAATTACCTGCAGTCTCATAAGAAAGCATTATTTTCCAGGGGGTTTTCTAATCAATAATGCGCCTTTCAATATATGGAAGATAGAAAAATGGGTGTAATGTGCAATCCTGTCTCAATATTTTGAGGTCAGCTGCTCAATAATGAAAGTGTATTGTGATAATACAAGTATGTTATTTATTATATATAGAAAATATTTTATGTAATTATACCAACAATAAAATTTGGTTAATTTCTGATTACTGGATGAATATTAAAGTCAACAACAAAGGAGACTGTGTGGTGTTAATTGCCTTCCTCTGACTTAATTTTACATTACTTTAGATTATAAATTATAGTCAATATTAATCTTTTCATGTTGAAATTATTCTAACATCCTTTTTTGATATATAGAAGAATTATTTTTAGATAAATAAAAATATAGGCAAGAATAGATTGTACACAATTGCATTTCTCACATTGATAACTAGGCAGAGGTAGACTTATGATTCATGAATGCTTCTACATTTCTGTTTTAGAGCTAAAAATCTTTTTACACACACAGTAGTATCCCAGCATCCCACTTAAATAAGATCCTTATATTATGTTCATTTAAAATAAGACTGACTCTTTCATTCTTCCTATAAAGTTTTGAGGAATCATTGTGTCAAGAAAATTATTGGTCATCATTAATCTAGGAAGTAAGTGCCATCACACACACACACACACACACGCACACACACGCACACACACACATATGCACACACACACACACACACACACATATATATATATTAGAGGCCCAATGCAAGGGGCTCGGCCCTCAAGCCAGAGTTTTGTCTGGAAGGTCATTAGGCTGTCTAGTCCAATTAACATACTATACTTTTATTATATATATATAGTGTGTGTGTGTGTGTGTGTATTATATACGTGAGTGATATTATCTTAAACCACTCCTTTTGAGTCATTATACAGTACCCTGAACTTCCAAAGGTTTGCTGAAAACCTGAATGCAAATCTACATGATTAACTTCACATGTAAAGGTTAACCTAACAAAGGTTATAAGCTATATTAGTTGGAATCATTTATATAATACCTCTTGTCCCAAAACTATCAGAATAAAATTTTAATACATTAAAAATGTTTTCAAATAATAAATCTCAATGTGAAGTGATATGGAGGTCTCTAATACTTTTGGGGTAGCTTGAAGAATACTATTATATTATCACTAGAGGCCTAATACATGTAATTCTGCAAGAGTAGGCCTTCCTTCCCCTGGCTGCTGGCACCAGCTTCCCTCTGGCACCTGGGACCTGGCTTCCCTTGCAACCCCAGCTTCGTCTGGAAGATTGTCCAGTCTAATTAGCATATTACACCTTTATTATTATATATTCCAAATTAATAATTATTATAAGCAAATAATGTTCATGGTGGTTATTAAACAAAATCAATTTATAAGGCATAATTGTTTCTCCTACTTTAAATTTTACATATCAAAGATTCACTAGGAGAATTACAACTCTATTTCAATTACTGTTAGATAAATTTAGCTCAGGGAGGTAAAATAACTCATCCAATTTTTTCTCAGCAATTAACAAGAAAGGCCAGATCTATGGCACCTGATTTCCTTAAGTAATATTCCTTCCATTATAATGATTAAATAAAATCAATTTTTAAAATGCTTAGATAAATATTTATTTAATCTCAAGAGCAAATATAATACAAAGACATGTTATCCAACAGATATATCAATGATAATTTCAATTATAATTGAATTTGTACATTCAGATGTGAAATATCTCAGTGGAATGAATTGAGAGCGTATAGTTACAGAACCTCCTTAGTTATCTAGCCCTTAAAGGAGATTATATAAATTATTTAAGGAACAACAAATACCAAAGAGAAAAAGGAGGGAGGTGGCATCCTTCATCTTTGAGAACAAAATTGAAATGAATACATTCTAAAAATTACTTCAATGTTTTGATTAATGGCTTTCAAAGGTAGCAATATTTCCCGCTCATGTGGGAAGCTATAATTGGAGAAGAGAAAGTTTGCTTTGGATGGACTGTGAAGACAATAATTGAGCCATTGTTTACCTGGAGTGTAATCATGTATAGATATTTTTTTTCTTAGAATATAATTAAAACACATTGATGGGTTATTTGAGTACCTGGTCTAACACTTTCCAGCCTTTGTAATTAAGTAAAAAATAATAATAACAACATGACAGTAGATACCATTTATTGAATGTGGATTATATTTTAAAAAACTAATGACAATCCTATGAGTATTAATAAATGTCCTTATTTTTTAGCTAAGAATATTATTACATAAAAAGTCCCTATTGATGGAGTCTGAATTTGAATCCAGGTCCTTTAAGTTTATAACCCATTTTGTTAAATAATTTATTACATTCCCTAGATAAGACAACAGTTTTTATATTTGTTCTTTTCCTAACCTAATGAGGGCTTATTATGTAAATTATGTTTAACTAAAGATTCTTTTATTTTTTAACTTAATTTTATACTCTTAAAAGTATTTAAATATATTGTAATTTAATTTTCTGGCTGTATATCAATTATCAATTATGATTCAAGCTGATGAGTGGTATTAATATATTTAATAATAGAAGTTTACACAAAAATTTTAAAATATAATCAAATAAAAATATTGGCTCAAAACAAAAACCGGTTATTAAAACTAACAGTCAACATATATACTAAAAGATTAGGCAAAATAATCACAACAATGTAAGAAATAATGAAATTTAGTACCTTCTTCTCTCCATAATATGTTAGCTACTGCAGCATGTTAAAAAGAAAGAGAAGGAAATAATGAGTAAAGAGAGCTTCAGTTGCACAGTAATGTAAATAAGAAGGAGGTCACAATGTCTGAGACAGAGCATGCACATAAAAATAGTGAAGTGAATTCAACAAACTACTTTAAAATGAACAAAACAGTAAAAATGCTGGAAATAATTAACAATGTTCCATTCATTTCTTGAAATAGCCTATTCTTCTTTGGCGTAAAGATTTTGTTAATAAACAAAGAATATTTCATGCATCATCAAAAATAATGGAATTTTTAAGTTAACTGTATTGAAATACAGCTTTAGAATAAGCATTGACAGTTAAACTATTTGTTTGACAGTATCATTAAAAGTTACTAACTGATAAAGTTATATTTTTATAATTCTCAATATTCCTGAGTAATATTTTTTATAAATATAGGCTTTTGAACACAAGAGTTGCTTATTTTTAAGTAAATATATTTTTTCTCTTTAACAAGACAGAATTAAATATATATATATATATATATATATATATATATATATATATATGGCGTATTTCAATGCAAAGTAAAAGTTTATATTAATTTGTTTCTAGACAATATGTTTATTAAATACTAGTGGCCCAGTGCACAAAATTTGTGCACTGGAGGGGGGTGGAGGGGGGGGTGTCCCTTAGCCTGGCCTGCATTCTCTCTAATCTGGGACCCTTGTAGATCAGACCTAAATTGGCAGTTGGACAACCCCCTCGTAATTTGGGACTACTGGCTCCTAACTGCTCACCTGCCTGCCTGCCTGCTTGATCTCCCCTAACCACTCTGCCTGCTTGCCTGCTTGACCCCAACTGCACCCTCCTGCCAACCTGATAACCCCCAACTGCCCTCCTCTCCTGGACTGACCACCCATAACTGCCTCTGCCTCTGCCACCATGGCATTGTCCAGAAGGATATCTGGAATGTCTCATGGTTTAATTAGCATGTTATCCTTATATTAATATAGATAAGATATAACATACTGCCATAACTATAACATATCTACAAATATTACCTATGAGAATACATACTTCATGAGATAGGAAGGCATCTAATACATTATATTGTATATCTTGTAAGTAGTAGGAGATACAGTATTTGTAGCAATAATATACACCCTGTGAATTCCCTTCCTGATCTGGGAATGGTTTCCAGGTCTTTGAACATTTCCTGGCACCTAATGTATTTTTTTTTTTTTTTTTTTTTTGCCATTCAGTGTAATTTTACTTCTAACCACCAAAGATTCAAAGGACTATTTTTTCCATGAATTTAAACATTAACATTAGTGAATTTGTGTATTCATGTGTTTTTATTGTAAACATCTGAATTATTCACATTGTCATAGATCCTGAACTCAGACCATGCACAGGCTGGCAGCAAGCCAGGAAGCCATTCTGGAAGCAAACTGATACTCTGTATAAGGAGGAAAGTCATAGCATAACACTTAATGTCTGACTTTAATTCATATACTATCAAGGACTCAACTGCTTGGTTGGTGATGGGGTTGATTATTCCTGAAATAATTAAGGAAAGGGGGGCTCAATCTTTCTTCTTGATTTCTTGCTCCTCCCCAGCACCTTCATCTCTTTGGGCAGCTTCTGAGGCAGCTTCTTCTTCACCTTCTCAGCTTCTTGGTCCCTGTGGAGCAGCAGAACAGGCCCACTCCTCAAGTTCCTTGCATCCCCGTCCCTCCATGGGCCCCACGGAGCAGCAGAACTGGCGTGAGGGGAGGGGCCTTGTGCCTTCACCCCTCACCTTGCGTGCACCTCAGCCCCGCGCCCTGCTCTGATTGGCTGGTAGCATAGCAAAGGTACAGTCAAATTAGCATATTACTCTTTCATTAGCTAGGACTAGAAGCCCAGTGTGCACAAAATCGTGCATGGTTAGGGTCTCTAGGCCTAGTCTGGCTTCTGTCGCATGGCCTCAGCGTCCTGGGATGCTACATGAAGCTCCCAGCCTGGGGATGCTCTGCACTGCTCGCAGCCCCTTGACTCTCTGCAAGGCTCCCCCTGGCACTCGACTGCTCTGTGAAGCTTGCTGCTGCCCTGCGAATCTTGCTGCTGGATGCTCTGTGAAACTCTCCTCGCCCCTCCACTTCTCCTTGAGGCTCCCTCGCATCGTGATTGCTTCACAAAACTCACTGCCGCCTAGGTGACTGCTCTGCCAAGCTCATGGCCACCCAGCAAAGAAGCCCTCCACGGCTGCTCAACAGTCCCCAGTCCTGCCCCACTGCCAGCTCCCCCCTCATGGTGAGTGGCTCAGGGACTGAGGGAGAGGGAGGACCAAGAGGTGTTCCATGCACTTCACTAGTGACCAGATGGTGACCAGTCGCCCTTTCATTCATGACGCCTCCTTGCTTTTTATATGTATTAGGATGGTATAGCACTAAATCAGTAGAGAGTTAAAATAGTAAGATAGAAGTGAAGAGATAATACCAATAGAAATATTCTCAAGGAAATGTCTGCCTGCCTTACTAACTCAAAGTTATCCAATTTCTATGTTTTCAAAGCAAAATAATATAAGTAACAAAAAGTATAACTAACAGAAAATCTCATACACAATAATTACTCCCTGATTATTTTAACCATATTAAAGCATAATCACTTTTAAAAAAAATGAATACCCATATTGGATGTCCAGCACTCCTAGCTGGAGGCTGAAGGACCACACATGCAGTTTTCAGCACCTGTTATATATGTTTTTAAATAACTTTTTGTAGAGTAAGCATTTTTTTTGTGATTTTGGCTATTCTTAATTCCTTAAGCATATTTATTCAAACATGTACACATGATATATATATCTCCTTAGGGCATTTTATGATGCTTAGGGTGTGCTTGGTGTGTTTATGAAAATAATAGATCTATTTGCAAGGAGAGGACATAGCCCTGTGTAGGAGATAGCCGCGCTAACAAATAATTATGATCATGTGATAAGTCCAATCAAAGAAACAAATACCAGGATCTGTGACTAGGGACAAGACAGAATGACTATCTCTGAGGGGTAGAGGTTGGGTAGCAAAGGGAGTAATGGCTTCATTGGGTTGGTGATATTCAAGAAAGATAATGCCATCCAAGCTCAGGAGAGGAATGTGCAGGGCAGGGACCATGGCTAGAGACATTTGAGGTATACCAACAGACCACATCATAATACATCTAGAGAAATTTAAGTAATTGAATATAGTTGGAAGGCAAAATGGATAGGAGCTGAGGCCACAGTATTTGCCCATGATAAAATCATGAAAGTCTTGTACACAATGTCAAGGAGATAAACTTTTCTTCTGGGGGCTCAGGAAAGGTTGGGCCATGATTACACTTATCATTATTTTTCTAGTTTATAAGAACAGTAACTAGACATATGATCACTCATATCTCCATCCATTCACAGTATTGAGTGAAAGCCTAGCATGTGCTAGATATTGTATTCAATACACAGATTAGAACAGACCCAGCTCTGTGCTAATAGAGCATCTATTTTAGTTAAGGAAGGGAAAGTGAACTAACATTACCAAAATCATGGTAGAGAAAAAATTGCAAATTCTATGTGTTATAAAAGAGAGAAGCAGTCATTGGAATGTTTTGAACAGGTGGATTAGACATAGTCTAATCTGAGACTGAAGGAAACTTCCTTAATGATAATGTTGAAGATGACATCTAAAAGATGAATAAGAGGAAACTGAGTGAGAATTTTAGAGATATAATTTATAGATACAGGCAAAAGCATGCACAAACCCTAGTAGTATATCAAAGCACTGCTATTTTAAAGAACTAAGAACTTAAAATCAAGTATGGTTTATTTTTAAGATAAACAATCACTTATGAGAAAGTACCAAAAAGTACATGGTTTGTGATATTAACATTAGAGAAGATAAGGCATTACATATTGAACTTAAAATTATATAAACCAAATACATAGCAATATAATATGAGGCAGAAACTATTAGGACTGGATACAACATTGATAAATCTACCTTCTGCTTTTTTATTCTTCACTCTTAATATTTGAAAAATGATGAGAAAAAGAACAAAGTTTCAATAATATAATTTTAAGATTGAATTAATATTTTTATAATGAGTATTGGACTATACAAACAGAAAGTTTTTTCTTTTCAAGATGTCTTGAAAGATTTTCAAGAGTGGCCACAAAATACATTAGAAAATAAAAAGTCTGTATTCTGTATGTTCATGCCAATAAGCACAAATAGCTTAGACATACTCAGACAACAATAGAGAAAATATGAGAACATCTTTAAATCCAAAAATTCCTTCAATAAATTAAATATTTAAAAATAAAATATAATCACAATTTATATAAACTACAAAAATAGTAATTCAGCATGTGGGCCCAAAGAGTTTTAGCCAGAAGATAATGTATAGACTTAACTGATGAGCAAGACAGGAGAGAGAGAGAGAGAGAGAGAGAGAGAGAGAGAGAGAGAGAGAGAGAGAGAGAGGAGAGAGATACATGTGATAAATAGGAGAAGAAGAATAAACAGACGGAGAGAGGGGAGGAAGAAGGAAGGAATACCTGAAGCAGTAATGATTTTAAATTAATATAGACATTTTTACTAATAAATTTGATAGTCTGGATTTCAAAACAAATTTTGAGAAAATATATCTAAATTGAGCATAAAGCATAAAATTGAATAAAAATAACTGTTGTACTTAAAATGATAATTCTGAGATCAGAATAACTAAAGCATAAAGGCAGAGATTATATTAATATCATGAATGAGCATAATGGATGTTTGATTTCTTTTGTATCAAATCAACAAGCCCAGATAAGCCAAGAGCTTGTTCTTTCCAGATTCTCTCCTTTCCTTCCCTGCTCTATGCCTCACGAACTGAAACCTTTCTTTCCTACACAAGGTAAACTCCAAATGTTGAATCAGGTTACAACAGTACACACTTTCTGCCATACCAAAGAGATCAATATAACCATTTTTATGAATAAAAGTAATTATCAACAAAAAGAATGTTATTTTCTTTAGACCGCTATTTACATATGGGAATGGTTTTGTCATATTAATTTATCATTCATACAATATAAACAGCTACCTATAATAAATTCAGGCTTCATAATGCCACCCTTATGCTGAAAAACGCGTAATGCATGTATAAATGTGTGTGTTTGAGCGTGTGTGTATTAGTATATGAGCTCAATGTCCTTAGGATAGCATAGATGTCTCCCATGATATGCCTGTGCTATATTAAATTCACACTTCAAACATCAAGTCATTTTGATCTCTTAGTATTTACTCTTATGTTAAATCTGACAGTAATATTCTTAGCAGAATTATTCACCTAATTTTCTTCTAGTTTTTCTTTAAACTAGCTTAGATTTTTGTCTCTTGCTAGCCTGTATAGAACCAAGAGTTGGCTTTCTGACTTTTTTCTCTACATATGGAATCCCATGACACACGAATGCATTCCTTAATATACCATAAATAAATTTTATGTTCCAAAAGCTTGTATTTGTAATTAGAAAATAAATCCTCACAGTTACTGACCACACCCCGCCCCCAGTAATTTATACTTATTCATGACAGCTGAAATGTCAAATTCTTTCTGACATTAAAATGAAAATGTGGTTCCATGGAGATGCCTGAACACTAGTAACATAATCATTATTAATGTTTTTAAATAAATTGCATTATTTTCTCTAATTTAGACTTGCTATTATGTTCAAAGTAAAATATTTTTATCAGATATGCTATCTATATAGAAATACATGTGGAGAATTGTGTATCATATAAGCAACAGCAATAACAGTTCACTTCGTAGCAGCATGCTATAATACTGGACAGTTACTAGTATTTTCCTTGGCTACTCATGTGTAAACTAATTGGCTTTTCAACTAAATAAGGTTTTTGCTTGTCATCTTCCTCTGAAAGTGTAATGTTTTCAGCAGTGCAAAATATTTTTATACTACATTTATCTGAGGATAACATTTCAGCAATATATCATTGACTGCTTCTCCTTTGGATTTGAGAAATTGACAACGCTAGAACAAAATGAAAAAGGCTGACATTTAAAAAATGTAGGTAAAATGTAACTGAAAAAAATGTATGGTTAATGTTAGGGCAGCTGAAATTTCTTTGAATGTACATATGGAGAATGAAGTAAGATATTTAAAAAACACTATTTTTAGGAAGGAAATCTATGTGATGTATGTCACGTACATTGCCTGCCATATGCCAAATTCAAAACCACTTTTAAGTGAAACTATCACTCTTTTGGCACTAATTAAAGAAATTGTCCTCTGTGACTACACAGGTTTCCAAATTAATGTCTATCTAACATTAGCTGATTAGGCTGCAGTGTCTAGTTTGCACTAGGGCATGCAACCTAGTCCCTGGCCAGAAATACATGGCTTAATTCTTATAAAATCATAAGATTGGATAATAAGATACTTTGGTGAGGGAGGGGGTGCTTGAATCAAGAAATTATGTTAGAAAATAAAAAGCACAGAGAATAAGAATTGTAGAAGTGCATGGGTAAAGGCACCATGGTGTAGAGCCAGGGCTATGATAATTTGTGATAATGTTAAGAAGGACTCAAGAAGACATGAAAGGCAGGAAGGGACTATACAACTCAAAGGAGAGATGAGAGAGTCAGCAGTCATCTGACTATGTAATGTCAGGTTCTTCATTCATACATCACTGATTGCTCCACATTGCCAGTGTAACATTCACATCAATTCTAAAATTACCTATACTTAACCATACAGAGTTTACTCCTGGTCAAATCCAACACACATAAAGATTGTTGCCATGTGAACCAATTAAAGCCAGCATGCCAAACAAATAAAAACTATATCCATCTTTTGCTCCAATGCCAAACTAAGTGACCATTTTATATCTGCAGTGGCTGTTGCATGATGTGTAAAAAAATATTTCCAACTTAGTGGCTTCAAACAACAACAACAACAACAAAAAACTATTGTCTTGTGGGGTGGAGTGGCTGGCGAGTTCTGATTTGGGGTATCTCATGGAGCTCTGGGCATCTGAAGGCTTTATGTGGCTGGAAGGGGCCTCACTTGTATTATGGCAGTTTGTGCTGGGCTTTGGCACGAAACTTGAGTTCTTGACTCATGTGGTTCCCCCCAAACCTGCTTAAAGATCCACACATACTAGCAATTGGCTTCTCCCACAATGAGTGATCCAAGAGAGCAAGGCAGAAGCCATAAGAAAAGCCATAATGACCTGGCTTCAGAAGTAATATACCTCTCCCTTCATCCTATCTTCTTCAGTGGTCTGCAAACTCATTAGTCAACAGAGCCAAATATCAACAGTACAACGATTGAAATTTCTTTTGAGAGCCAAATTTTTTAAACTTAAACTTCTTCTAATGCCACTTCTTCAAAATAGACTCACTCAGCCGTGGTATTTTGTGGAAGAGCCACACTCAACGGGCCAAAGAGCCGCATTTGGCCTGAGCGCCGCGGTTTTCCGACCACAGTTCTCTGTGATGGATATCTGAGCTATTTTAATGCAGGAAGATACTACAAGGGTGTGGATTACAGGAGAGGAGGATCTTTAGGACCATCTTGGACACCACACTAGATTGGCATTAACAGACTGCTTAGGAAGCAAACATAGCGTTAAGGTGTTTCCAGCTAACTTACTCCTAGCCAGACTACCAACACCTAAGCTTCGCTTAATACAAAAATCCTAAACCCACCACAGTTAGAATGTAACTGATAGTTCTTCACACAAATGATTGACTGTGGCTTTAACATGAGAAACAATAAACAGGGCATTATTATTATGTTTAAATATATTTTTATTAATTTTAGGGAAAAAGGGAGAGGGAGAAAGACATCAATGACGAGAGAGAATCATTGGTTGGCTGCCTCCTGCACACCCCACACTAGGGATCGAGCATGCAACGTGGGCAGGTGACTTGACTAGGAATCAGACCATGACCTCCTGATTCATAGGTGCATATTGAGTCATGCCAGCTGATCTAAACAAGACATTACTAAACGATTGCTATTAATGGGCTAAATAGAAGGAAACTTTGCCTTCTAACTCATTCAGATACCTTACCATTTTAAGTAGGTAGCAAGCAAAGGTACTTACTCTTTTGTTTTAACTTCCTCATCTAGAAAATATACCACAGGGTTCATTTAATAATTAAAAAATAAAACTATTATAACATATTTCAAGTAGTATTTGGTACAGAATAAATTTATAAATGAATCTTAGCTATGTAATTTTTTAAAAGGCTATATTCTTAATAATTTTACTATTCCTTTTGTATTCTGAACTTCTCACTATTTAATATGTATTTAAATATATATTTAGTATATTTTTATTACATGGAATGTTAACATGAATATAATGATCTTTAAATATAGTATAAAATAAAAGATATTTAATAATTGAAGAAATTGACTAGCGCTTATCATTAAGATAAAGATTGTTAGAAAAATATTCTGTGAGGTAAATTGCAAATTATAATTACAAGCCTTAAATGAATTAACTATCCTGATACTTAAGGCATTCTGGGCAAATATACATCTTATAATTCAGTTAAGTCTGTTTATCTTTTTAAAAAATATACTTTTATTGATTTCAGAGGGGATGGTAGAGGGAAAGAAAGATAGAAACATAAATGATGAAAGAGAATAATTGATTGGCTGCCTCCTGCCCGCCCTCTTCTGGGGATCGAACCAGCAACCTGAGCATGTGTCCATGACTGGAATCCAACCTGGACCCTTCAGTCTGCAGGCTTATGCTCTATCCACTGAGCCAAATCAGCTAGGGCTAGTTTGTTTATCTTTAAAGAAATTGCAAAACAGACTAATAATGGGGGGAGGGGGGAAAGCATCTCACACCTAAACAGGAAAATCACTGCAGTAGGCCATAACCACAGTACCTGAAATTTCTAGTAATCACAAGAATAAAAGGGAAGTACTGGGTTGTACACTGTCCAGGGAAATAGTCCGGTGGTAAATGACATAATGTGTCTAAAAGAATTGCACTATAAGTTAACAGGGGTTAACTACTTCTTAGAACATATTTCTAAAGAAAATGCTTAAATTAAAACATATATATTATATAATATGAGATTTTTTTTTCATTTTTTTTCACTTTCTTTTCTTTTATTTTTTTAAATTTTTTTCTGTATTGTTCAGTTTATTAATTACATTGTTCCCTTTTTTTTTTCACCCTATAGTTCCCCTCCAACCTGGTACCCATCCCACCCTCTGCCTTCACCCCCTTCCACTGTCCTCTCCCATAGTTGCATGATTTTTGTCTAGTCTTTTGCTGCACTTCGCACACCCCCTTTCTCCCCAAGAGTTGTCAATCCATTCCCTCTCTATGTCAGTGATTCTGTTACATTCACCAGTTTATCCTGTTCATCAGCTTATTAATTCACTTGCTTTTTAGACTCATTTGTTGATAGATGTGTGTTTGTTGTTCCTAATTTACACTTTTATCTTTTTCTTCTTCCACTTCTTAAAGAATATCTTTCAGCATTTCATATAATATTGGTTTGGTGGTGATGAACTCCTTTAGCTTTTTGTTATCTGCGAAGCACTTTATCTGACCTTCAATTATGCATGATAGCTTTGCTGGATAGAGTAATCTTGGTTGTAGATTCTTGCTGTTCATCACTTTGAATATTTCTTGCCACTCCCGTCTGGCCTGCATTGTTTCTGTTGAGAAATCCGCTGACAATCGTATGGGTGCTCCCTTATAGGTAACCATCTGTTTTTCTCTTGCTGCTTTTAATATTCTCTCTTTGTCTTTTGCTCTTGGCATTTTAATTATGATGTGCCTTGGTGTGGTCCTCTTAGGGTTCCTATATATTGAGGTTCGGTGTGCTTCTTGGACTCCTAAGTCTATTCCTTTCACCAGGTGTGGGAAGTTTTTGGTCATTATTTCTTCAAATAGGTTTTCATTGTCTTGCTCTCTCTCTTTTTCTGGCACCCCTATAATTCGGATGTTGGTATACTTGAGGTTGTCCCAAAGGCCCCTTACACTATCTTCAATTTTTTGGATTCTTTTGGTTTCTTGCTTTTTCAGCTGAGTGAATTTTACCTCCTTGTATTTCAAATCTTTAACTTGGTTCTTGGGGTGCTCCAGGACACTTTTAGGTCTTTGTATAATATTTTTTATTTCAGTCAGTGTATGCTTAATTTCTGGTTGGTCCTTTTTCATATCCTTCAGAGACTCCTTTATATCCTTGAGGGTCTCCTTCATTTCCTTGTAGGACTCATTCATTTCCACATTGGTCTTGATCATTTCCACATTGGTCTTGATCATTTCCTTGCAGCTCTCGTTCATATCCTTGAGGGTCTCATTCATTTCCTTGTAGGACTCATTCATTTCCTTTGCAGTCATGCTTATTTCCTTATAGGCCTCGACCTTTTGTTGGAGCCTCTTGAAAAGCCCTATAACCATGGTTTTGAATCCCATGTCCAGTCGTTTTTTTCCCTCCATTTCTTTCACATCTGATTTCTTTCCATGTCTCTGCATGGTGGCTGCTTCCCTGAGTTGGTCAATTAGCTTTGTGTGGTAGACTTCCTACTAGGGACAGTGGCTCAGCCTCCCCAGTTACCTGAGGTGGATATGGGTTGCACAGTCTTGCTGAAGTTAAGCTCAGTTAACTGTTGTTAGCACTTGGAGGGGTTGACCTCCAGACCAATTGTCTGTGAAGCTCAGCTGTGCTCAGGTTGGATGGGCAGAGTCTCTTGGCCAAGCAGAAAGCATTAGCTCTGCCCTATGCAGCCCCAGGAACTCTGTGCTGGGGGCAATGGCTGCCAGCACCTCTGAGAGAGAGCTGCTGCCGAACCCCACTGGCTGCCGGGGAATTCAGACTCTCCCCAAATGAGTCTGCACGCCCAATGTCTCACCCAGGGTCGTAAAACAAAGCAGTTTGACGGTTTTCCGAATGAGAGAGCGAGTCGCAGAGCGCTCTCTGTGTGGTCACGCAGCTGAGCTGTTTGCTAAAGCTGCCTTCTCCACAAGCCGGGAGACCCCTGCAGCACCCGAGCTTCGGCGGGCCCTCCCACTGTCCAGTTTTCACCCTGTGTGATAGTGGGTTCCCTGGACTTCGCCCAGAGCTGGAGAATCAGTCCAGTGGGACGTCTTTGTCTCCCCGTTCGAGAAAACTGGCCAGTTTTCAGCCTCCCACCCTCTCCGCTGGCGCGCGCTCCAAACCTCTCTTTGTGCGAATCTTTCAATGCTGTCCACCGCCGCTCCTCCGAGTCAGTGTCTTCTTTTCACTTTTATTTGTGGAATTTTCACTCGGCCAGCTTTCTGGTGATTCTGGAAGGTGTTTGTTCTTTTGTTAGGTTGTAGTATTAAAATTGCTGAGTATGACGGCAAGATAGGTGTTTTACCTATGCCACCATCTTGGTTCCTCCATAATATGAGAATTTTAAATTGCTTAAACAGTGCGTAGCGCATACACAAATCAGTGTATATACACATATGTTTACATATATGCATACACATGTTTTGGAAAAAAATTTTTGCTAAACAAAAACATATCTTCAAGTAAAGAACTTTATATAAATCAAATAGGAAGCAATTTGCAGCAATAATAGGACTATGTCTCTTTTATAATGAAGAAAATTAATAAAATGTTTGAGTGCACAGTGTACTAAACATGTCCTTTCAGTCAAATGCTGGATGCCTCAACAGACCAATGGCAAGTTCTGCAGTCAAATTGAATCTCTCTTTTATACGGCTTTAAGTGTTTACAATGTGCTAATTAAAGTAATTTCCGTGTTGATTTTAATTTGCTATTAGGCACAAGAAGCACCAGCCTTGGCCTTCTGTTATAAAATGTAAAAACTGGCATTCTCAGTGTGTTACATCCCCATCCCATATCAGGATGGTTGTGTGTAATTGGGTTAAATGGATGACTGACATGTTCTCCCCCATAGTTCTTTATATTTAGCTCCTGTACAGTTTCAGGACAGAGAGCCCAGACGTCTGGGTTATGAAGTAAGAATTTTCATGTCAAACTAATAATAACTTTCATAAAATAATTTCAGTTTAATCATGAAAGAACTTGCAAACTTAAGTTAGAAAGTACCCTGATGGTCCCAGGAGGATGAGTTAACGGGATCCTGCACATCTGATTTGTTTAAGGACTCATCTTGTTGAGAATTATTTTGCACTGGCCAACTCAACTTCAGCCTGATGCCTCTCTTACTGTATTTTACTTGAGATAGGTTTACCTCTTTCTTACTTAATTATGAAGGCAGTACTTACTAAAAAAAAAAAAAAAGTCCCCCCTTTTTGCTTACAATGGCATAGAAGGAATGGCAGGCTCTGCTTAAAATGACATAATAAGCCCTGTTTTGCTGTCAACTCTTCATGATATTGTTATGTTTTCCTAAAATTATTGAGTGGTATATTTCTAGTTATTAGAATGTACTGAACTGTTTTTAAAATATCATTCAGCTGAAGTAAGTACAAGTCATGGTGTTTTGAGAAGCAGACATTAGGAATCAGTTCAGGAGTGGATTTCAAGAAGAAGGAAAATAAAATTAAACTGGAAAAATGACTCATGTCATCCACAGATCTTTTTTTTTTTTTTTCTGTAATAACTAACTTGCTTCTTACTTTGCTCCATTAAAACCCCAGGTCATAATACTACCCACCTTTAAAGCTCTAATATTTCAGGAACCTAAAGCCTTCTCTGTGGAGACATTGTCATTACTACTTTTGAATGCCTATAAATGAGGTTGTAAAACAAGTTATTTCTCATCATGTTAGAGAGGAAAATTAAAGCAGGGATAAGTGACATCGAATATCTAAGACTAGGTAAAGAAGGAAATAAGATGTCCCACCACTACATATTAAAATTAGGAATTTGGAGTTCTGCCCATATTATTTTAACACCAGAGGCCTGGTGCATGAAATTAGCCCAGCCTACATCCTCTCCAATCTGGGACCCCTTGAGGGATGTCCGGCTGCCCGTTTAGGCCCGATCCTGGATCAGGCCTAAACGGGCAATCGGACATCCTTCTCACAATCCAGGACTGCTGGCTCCAAACTGCTCACATGCCTGCCTCCCTGATTGCCCCTAACTGCTTCTTCCTGCCAGCCTGATCACCCGCTAACCACTACCCTGCCAGCCTTTTTGCCCCCAACTTCCCTCTTCTGCCAGCCTGGTCACCCCTAACTGTCATGCCTTGCAGGCTTGATCACCCCCAACTGCCCTCCCTTGCAAGCCTGTTCCTCTCAACTGCCTTTTCCTACTGGCCTGATTGCCCACAATTGCCCTCCCTTGCATGTCCTGGAACCTCCCAATGGCCGCCCCTGCTAGCCATCTTGTGGTGGCCAACTTGTGTCCACATGGGGGCAGGATCTTTGACCACATGGGGGCAGCCCTCTTGTGTGTTGGAATGATGGTCAAGCTGCAAATTACTCTTTTATTCCATAGGATAGAGGCCTGGTGCATGGGTGGGGGTCAGCTGATTTGCCCTGAAGAGTGTCCCAGATCAGAGTGGGGATTTCCTTGGGGTGAAGGGCGGCCTGTGGAGGTTTTCAGGCTAGCCATGCCCCCCAGTGACCCAAGTGGAGGCCCTGACATCTGGGATTAATCTGTGTCTACAATTGAAACTTCGTAGCCTGGAGTGGAGCCAAGCCTTCTGCTCCCTCTGTGACCGCAGCCATTTCTGTTTGAAACTTTGTAGCCTAGAGTGGAGGCCTAGGCCATTGCCAGGGAAACCCAAGCCTCTGTTCTCTCCAGCTCAGTGACTGCTGCCATTTCTCTATCTTTAATTATTGAAATTTTGTAACATTGAGTAGAGACCTAGGCAGGCAACAGCAGGGGGAAAGCTTGGCTTCCTCTGTTGCCAGGGAAACCCAAGCCTTCCTCCTGCTCTCAGTGGCAGCAGCCATCTTGGTTGGGATTTATTTGCATAATCCACTCTTAATTGGCTGGTGGGTGTGACTTGTGGGCATGGCTTGTGGATTTGGCGAAGGTATGGTCAAATTTGCATACTACTCTTTTATTAGATAGGATATACATTCTTCTTTATTTGAAATACTAGAGGCCCTGTGCATGAAATTGCACACTAAGAGGGGGTACCTCAGCCCAGCCTGCTCCTTCTGGCAGTCCAGGGGCACTCAGACATCCTTAGTGCTGCTATAGAGGCAGGAGAGACTTCCGCCATTGCTGCTGCATTTGCCAGCCATGAACCCGGCTCAGGGCTTCTGGCTGAGCAGTGCTCCCGCTGTGGGAGTGCACTGACTACCAGGGGGCAGTCCTGCATTGAGTGTCTTCCCTATGGTGGTCAGTGTGCATCATAGTGACTGGTCGTTTCTACTGTTCAGTCTATTTGCATATTAGCCTTTTATTATATA
The DNA here is from genome assembly GCA_027563665.1 of Antrozous pallidus. Taxonomy (NCBI): domain Eukaryota; kingdom Metazoa; phylum Chordata; class Mammalia; order Chiroptera; family Vespertilionidae; genus Antrozous; species Antrozous pallidus. The sequence continues at coordinate 65,936,397 of CM050516.1, read as the reverse complement.
GGATTATTGCTACTACTAGGAGCTCAATCACTACTTTGAATTATTGCAACAGAGAAATAAATGTGGGACATCATGAACAATATAAACTGTTCTGGTTTTCTCTAGTTTGATCTGTCCCCTCTCCCTTTCTTTCCTGTCCTACCCCACACAATACAGATTCTGTGTTAATAAGAGAGAACAATGCCAGCTGCTCTTATTACCTTCATTGTCAACCCTGAAAAAAGGGCAGAACAAAAACAGGCATCGATGATACTCTAGCAGCTGCAGTTACTGGCACAGAGAAAAAGTGGATGGGGTCAAAGAACTTCAGCAGAGAAGTGACAGGAAGGGCAAAGAAACTAGGCCAAGTAGCAGAATGTAGCCAACCATAGCTGAGGTAAGAGGAATGTTGGCATGGAAATGTGTAAGCATTTTCAGCTGGAGCCTTCTGATATCAAGGACTCCACACACATGTAAACCTTAATGACTGCAAACTCTTGAATATAAAATACCTCAACCCCCAAATAGTTTGCTATTAAATATAAATATAAAACATTTAATTTGTAACTCTTGACTAGTCCCATATCTAGCATACCGTACTACCACTTTTACTCTTTTTTTTTTTTTTTTTACATAGAGAGAGGAAGATAGCGGGAGAGAGAGAAACATTGAACTGCTGCCTCCTGAATGCTCCCTGCAACACTGGTATGTGCCCTGCCTGGGAATTGAACTGGCAACCTTTTGGTGCACAGGATGATGCTCAACCAACAAGGTCACACCAGTAAGGACTACATCATTTTTACTCATTGTTCAATATATTTAAAAAACATTAAAGTTAATAACTGCTGACCCAGAATAATAATAATGCTAATCAGAACAAACATTTATTCAGCCTTCATTATGTGTTAGATACTGTCCTAAGTATTTTAGAACATTAGATATATTAAAATTACATTTCTACAAATGTCTCTAATTGAGTTAATTTTTATTTTAGTTTAGTCTAAAAGAGAAAAATGAAACAAGTATGTGTTAAAATATAAGTGCCTAATTAAGTAATCTGAGTAAAATAATGCTCTAAAAATAAATTGATGAGCTGAGCTTCCACTTGTTTCAACATCAGACAGAATGTTTTCATATTAGGATCTGTAGCCAGAGTTGTCTGTCTGGCCAACATTGCAGCTATTGTATAGACTGCCTGTGGTAACAGTTGCTCAGAGGGCCTCGAAGGCATGAAGTTGACAGTAGATTATTTTGCATCTATCATTATATTTATTATTACATATTTATATTTATTATTATAGATAGGGGATATAATTTTCTTCACAGCAGTTCAAATAGACTGATTAACCAGGTAACACCACCTTTGGGGGGAAGTGCTATTATGTCAAATAGCTTTTCAAAAGCTGGGTAAGGAAAGATAATACAACCTCACATTGAATGGTCACTCTGATTGTGTTTCAGCAACATGCTGTGCCAGGAACCAGCCATTACCTCACCAATAGAAAGGTGTGAACAAGGAATCCAAAAGGCTTAGTCAACCTTGAAGCTCTGAAAGGTCAGAGCTTACCACTCCCTATCTAATTGAAATAAGGGTGGCAAGGGCAACTTCCCCACCAGATAATCGTGTAAATCCTTCCTGACAAGATAATCGGCTTATTTCCTGCCTAAGGGCAATGCGTGTATTCCCAGAACCTAAATAAAAGGAATGGCAAGGCCAAGGCAAAAGGTAGTCCTTCCACTAGGGATGGGCAGCCTCCTGGCCCCCCATTTTTCCAAATTAATGTTTTTCTGAGTCTTTGTTCATTTGCGTGCGGCCTTCTCCAGAACCCGAACCCTGAACTGGAACCTTGAACACGTGGGACGTGAAAAGGATTCCAGCAATGCTGCAATGATTTTTCACAATATATATTCCATTTTGAGATTAAGTGGTAAGAATACAAGACTGTTTGATGATTTTTCAAACTTGGTACATTCTCCCCAGGTAGTTAAAAAAACTGACAAAAAACAACAAAAAATACACCTCAAATGCCTTCTACTGGTATATGTTAACAATGAAATCTAGAAAAAAAATTTTATTGTGATATCTGTAGAATAAGCACTATATAATGAATATGTAGACACTTTACCTTTGTAGGAATATGGCATCTAAATCACTCCTAATTTGACTTTTTCTATTCATGCATGTCAAGGCCTTCCTTCAACTAGTTCTCTCCAACAAATCATTCTTATCATGTATTACAAGATACCAGCAAATATTTTCTGATTATATATTACATAAAGTCAGTGAATTCCACCATGGACTTGATGAGTCTTCCCTGGGTTTGTAATACTTTTACTAAATCTCTAGGTATGGAAGTATGAATACATCTGCAAAATATCATCTTGAAAATCATCACTTCAATAAAGACTATGCAACTCAGTTGGAATTTGATATTTCTGTGTCTGTAATCTTATCATGTGTGGCTTATATGTCTATTACAATTATTTTCTTCTACCATATATTATGATTGTCCTTTATGAACTAAACTGAACTATAGCCTATCAGGAAGGACAGAATTGTCTGATTCAGTGCTATTCATATGCTAGCAACATGGTTTGTGTTTGTTCTTCCCTCAATAAATAATTAATCAGTGAAAGCACAAATGAGCAAACTATTGTTCCCTGTAGATTTTTTTTGCTCTCCTTACAATGAAAACTCTTATTCACTTTATAAATTTTGTTAAGTCTTTTTTCTAGTAGACAAGAAACAAATAGATAACTTTGGAGTAATACTGATAATGGTATTCAGGCACTTGGGAAGGTAGCTAGCTTCACACAGATTTAACTATATAAATCAAATTATAGCCATTGTAAAAAGTATTTAAATTAAATTAGTTTGGTTGCCAGGGAGATATGAAAGTAATTAAAAAGTAATTATAAATTATAGCAAAATATTAAGTACATGGCAGATTCTTCCTAAATAATTATATGGCAATTGGGCATTTCTCTGCTACCTCTGATTGCTGGTTTGCACAGAAAAAATAAAATCAAGTCTAATAGATAACACCAAAGTATTTTTCCAAAGGGTGGTGAGCTGACATTCCTACTAGCAATGTATACAACTTTTTAATTGTTGGTATTCTTGGGGATGTGAAATGGCATTTTCTAAGTTTCATAGAAATTTTATACTTAGTACCTTCAGTCTCTAAGCTTATTTAGTCCTCATGTCTAAAGAAATATAAAAAAATAACATCATCACTTGTTTAATTTTATCAATTAAAATAGGCAAATTGGCAGTGTGTGATATGAGAGGAGGATAGTAACATTCCCCTAAACTTTAGGGCCTACAGGTAAATAATGTCTATAGACAAAATGTAGGCGATAAGTCAACAGAGATACTCAATTTATTATGATAATTGTAAACTGATAAATTCCATGACATGGCGACTTGTTAGATAACAATAGATAGCTATTGTGCAAAAATGGCATTGTCTTAGGAACAGATCTATTTAATGATATTGAAAGGGTATTATTTAAATACATAGCTTTCAGATATAGAAATCATGAGGCAGATAATTTCAGTGTGTTCTGGGTCAAGAGATGAAAAGATTTATGGAATAAGTAACTTTACAGCATGTGACAATGTCAAATTGAGAGCATGTATATTAGAATTTATATAAATAATGAAAACTCATAAAATAATAAATGCTTATCAAGCATGGTTAATCTTGACATGACTCTGATTATCCTAAATACATTTTATTTCATAATAAGCTTATGAATGTGTAAATGTTTGTGACAGTATTAGTTTTGTTTTGTTTCTTGCTTTACAAAAGAAATGTGAATTGTTCACTCAGATTTAAAATGCTCTATTGAATAATATTCAGTAAAATTTAAATAAAAATTAACCATATTTTTCATTTATTAATTTATTTCAATTTTCCTCAAATATTTGTTTTTATTTGGTTATTTTTTATTCTAGCACTTAGCTCATAATCATCAGGATGAAAATTTCAGCCTGGCTATGATGTCCACACCTCATCTGCAATTATGGATTTTCCTTGTTATTAACTATTTTCTCTCACATTGGGTGAGTGTAAAAATTATTAAATAATGATTACTGTATTTGACTTCACCTATGCCTTTTTATAAGTGATGCTATTTATTGATTTATATTATCTTTTTAGCCTCTCTAAATATTAAGGTCTTACTTATACAATATTACATCTACATAATTGCTCCTTTGAAATAAGTATTTTTTCTATTTTTTAAGAAAATAGTAAATAGACTATAGACGTTAATTACTTTGTCTTCATTACCAAAATATATTATTCTATTTACAAAACTGGTGATAACATATTGAAACTGCCTTTATAGTAAAAGGGCAATGTTTGAATCTGTTTAAGACCCTTTCCTCTACTTCTAAAACAGGCAAATACGCCTGAAGCATTTATATATCATTTGAAATATTAAGGTATGAATGGCTAATTTTAGCACATTTCTAAATCCCTGTATTGAGAATTGCACTCATTGAATTTTTATAATCATTATTAATTAATATGAGAACAATATAATTTGTTCATTCAGTAATATATATATATATATATATATATATATATATTTTTTTTTTTTTCAGAGAGGAAAGGATAGGGAGGGAGATATAGAAACATCAATGATGAGAGAGAGCTCTAACCGGTGTGGTTCAGTGGATAGAGCATTGGCCTGCGGACTGAGGGGTCCCAGGTTCGATTCCTGTCAAGACCATGTACCTTGGTTGCAAGCACATCCCCAGCACCAGGTGTGCAGGAAGCCGCTGATTGATGTTTCTCTCTCATCAATGTTTCTAACTCTCTATCCCATACCCTTATTCTCTGTAAAAAAAAATAAAATAAAATAAAAAAATAAGTCAATAAAATGTATTTTTTGAAAAATGATGAAAGAGAATCTTCTGATCAGATGATTCCTGCATGCCTCATACTGGTCACTGAGCCCACCACTCAGCATGTGCCCTTGATCAGAATTGAACCATGACCTCCTGGTTAATAGGTTGATACTCAATCATTGAGCCACACTGACCAGGCCATTCAGTAATCTTTATGTAGATCTTAACAAATTGAAATACTATCTTAAAGAATATTATAATTAATTTTATTTCATAATAGTCAAATGATATTAATGTATTTAAGTTAATCCTTAAGTAAGAATTGTTGTAATATCCCAGTATTTCCAAATATAATGCTGCCAGTGACAATGATAAAAAGAAAAGTTTTATATATTAATATAATATATTCAGACATTAAATTCCAATGCTATCAAGAAGCTAGATTAATCATATTCCTTACTAAAAATTTAGCAAAATGTGATGTAATCTGTGCTCAGTGCTTAATGCAGCAAGTAGCTTAAAAGCTTTCAATGGCAGCCTACATACATACCACTTTTTCATTCACCTTAATCCTGAAGATGAATTATTATCATCTGGAAATTGACTCCCCTTGGGAATGGAAATTTATTAAGCACTTATGCTACATGCAAGATGTTTTCAAATAAATAATGTTTACTCTTTTATTTTTTTTATTTTTTTTTTAAAATATATTTTATTGATTTTTTTACAGAGCAGAAGGAAGAGGGATAGAAAGTCAGAAACATCGATGAGAGAGAGACATCGATCAGCTGCCTCTTGCACGCCCCCTACTGGGGATGTGCCCGCAGCCAAGGTACATGCCCTTGCCGGAATCGAACCCGGGACCCTTCAGTCCGCAGTCCAACGCTCTATCCACTGAGCCAAACCGGTCTCGGCTAATGTTTACTCTTTTAAAACACCTTACATTTTTCTTATCACCTTCTTATCACCTTGTGTGGTACCTGTTACAAGTACCACACAATTCCCTATGGCCTATTTCTACATTTTTTTACATTCAAATCCTCCCTGTATATCACTCCATTAAACCTTAGTTATCACACCCTATCTCTAATGTAATTGTGGGAGTATAATATTTCGAAGCATTTTTTTGTAGTTCAATTTATCACATGAGAAAACTTCCAGAGAAGTCTGTTGACAAAGCTGGGTACTGTAACTCCAGGTTTTCCAATTCAAAGATTAGGATATAAGCAAAACATAAACTCCTTAGCCATATGATGCATTGCATGAATCCTCCACTCAGTAGTATCATATGGCTAAAAATGTAGTAAGAAAAAATGTGGTTGATATTACCATGATGCTCAATTAAGTAAAAAACAGCTGCATGATTACTCCCAAGCTGTAGCTATGCAGTATAAGTCTGTGTTGTGCCATTTAACCCCAAATTTGTAAATCTTTCTCCATTTTTATTGCTATCAGGGTTCCCATGTCAGGGTTCAGCATCTGGAGGAGGCCGCACACAATGAATAGAGACTTAGAAAAGCATTAATTTTGGGGAATCATGTGGGCCAGGCGGGAGCCCATCTCCAGTGGAGGGACTACTCCTGCTCTGGCTTTCCTATCCCCTTTTATTAGGGCCAAGTGATACATCCATCAATCAGCAAGAATTAACATAAGACAAAAGGTGTGGAAGCTTTTACAATTACCAATGTCTCACCTAAACAATGAGTAAACAGTTCCATTAAGCTTTGACCAGGTTTCCTGTTTGTTCTATTTATATCTCTATTGGTGAGGCAATGTCTGGCTTCCCACAATCTACATTGAATTTAATAGCTTTATTCTTTGAATCTTTGAAAAGAAAACAGAAGAGGAGCATGTTACACATATTATTAAAAATATTATAGGCCCTGGCCGGAGTGGCTCAGTTGGTTGAAAGTCATCCCATGCACTGCACCGATAAGTCAAAGGTTTATTCCCCTGTCAGGAGCACATGTCCATGGTAAGGGCTAGATCCTCAGTAGGGGTCACATATAGTTTTGCTTTGATTCTATGACAAAAGTGGTCTCTGACAAAACAAAATTGTCCTTAATATTAAATATCTTAATAGCTACATTTTAAAAATGTATACTATATTCTAATTGGCTGAGTCCATTTTTAAATGTGAAGAAAAATAATATTTTATACTTGTTATATAATCACAGATTCCCATTTATCTTCATATTTATGCCTATCTCTACTATCTATCTCTATACTTTTATCTCTCTCTCTCTCTATATATATATACATATATACAGTGTATATATGTAATTCATGTTCAAAAATCTTTTATTTCTAACAAATTATGTGACTCTCCAGGTATTTAAAAAAGATATTTTTGCCAATATTTCTAGCAAGAAATAAGTAATTATTTTCAGAAAATAAGCATGAACAGAGGAAGAGCCACTTTACGTTTTAAACAATGGTGAGTGCTCTATAATATCTATACTGAAATCCCTTAGTGACTTTTATTCCACATTACAGATAAGGAAATGTAAGCTCAGAGCTGTTATGTAATAGCCCCAAACCACTGGACTATTATGTGGTAGAACAATAATTCTAACTCAGATCTTACTCTAAAGTTCATGCTCTTCTAATAAACTACTCTGAGTTACAGATAAAATCTGTTAATTTCATAATCAAGACCTATATCACATAGATTTTTCCATATATTATTTTAATAGGAGTTTTATAGATTTGGGCATTATTATTTTTTTGTGTATGTATTGAATAGTTATTATGAAAATAACAAAAGCTAAAAGTAATGGCTTAGTTGTAGAGAAATTGGAACCTTTGCACTCTGTTGGTGGGAATATAAAATGGTGCAGCCACTATAGACAACATTATGAAGTTTCCTAAAAAAAAGTAAAACTAAAACTCTCATGTGGTCCAGTAATCCTACTTTTAGGTATATATCCAAAAATATTAAATTAAGGATCAAAGATATACCTAAGTTCACATGTTCCTTGCAGTAATATTCACAATAGTTAAGAGATATCACAACTCAGATATCTATTAAAAAGCAAATGGTTAAAGAAAATGTTGTGCCTACATACATGGGATGTCCTTCAGCTCTAGAAAGTACGAAATCCTACCATCTGTGACAACATGAAGCAGCCTAACAGGCATCATGCTAATTGAAACAAGCCAGTCACAGAAGGACAAATACTGTATAATTGAACTTATATGAGTTATTTAAAAGAGTCAAAATCACAGAAACATAAAATAGAATGATGGTTGTCAGGAACTGGGGAGAAGAAAGAATATAGAGTTCAATGAATATAGAGTTATAGTTATACATGAAGAATAAGTTCTCGAGATCTGCTGTACAACTTAGTGCCTATCCTATCCTATATAATAAAGATGTAATATGCAAATGGTCATTATACCATGAAGGGTAATGACAGACTGTATAAGGACCAGATCACAGATCAGTAGGAGGGTGGGGCAGCAAGCTACAAGCAGGGGCCAGAGAGCTACAGGGGGGCAGGCAACAAGCTTTGAGGGGTCAGGAGAAGCTACAGGAAGGTAGAGCAGCAGACAGATAGGTACTGAAGGGCAGCAGCAAGCTACTGGTTAGCTACTGGCACACGGATTGATGTGCAGGGCTACTAGTAGTTAATAATATGGTTAAAAGTTATTCTGAGGGTAGAACTTATGTTATTTATTTTACCAATGCAAATAAATTTAATTAATTTAAAAACCAAAATTCAATAGTTTTCACTCTTTATCCTTGAAAATGTCACATAATTTAAATACAGAAGTAATACCTATAAACATTTTATGACTTAGAAAAATCCCTCCAAATATTTTATGTGTATTGTTTCTATGACTTTGAAAGTTCTGTGTAAATGAAGTAAGGCCTGCACCATTATATCTTATAAAAACATTAAGTCTGATTTTAACAGCATGCTATAAACATATAATTTCAAAAACTAATTTAAAATGTGTTATTTTGACCTCTAAGAGTTTAAAGTGATAAGTAAAATAAAGTGAAAACATAATTTCAGAAACTGTTTATAATTAAACACATTCATATGACTAAATATATGAATAAAATTACATTAAATTTCCCTCAAATTTACATATTAATATATAACAGCTGATTAAATTAAGGTACTATTACAGGTCTTATACTGTTGAAAATAAGGAAATATATTGAAAATTATACAATAGACATTAAAAGAAAATCAAATTACAGAGCTAAAATAAATATCTGTGTCACAAATATCATAAAGGATAAAGAAAACTAAGGTCTTCAATTTAATTGTCACCCTAGAATTAATTTTTAACAGAGAATATATTGCAAAGTGGTATTTAGTAGAAATACAGGGGAGTACAGTAAAAGATTTATAGTGAAATTTATTCAAGTCATTATATCCAGGTGTCTTTTATCTTTTTCCACCCTAATAATTTTCTTTTAAAAATGTTTGTTGGTAATTATGGTTGTTCTAACTAGACCAAATCTAGAAAAAGTACCTTGGTATTCAAAAAGATAAGACCCTCCTTCCTCATTGGGCCTACTCCTACCTAAATGTGCTCATTGGTTTAAAAACAAATAAGAAGATTCCTGCGAGAATGTTTTAGCCTTGTTTAAAAACTGGGTTTAGAGAAATGGACATACCAGTCTAGAAGACTTTTAAAATATCAGGACCCTGCCAAATCCTAGATTAACAGGTATTAATGGGTAAAACAAACAGAGAAGCAAGAAGTTACAGTTGACTCTTGAATAATACAGGCTGAACTGTGGGGTCAACTTATAGGTGGATTTTTTTTCAACATATACTATAAATGTATTTGTTGCTTCTTTATGACTTCCTTAATAATATTTTATTTTCTCTAGCTCACTTTATTGTAAGAACACAGTATATTAAATATACATAAGTTGTGTAAGTTGACTATTCATGTTGTTAATTAAGTTTGGGAGAAATCAAAAGTTATATGCATACTTTCAAATATGCAGGAGTGAGCATCCCTTTGTTGTTCAAGAGCCTACTATATTTCCAAACCCAATTTCTAAACAGCCATACTGTGATGTGTATGGACCAGGAGAAGAAAGTGTCTCTGGGTTTGCCTATATAGAGCTCACTTGATTAATGCTACTTTGAGTTCTGAGCAATTCAATTGTAACCAAAAGTCCAACTGTAGCATCCCCAAACCATCCATATTCCTCCCACCCAGTAATAATTTTAAATAAAGCATATTTCATGATCCCACCAGAAGACATATAGAATGATGACAAAGGATTTTTAGCATTAAACATAGAACAGGCCTGACTGAATGGCTCAGTGGTTGAGCATCGACCTATGAACCAGGAGGTCACAGTTAGATTCCCAGTCAGGGCACACGCCCGAGTTACAGGCTTCATCCCAGTGTGGGGTGTGCATGAGGCAGCCAATCAATGATTCTCTCTCATTGATGTTTCCATCTCTCTCTCCCTCTCTCTTCTTCTCTTAAATCAATAAGAAAAAAAAAAACACATATAGAACAGCCCTTAGAGTAGTGATGGTGTCAGGGCAGTGCGTGTCTCATGGTGGCAAGGACCACAGTGCCTGCATTGCTGTATAGTTAATGAACCACTGACTGCAATGCAACTGAGAGAAGAGTAAAGGTATTAATTTATTAAACCTATAGGATGGGCCTTGCTATATATTGAGACCTCAAATTCTCGAAATCATTTGGGAGAGGGATTTTACAAGGGATTTAAATTCCTTTATGAGCAAATGGGAAGACACGACCTGAAACATCTTATGTACACTTGAAACAGAATCATTTCAGTGTCATGTTAAAAATTTCACAAGCTTGTTTTTAATTCTTAAATCTATTTTAATATTTTAAGATCATATATATTTGCTATATCTAAAATTTTAATACATTATTAATATCGCAGAGTCTTTTGATTCTTTTTAAAAAATATATTTTTACTGGTTTCAGAGAGGAAGAGAGAAGGAGAAGGAGATAGAAACATCAATAATGAGAGAGAATCATCGATAGGCTGCCTCCTACAAGCCCCACACTGGGGATTGAGCCCACAACCTAAGCATGTGCCTTGACTGGAAATCAAACCATGACCTCCTGGTTCACTGAGTCACACTGGCCAGGCTTGTTTCCTTTGTTTTTTGAAAAAAGCTTGACAGTAAAGTTGAGTACAGTGTGTATGTGTGTGTGTGTGTGTGTGTGTGTGTGGTGTGTGTACGCACATACACTCAGTACATACGGGTCTTTCTAGCAGAATCTTCTACAAAAAGAGAAGAGATGTCCTCATCCACTCCTGCTTCATTCTTTGCAATACAAGTGTATGCTCCAGTATCTTCATAGCGCACATTGCTTATGTGAACCTCACTGCCATTTGCTGAAAACAGAAGGCAAATGCAACTTGTAAACTACAATTTCAGTTTTGGTACAGTGCTTTCTGATTACACAGTCAAACAATTTCTTAGCTTGCCCTAATTAAACTATTTTCCTTCTTACTTCCATGCTGTGGAGGCATGCCAAATTATTCTGAAAGCATTCAAGTGTTTCATAAACTCTGCTGTCATTTTATTACAGAGAGCTAATATTTGATATCAAACAAATGCATACACTTTATATTTTATATTCACTTCCTAATTCCTATATTGCACAAGAAGTATTTCACATTGATAAATATAATCTCATTTATATATTTATTTTTAAATATATTTTGCCTTAAGCTTTCATAAAAGATTTAAATAATACCAGTATGTTTAATTTATAGAAGGCTATAAATATGGAAGGCTGTAAAATATAGAAGGTTACCTATAAAAGCATTTCATAAAGAAATTAACTGAGCTATATCATGCATATATAACATGACTGCCACTTGTCAAGTTTCTAATTAAGTCCATATTATGTATCTGGAAATATAAGGTAAGAAGAACAGAAAAATAATAATACATAGTTTTTCAGCAAGATCTTCAGTCTTTTGGCATAAATATACCTAAAGTTAACAATATAATATGGAAATTGACAAAATCAATGTGTAACTAAAAGGTTAAGGAAATAATTGGTCCAACTTTTAAATATTGGAAAACAATATTTTAAGCTAATCCTTGAATAATGAGTTGCATTCCCCAGTGTGAAAACCTGGATATAATTAAGATTTAATATATATTGGCAATATATGAGGTCATTTTACATATATTATTTCTCTATTATCTCAAATGAAATTTAATTTTTAGATGAAGAATCTGAGACTCACAATGATCTTATGCAAGTCACTCAACTCAAAGGGAAAGCTGGACTTCTGATCTATCAGCCTCTGAAGTTCAGTGTTTGTTGTGTTCATTTGTTTAGATTTCCTTTTTTTTCTTCCTGTATGTGTCTCTGCATGTGTGGTTGTGGGTCTTCCATGTTATCCAATCTCGGTAACATCATGTATCATGAGGAATATGACTGACTATTTGTGACAGAGGGCAAAACAATCTGTGTAGCTATTTCAGGAAAGAAGGTAGAAAACCGCTGGGGAAAGATCTTGAATACCAGCCTTGGGATGGCACTGGGACATGGAGAGGCAGTGAGTGTTTGAGAAGATGTAATTATTCTAATCACCTGAACCCCTTTCTCAATTTATAAGCATTACTGTACTCCTCCATACCCCCATTCTTTGTTGAGAATTCATTGTCCAAAACAGAGATTGGCAACATTTTGGTTTTATATTTGTTTTTGCTAAAAAGGGCCAGATAGTAAATATTTTAGGCTTCGTGAGCCATACAGTCTGCAGCATCTATTCAGTTCTGCTATAGTAACATGAAAGCAGTCACAGATAATATTTTAAAAAAAAATAAGTGTGGCTGTGGCTCTGTTCTGAAAACAAAAACAAAAAACAAACAAAAGTTGTTTTATTTCAAAAAATAAGCAGCTTTCCATACTTAAGTTGGAGGCATTAGTGTGCAAATGATAGGAAGTGAGAGCTGCATTTAATCATGCATCAGCTTCTTGCTTTATGTCTCCACAGACCATACTTTTTTTTTCAAGACCCACACACTTAAGTTAAATTCTTTAGAGTTTCTCAGACATCAAGTCAGTGTATTTTGTCTTCAAATTCTCTCTTCTCCTAACCCATATGCCTCACTGTCTTTTCTTACACTGTCTTTTCTAGCATTTTTAGATGTTTTCTATTCTATTGCCAAACTACCAATTCCCTTATCCATTTATCATCCTGATCCATATGTCTTACTAACCTCCAGAACTAGAGCAAGCTGACATATCTCTGTATCTGGTGTCCTGCACCTAGGTTTTTTAGTAAATTATGAGACTATTACATTAACAAACTTACAAATGTGCATATTCACAGCTTTCAATTTGCAGGATGTTCAATGCTGATATTCATTTCACTTGACCTTTACAGTTCAATGTCTTTCATGTCTTATTCCACTTTTATTTCAAATCTTTATGCTTAGTTTGATGTTTCCCCTTATAATACTACCTTCTCACTTTGAGTGACCTGGCTTTTTAAATCACGAAGTACATAGACGTGATAAGAAAGTAAACCCAAGTCATTTTGCAACATATATAAAATCATCACATTATTTACCTTAAACGTACACAATGTTGTATGTCAAGTATATTTCTATAGAAACATGAAAAAAATAAAGAAATCCCAAAACATTATTTCCAACTACATATTCACCTTTACCTATAATAATAAAACCATAATATGCTAATTAGACTGGAAGTCCTTCTGGACAACCTTCCGGATGAAGCCAGGATTGCAGCTGTGGGATCGAGGCAGGCACTGCGGCTGCAAGGGAGGGATTCAAGCAGCTGCCACAGCTGTGAAGACCTATTCTTGCATGAATTTTGAGCATTGGGTCTCTAGTTTACTTAAAAAAATATTCTCTTTCTTTCCAAGGCAAATCTCTCCTCTTTTCCTGTTCATTTCTACTATGTTCATCCTTTCCCTCCGCCATTATCTACACATCTTTTTTTCATTATATAGTCCTTCGAATGGAAAAATTGTCCAAAGAGAAAGAAATATCTTCATTATTCCTAATCTTTTCCAATAGCATATGCTACCTTTTCTTTTTCCTCCTTTCAAAATCTAGAAAGATATTTTTATGCTTGTTACCTCCTTTTTATTTTTAAATCTACTAAAGACTGATTGCTATTAATACTGTTTTCTTAATGTCATGAGAACATATGAATCACTTGATCCATGAATACATTTTAATGACCTTCCTTGACTTTAATATGACTCTGATATTAAACTCTTTGTGATTTTTTCCTTTTTTAAAAAATGTAGTATTACCTTGTTTTTCTGCATGTTCACTGATTTTCAGTCTTGTGTTATCTATCTTGATTTGCCTGCCAATAAAATATGTCTGCATTCCCAGAATTTTACTTCCTGTCACTAACATATTATCCCAACCATTATCAGTTATTAAGATAGTACTAGACTTGGACCTCACATAGAAATGTTAAATAAATATCTATTGATTAATAAATGACTAAATAATTATAGTGTTCTGTAATATATAATATACACAATCTAATAAAAGAGTAATATGCAAGTTAACCATCACTCTGCTACACCACAAGCCACACTTACCAGCCAACCAGGAGTGAGTATGCAAATTAACCCAACCAACATGGCTGCAGCCACAGAGTAAGCAGGAGGCTTGGGTTTCCCTGGCCATAGAGGAAGTCAAGCTTTCTGCACATCCTGGCAGGCTCAGGTTTCTACTCAAAACTATGAATTTTCAATTATAGAAGATAAATAAATCCCAACAAAAATGGCTGTGGCCATGGACCAAGCAGGCTACAAAGTTTCAATTATAGAAGATAAATAAATCCCAGATACCAGGGCCTCTGCTTGGGTTGCTGGGGGCTTTGGAGGCCTGCAAAGCACCACAGGCCCCTCACCCAGGATACCCCATGCCCCCAAAGAACCCCTATCCTGATCCAGGACACCCTTCAAAGCAAACCAGCTGGTCCCAACCCATGCATCAGGCCTCTATCTTATCAAATAAAATAGTAATATGAAAATTGGCAATCACTCCAACACACAAGATGGAGGGCCCCATGTGGTGAAAGATGGTTGCCCCCATGTAGACACAGATGGCCACCACAAGATGGATAGCAGGGGAAGGCAGTTGGGAAGGACCAGGCCTGCAAGGGAGGGCAGTTGGGGGTGATCAAGCCTGCAGGGGAGGGCAGTTCAGGGTGACCAGACCAAAAGAGGAGGGAAGTTCGAGGCAACCAGGCCTGCAGGGAAGGGCAGTTGGGGGGGACCAGGCCTGCAGGGAAAGGTAGCTAGGGGCAAACTGACTGGCAGGGAGCAGTTAGGCATCAATCAAGCTGGCAGGGGAGTGGTTAGGGAGTGATCAGCCTGGCAGGCAGAAGAAGTTAGGGACAATCAGGAAAGCAGGCAGGCAAGTAGTTGGGAGCCAGCAGTCCTAGATTGTGAGAGGGATGTTCCAGATTGGAGAGGGAACAGGCTGGCCTGAGGGAAACTGTCCCCCCCACCCCAGTTCACAAATTTCATGCACCGAGCCTTTAGTGTATATATATAAAAGCTTAAGTGATATCAAACACTGCTATGATGTATACTGACCACCGGGGACAGATGTTCTAACTGATAGGTTAAGTTGCTGCTGGGGTCTGGCCACACACTCCCTGGAACCATCATGCTATCTCTTTCTGGTGCCAAACACCCCGATTGGGTCTAGGCGAGATGGCCCAATCACTTTGATCAGGACTGGGTGCGACAGGCCAGAGGCACCCTGGAGCCCTCCCCAGGCCAATCATGCATTGCTGGGGTCCCAGATTGTGAGAGGGCACAGGCCAGGCTGAGAGACCCCAGTGGTGCATGAATCCATGCACTATACCTTTAATTGTATATAAAGCCACATATAATTCCTGCTATATATCCAGATATATCGCTTAGGTTGTGCTACTTATTCACTTTTTATTATTTGCCATATTATTTCAAAACTTTACTTATTTTGCCTTGTTTTTAAAATGGCAATAACTATATGGGTCCATATTCTTTCAATGTTGAGTCTTGGAGAGTAACCAACTCCCTAAATTTGCTTCCTATATATTCCTGGAAATAAAGATATATGTTCTTATGGTTTACTGCTATTAAATGGATAAGAAATGACAAGATCAGATGCTAATTAGAACATTCTTCACTTTAATTTCTGTTAATCAGATTATAGCAAAATGTGATCAGTAGATATAAACATGTAAACTTATTGGGCTTATTTATATCAACAAATATTTTTAGAATTCAGGTTTTAAAGGTCAAAACCACTTTTACATGTCATTTTGACTTGCAAAAATAGGTAAATACATATTTCAAAAGATTTACTTTAAAATATTAATAAAACATAATTACAGTTAAAGTGGCATAAGGTAAGTTTATGCTTATATTTAAAAAAAGAAAATTTATTTATTTTGAAAAATATGAATTGAAGGAATTTAAAGGTGTTAAAGAATAGAATGACATACAACAGATAATCAAGTAAAATGACTAGTGTTGCTACTCTTGACAATGAAAATTAGATTTGTACATTTCCTTACTAGTATAACCAACATATATTCAACTGCTTTAACATTATTTTGATTACTTGACATTGAAAATATTGTCTGTTTTTGTTTTTCACTAACCATATATTTGTGACTATAATCTGTATAGTAATTGATTATTTATATGTATACAATAATAATCATAGACTATTAGAGCACATAGAATATTTTATATATTAGAATATAATTTCATACCTGAAAGCAATGTAAATGTGAAACATTTTGATTTTTTCTCCCTTCATTTGCAAAGTATACTTGCAAAACACTAATTAAAGAGTGTCTATAATATCAACACCCTCTGTCATAGATATATTTAATGTATGATTTAAACATTTAAATAGTCACTTCAGAATTGGTCTATGAAGAGACCTGATTATTCTGTTCAGTATATCTGTTATAACTCAGAGGACAAGTTTTTAAAAGATATATAATTTAATATTTTACTTATCACCAAAATAATGACATAATTAATCATTATGACAAGACTATTATTTAAAACATTAAAAATATTAAGAGACTCTATTTCGAATATAATGTCTTAGGTACAACCCGTTTTCTTAATGTTCGTGACATTTTATTGAAACCAAGATTCATTTTCTTTTTTACCAAATGATATAAAATGTGACATAAATTTTAATATAAAATTTCAACATGGTCATTAAAGAGAAAAAAATACAGGTAAAAATCACCTTGCAGTGTGAGTTGTTTAGACAGCTTTGGTGTAATATCAATTCCATTCTTCAGCCAGCCCAGCTGAGGGTTGGGGATGCCCTCTGCATGGCACCTCAGACTTGCAGTTACCCCTGGCTCTCTGGCCTGACTCTCTGGGTGTACCCGGATCACTGGAGGAACTAAAAAATGGAAAAGAAAGTAAATTAGCAACTCATATTTGATTTTATTAAAATAAAGAAACAACAATTGCAATATAAGAAAAATATAAATTATACATTTCAATGTTGCATATTTTTACCAATCTTAGCTTCCAAATAAACATCGTTACCTACTAAAAATGTACCAGAGATCTTTGGATAAAGATTATCTATGACTATGCTAGGGAAAAATACAAGCTGAGCCTGGCACAGCTTACTTAAATCATTTAAAAAGTATTCAAAGAATGATACAAACCTAAAAAAAGATATGATGTTTACATAGATTGAAAAAAGTAATTGGTAAGATAATAAGAATTAGTAAGCAATATTATTGCTGGATGCAATGTAATGCCTATCAAAATCCAACTGCAGTTTTGAGAATTGGAAGAGTTAATCCTCAGCTTCGTATGGAGTTATAAGAGGCCTCAAAAAACCAAAACAATTTTGAAAAAGAATAAAACTGGAGACCTCATACCTCTCAATTTTCAAACGTGCTACAAACCTTCAGTAATCAAAGCAAAGTAGGACTGGCAAGGATAAAAATATAAATCTATGGAATAGACCTGGCAATGCAGAAATAAAACTAAACACTATGGTCAACTGATTTTCAACAAGGATGCCAAGAAACAGTTATTTTAAGACTTGGTGCTGGAGCAATTGAATATTCATATGCAAGACAATGAACCTGGACCTCTAACTCCTGCCATATATAAAAATTAACTCAAAATTAATTATAGACCTAAATATAGGAAGTAATACAGTAAGATTCAGGAGAAAGCATAGGTGTAAATCTTCTTGCATATCAACATGGTTTCTTAGAGAAAACCCCAAAATACAAGCAACAAAGAAAAATAAATAAAGTGATCTTCATCAAAGTAAAATAATTGGTGCATAAGGACACTACCAAGAAGTTGTAAATACAATTGACAGAGGAGGGACATTTTAAAAAATTATATCTGATATAAAACTAGCACCAAAGTATATAATAAACTCTTTGAACTCAGCAACTAAAAAGCAGGCAGCCCCTTGTACACAGCAAAGGGGAAAAGTAAACAGGCAACATACAGAATGAGAGAAGATATTGGTAAACCACATATTTGATAAAAACTTAATATACAAAATATTTAGAAATACATACACCTTCATAGCAAAAAAAAAATAGCCCAATTAAAATATAGGTTTAGAACCTAAATAGACAAGATTCAAAGAAAACATACAAGGGCCACCAGGTCCATGACAAGGTCTTTAACATCCGTGATCATCAGAGAAATGTAAATCAAAACCTAATGAGGTGGCATCCGTTATGGTGGTATTAAAAAAAAGAAGATAGTAGATAAATGTTGGCAAGGTTGTGGAGAAAATGGAACATATGTATACTTTTGTTGGGAATGTACACTGCTAAGGCCACTATGGAAAACAGTATGGAAGTTCCTCAAGAAATAATCTAGATTCTTTCTGAACTTTATCTTCAGTAAAAATGAAGTTTGATTTACATCTCCTTTTATTCTGTGATATGTCAGTCATTTTGGTGGTAAAAAATAATAACAGTGCTTTAAAAGTGAAAATAATAATATATTCACAGGTACCATAGAATGTTTGTGAAGAAGCCCTCATAGTCATGTTAACTTAATGGCTCCTCAAGGTCCCAGAGCTTGTTGGAGTCCAGAGTTGAAACTAAAATACAGGGGGAGCCCTTACTCCTGGGCCAATGCTCTTTACACTTCATGCTGCCCCTGATCAACTTTGGCTGCATTGGTCTAATAACCACTAAATTTAGCCAATTGGAAAGAAAATCTGATGTGCATTAAAAGTAAATATGTTCCAAATTTGGTCAGGAATTACTAAAGCAGCAGCAACAACAATAACAAATAAAACTGCCTTATAATCCACTCCTTGATGTATATCCAAAGGGAACAACAATATTGTCTGAAAGAAATATCTCTACTTCCATGTTTATAGCAGTTTCATTCCCAATAGCCAAGATATGGGAACAACCTAATCATCTATCAACAAATAAAAAAAAAGAAAAGAAAATATGGTATACATAGGGTGTGGCAAAAAATGTATGCACATTTTAACAGCTCATAGCTCATTTGCTTTTCACTCCTTTTCAGGTTTCACTGATTTAACTAATGGGTGAAGCCAGACTAAGCTTTGAACAAAGAAAATTTATACTGAAGTTCCACAGACTTTTTTAAAATGGAGATACATAAAAGATAAAGTTGATGGTACAAAACCAGCAATAGTTTACAAATTAAGGGGGCACCAATACCAAAGGAAATTATTCTTGATATTCATGATTCCATTGCTTCATGTATCAGGAGTGCCTGGACCAGAACAGTCATCAGGTTAAAAACAGGCATTGCCAAAAATATTACCCATTTCTGTAGAATCTTATAAATTTTGAAAATGAACCATATGTTAATAAACACTTTATAGTCATTCAAAGTGCATATTAATTTTTGGGACACCCCGTATATCGATTATGAAATATCATTCAGCCTTATAAAAGAAAACCCTGTCATTTGTAACAACAGGAATGAAAACAAGGGTATTATGGTAAATTAAATAACCAGGGCAGAGTAAAAAATTTAAAATGGGCAATGGGTACAAACAGTCAGTAATAAGATAGAAAAGGTCGGAGATTATAATATATAACATGGTGACTAAAGTTGATAACACTACTGTGTAATTGAAACATGCTAAGAGAATATAACTTAAATGTTATCACAAAATAAAAGGTTAAGAAGGAAACACCAGCTCTAGCTGGTTGGTTCAGTGGATAGAGCACTGGCCTGTGGACTGAAGGGTCCAGGGTTCTATTCTGGTTAAGGGCACATGCCCAGGTTGTGAGCTCAATTCCTAACAGAGGGTGTGCAGGAGGCAGTCTATCAATGATTCTCACTCATCATTGGCATTTCTATCTCTCTTCCTGTTCTCTGAAATCAATTTTTTAAAAAAGAATCAAACACAAAAAAGAAGGAAAGTTAGATTTATAGCTAAATTATGACAGAAACAGACTTTATAATTAACTTCTATAATCAGCCTTTACAATAACTCAATACATAACTTTAAATAAAATAGAATGAATACATTTTTAGAAACACAAAATTCTAGCATAACCCATAAAAATATAGTACAAAAATCTAAAAAAGTTATAGTATTTAAAAAATAATACATTATTAAAATATTTTATTCAAATAAAATTGTAGGTTTTTTTCCTAACTAAAGAAGAAATAACACCAATCTTACATAAACTATTCAAGAGAATAGAAAGGGGAAAGGTTGCATTTCTTTGGTAGTGCTAGAATATCTATAAAGTCTTTCAATATTTTTACCTTCAAGAGAGAACAGACTGTCAGATATAAAATGGTTAAGATGAAAATTCTCCTCATTTTACATGTGGGCTGAATTTTATGACTCATTGTTGACAAATAGAATATGGCCAAGTGATGGTGTAAGATAACCAATATTAGGCCATAAAAGGTATTACAGCATCATCCCAGCTCTCTTTTGCTCTTGGAGAAGTCATATTCCATGACATAAAGATAATCAATCAGTCTTATGGTAATGCTCACATACCAAGTGACAGAGAGAAGCTCTAAGCCAACAGCCAGCAAAGAACAAACAGGCATGTGAGTGAGCCATCTTGGAAGTCCTCCAGCCCCAATTAAGCTTTCAGATGACGGCAGCCCTAGCCAAGATGTTAAATACAACCTCAGAGAGGACTACATACCAGAATCACATAGTTGAGATATTCTAAAAGCTTTTATCCTATTTCTCCATCATCTCATATCTCTATTTTTCTGTCACTAAATGTTCATTTACAGAAGGGTTTTGCCTCACTCAATCATTATATTCCCATAGATAGATGAGTGACTAAAGTACCCCAGAGAATGGAGAAGTCCACAGAATGCTTGTTATAGGCTTATCACACCCATCTTTCTTTGCATTCATATTTGAGCATTTGCTCTTTAGTACAGAAATAAAAGCCTATACACCTTAGATTTTCTTAATAAGAATATGAGTTAGTGGGGAGAACTAAGATGGCAGCAAAGGCAAAACACCTATCTTGTCGTCATAATCAGCAATTTTAATACTACAACTTAACGAAAGAACAAACACCTTCCAGAATCACCAGAAAGCTCGCCGAGTGAAAATTCCACAAATAAAAGTGAAGATAAGACACTGTGACTCGGAGGAGCTGCGGCGGACAGCATTGAAAGATTCGCGCGCAGAGAGAGGTTTGGAGTGCGCGCCGCGGAGAGGGCGGGCGGCTGAAAACCGGCCAGTTTTCTCGAACAGGGAGACAAAGGCATCCCACTGGACTGATTCTCCAGCTCTGGGCGAAGTCCAGGGAACCCACTATCACACAGGGTGAAAACTGGACAGTGGGAGGGCACACCGAAGCTCGGGTGCTGCCGGGTCTCCCAGCTTGTGGAGAAGGCAGCTTGCGCGAACAGCTCGGCTGCGTGACAGCACAGAGAGCGCACTGCGACTTGCCTCTCATTCGGAAAACCTTCAGACTGCTTTGTTTTACAACCTTGGGTGAGCCATTGCACATGCAGACTCATTTTGGGAAAGTCTGAATTCCCGGCAACCAGCAGCCGGCGGAGCTCTGCAGCGGCTCTCTTTCAGAGGTGCTGGCAGCCATTGCCCCCGGCAGAGAGTCCCCAGGGCCGCATAGGGCGGAGCTAACGCTGTCTGCTTGGCCCGGAGACTCCGCCCACCCAACCTGAGCACAGCTGAGCTTCACAGACAATTGGCCTGGAGGTCAACCCTCCAAGTGCTAGCAACGATTAACTGAGCTTAACTTCAGCAAGACTGTGCAGCCCATATCCACCTCAGGTAACTGGAGAGGCTGAGCCACTATCCCTAGTAGGAAGTCTACCACACAAAGCTAATTGACCAACTCAGGGAAGCAGCCACCATGCAGCAACATGGAAAGAAATCAGATGTGAAAGAAATGGAGGAAAAAAAACGACTGGACATGGAATTCAGAACCACGGTTATAGGGTTTTTTAAGAGGCTCCAACAAAAGATCGAGGACTATAAGGAAATAAGCAAGACCACAAAGGAAATGAATGAGTCCTACAAGAAAATGAACAACACCCTCCAGGATATAAACGAGACCTGCAAAGAAATGATCAAGACCAACGTGGAAATGAAAGAAACCCTCAAGGATATAAAGCAGACTCTCAAGGATATGAAAAAGGACCAACCAGAAATTAAGCATACACTGACTGAAACAAAAAATATTATACAAAGACCTGAAAGTGCCCTGGAGCACCCCAAGAACCAAGTTAAAGATTTGAAATACAAAGAGGTAAAATCCACTCAGCTGAAAAAGCAAGAAACCAAAAGAATCCAAAAAATTGAAGATAGTGTAAGGGGCCTCTGGGACAACCTCAAGCATACCAACATCCGAATTATAGGGGTGCCAGAAAAAGCGAGAGGCCAAGACAATGAAAACCTATTTGAAGAAATAGTGACTGAAAACTTCCCACACCTGGTGAAAGAAATTGACTTAGGAGTCCAAGAAGTGCACCGAACCCCAATATATAGGAACCCTAAGAGGACCACACCGAGGCACATCATAATTAAAATGCCAAGAGCAAAAGACAAAGAGAGAATATTAAAAGCAGCAAGAGAGAAACAGTTGGTTACCTATAAGGGAGCACCCATACGACTGTCAGCGGATTTCTCAACAGAAACGATGCAGGCCAGATGGGAGTGGCAAGAAATATTCAAAGTGATGAACAGCAAGAATCTACAACCAAGATTACTCTATCCAGCAAAGCTATCATTCAGAATTGAAGGCCAAATGAAGTGCTTCGCAGATAAGAAAAAACTAAAGGAGTTCATCACCACCAAACCAACATTATATGAAATGCTGAAAGATATTCTTTAAGAAGAGGAAGAAGAAAAAGGTAAAGATGAAAATTATGAACAACAAATACACATCTATCAACAAATGAACATAAAACTCAAGTGAATTGATAGGCTGTTGAACAGGATAGACTGGTGAATATAACAGAGACATGGACATAGAGAGGGAATGGACTGACAATTCTTGGGGAGAAAAGGGTTGTGGGAAGTGCAGCAAGAGACTGGACAAAAATCTAGCAACAATGGGAGAGGACAGTGGGGAGGGGGAGGTGAGGGTGGAGGGTGGGGTAGGTACACGGTGGAGGGAAGCTATAGGGGGATAAAAAGGGGAAACAATGTAATTAATAAACTGAACAATAAAGATTAAAAAAAAAAGGTACTTAAAAGAGCCACACACAAAAAAATAAATAAATAAAGTACATGTAATTTGTAAAAAAAAAAAAAAAAAAAAGAATATGAGTTAGTAATCAAGAAAAAACATTCTGGTCCTTAGTTGAAGAATTTTCTGCAAGAGATACCTTAGCCAAAGATAATGGATAGAAGTTTTATTCACATAGACCATCATACACGTTTTACAAAATAAATATACTTTCAACTACCTGATGTATTTTCTTTTCACTCATCAGACCAGCAGTCAAAGATGCAAGGTCAGTAGCCAACCTAACACTCTCTTTAGGGTCACAAATCCAGCCCAAAAGTTAACTTTACCACTTTCCTTTCAAATGACTGGCAGATCCAATATATATATACAAATTTGATCGACTAATGAGTAAATGTTGGCCTTTCAGATTCACTGAAATTATAAAAGCCATGCAAAAAAGGATACTAGATGAAGCCAAATTAGACCCATGTCAACTATGACCCAGAGACCAAGGGTGGAGAGGATTCCTCAGAAAAGCCCAATAATATTTGATTCTGGAGCTGGAACTTTTCCTTGAATATTGCCTTTTATAGTCCCAGGATAGAAAAATAATAGACTTCCAAAACGTTGAGCATTATAATTCTGCAACATCCTTCCCTCTGTCCTAAATATAATTCAAAACAAACACAACACACACTAACAAACATCTGCAACAATGTTGGGGAGTAAAACCAAGACTGTACTGTTTTTCACTTTGATAACTACTTGAGTAGTTTATTTTGAAATATCAAATCATTTTCAAAAATAGTTCTTATAATATTATGTTACCTCTTGGTAACATGTGTTTAGGTTCTTTTAATATATCTCGCACAGAATAGTTAGTGTAATATTGTACTAGTATTATTTAGGAAGTAGAAATGAATACCTTTTTAAAGAGATTTTTTTCCCCCAGAAAAATCACATTAATCATAAGAAAAATAGATATCATTTCAAACACTCAGACCTAATTTATAATTTCTTAACAACCTGGGGGTTAGTAAATGAGCTTCTAAAAAAGACATATTTGACGAAGGCAAGTGTATCTTGCCATTGAATTTATAGCTAAAGGAAGGATCAATATTTCTTGCAACATTTTTGGAAAAGCAAAAAATTAAGACATCCTAAATTTACATGACAATTATTTAGAAAGGAAACATCAATTAGCTCAATGATAATAATGGATTCTACATCATTCATATTAGAAAATATAGATATTATGTAAGGCATACATACTACCACTGATATTCCCCAAAGGACTCTTTTCAAAGACGATATTTCATTTCTCCCAGCACTCTAGCTATTTCTAGTTTATTTATATACTTGTGCATGTACTGAAACGAAAACAGTGATCGATAATTTTTGTTGTATTGAATTTTTATACCCAAATAGATAATATATATTTAAAAATAAAAACACTCTTCTATAATATGCTTCTCATTTAGTACACTGATATCAAATGATCACCTGAAAAATCTCTCAATGCTTACAGAATTGAAGAATAAGTGATTGACATAACAACTATTTAACCTCAGTGACAAGCTACACATTTAAAAGGAGGTTATTTTTCCCGAGATACATATTATGAAATATAAATGAGGATTGATGGTAGCCTGAATTAAAAAGTCAATAATCCCCCAGAGAACATTTCAAGCCATTTGTTAAAGTCATTTTTAGTTAGGAAGTGCACTCTATGAACTTGTCTCTCCTTCATATTGGCAGTGTGTGAAAAAAGAACACCAAAGGGTTTTGAAATTGGATTTAGAATCCAATTTGTGTGCAGTATCATGAAAATCTTTAAATAAAGCTCCTAATATTGTAAGCAAAAGTTCATATATAAAAATAAATGTCTACATACTCTGAAAACTTCCTAATGATATTCAATGTCACTAAACTAACTCAGGAAGTAGTTTGGCTTTATTGGATAAAATATTATCAAGCAATGTCAAATAATATTAATATCAAATAAACCCATTATTTATGTCTATATGCAACCACTTAAGTAGTTGAGATTACATATTATTCCATTTAATTCTATAAAATATAACTGTCTGTCACTTTAAAGAAATACAAGATGTAAATATATGAATTTTATTAAAAATATAAAAATATTTATTTTGAATTTTTAAATAACAATTTATAAATATTTATTAAGCAACTTTTGCATGTAGCACGTTGTGTTGGTGGCTTTTCTCTCTGTCTCATATGCTCTCTTTTACGTATTAACCTGTTGTGTGATTGCTCAGTTTGGGTTTTGAAATTAGTCAAATGGAAAACTGGAAAAATGTATTCTTGGTTGAAATTGCTTTATGTGGTACAAATTATAAAATAAATATCCTTGTAGAAGTATATACTTAGAATCTAATATAAATTCTGAGGTAGGTTTTTAGCAGTAATATATAAGGTATATTTGAGATCCTTGAAAAATATAAAGGTTAAATAATAATCAGTGCATTTGTAGTATTTGGAAAAGATATTAAGAATTTATCTCAAATAGATGAAACTTCTCAAGGAAGCTAACTATCTGTTTTCTATTACCCAGTGTTTTTTGTTTGTTTGTTTTTTAGAAATACACGTGGCTGAAATTAATATAATTGTATTCATTTTATCTAACAGATTGTAGAGCATAACCTGTAAATAATAGGAGGTTGTATATGGAGGACTGGTTGCTCTCAGAGTATATACAGAAGGCTAATGCTCTTCAATTAGTTTTAGAAATAATAAACAGAAATGGAGTTCTAATACTAAAAATATTAAATTGAGAAACCAAAAAAAAAAATAGATAAGCTAAAGAAAATAAAGTATAATTATATATTCTTAGGTCTTTCTTTTTACAAACTTTGGGGTTTATATGGAATCAGTTGTAAATATTTCTCAGTTCAAAACCAAGAAATATTTAATAATAATAATTGATAGATATAAAATGTATAATAGATAGGTTGATGGTTATATTTCTTAAGGTCCATAATAATTTTATTGTAATATAATAAAATGGTGCTTTTCTCAATATTAGGGTGGATCTAATAGAATTATTTTAATCTAATAGTCCTTCTAATCAAATATTAGAATGCATCAAATGAAAAGAAATAGATCTCTATGATACCAAACCCTGTTGTTTTTTCCCATCTTTCATTCTGATATCTGTTTTTGGAAATTCATGCACTATTTGCAGAAGGTATGGAAACAGCATAATCTGGACACTTTAAAAGCCTGATTTTAGAAGCAGGAGGCAGAGATCAGGGACCCAACACAACTTCCTTCTAACTGAAAACAAAAATGCATTTAAGGCGAATGAGCAGGTCACAGGAATGTAAACAACTATTTTTCTTTTCTTGATGCCATTATCTTGCCTTCTTTTGAAGGAATTTATCATTGTTCTTCCACAAATTATTCACACAGCTGCAACTGTGAGAAAAGGTTCTAAGAAAGCTTGCGGGTAAGAATATAAATGTGTCTGAAGTAGTGCTGACTCACAGTGGCATCTGGATTGTTCTATTTGTATTATGATTCCTTGTCATTTAAGCAACTTTCCTCTGAAAAATTACAGACTGGGTTTAATAAATATTTTAAATGCTACAGAGTTTGTCCAATGCCTTTTTGTCTCTGACATTATTAAAGCCATCAACTTCTTTTTAACTTTGTCCCAAAGCAGTCGTTTTATATTCATGACTTTCCCACTGTCTCTTGTCAATATTACAAAGCTCTCTGATCACATTATACAGGCCTTCATAAAAGTATAGAGGATGCAACAAATGTTGGAGGTAAAATATAAATTAACACCAAAAGCATCCTTATGGTCTTAAACTTTTGTGATTTTTTAAAAAAATTTGGTCTCCCTATTTATCTTGTGGCATTATAAAAACAAAACTTTTAAGCTCTTTTGAAAGGGACAGCAGCTCATCCTACTTTAACTTAAATCTATTCTGCTGATCCTTAAAGTCTGTGGCTCTTTTAAACCTCGATGATGAAGTCTCACATGCCATCATTTTCAGAAATGTTCTCTGTAACACAAAAGAAAGCATAACAAAGGCATTTAGGGTAATAATATAAATGATTTTTTTTAAATCTATGATGGGAAAAACAAGAAATAATTAAATGAACTGATACATTAAATATTACCTGCCTTTAAAGTTGGATAGATAATGCTTTATTGTTCTGCTAACATTTAGTAGGAATCTCGTCTCCCAGCATTAACTGATATATGAAAAAATATATTTCCCACCAACTCATAAGAATTAGATGCTATTAAACATTTTACTTTAGCAAATGATTTCCAATTTTATATTAAATTGAATTTCATTGACTACTCTATGGCTATGTTTTTATACACTCAGTCATTTCTAATTTTTTTTTAATATATTTTTATTGATTTCAGAGAGGAAGGGAGGAGAGAATCATTGATCCCTGCTTCCTGCACACCCCCTACTGGGAATTTATCTTGAAACCCAAGCCTGTGGCTTCACCAAGAATCAAACTTTGACCTCCATAGGTTGATGCTCAACCACTGAGACAGTGGCCAGGCTCATTAGTCATTTTGATTCCTTCCATAAATGGCCTATTTATAGCCTTTACCATTTTTTCTTATAAATAACTATGGACACTTATTAAACTAAAACATGTGTTATAATTTTTTATTCCTTATGTATAGAATATATATTTTATCTACTATATGTATTTTGAGTAATGACAATACAAAATATTTGTATTTAATATAACCTTTCAAACATCTATTTCATTACTACTAGATTTCTTGTCTTGCTAAAGAAAAACACTACCACTCACAGTTGTATAAATATTTCCTAAATATTCCTATCCTATATAATAAAGAGGTAATATGCAAATTGACCCTCATAACCTTGCATCACAAAATGGCTGCTCCCATGTTGTCACATGATGGCCACCTCCACTTTGTCACAAAATGGCCACCACAAGCTGGCCACCCCCACATCGTTGCTAGATGGTTGCCACAAGATGCCACACCCACGTCATCACAAGATGGTGGTCCCCATGTCATTACAAGATGGTCACTACAAGATGGCTGCCCCCATGTTGTCACAAGATAGAAGCCCACACATCATCACAAGATGGCCACAAACAAATGGCTGTCCCACATTATCACAAGATGGCCAGCAGGGCAGGGCCATTGAGGGGGTCAGGCCTGCAGGGGAGGGCAGTTGGGGGTGATTGGGCCATCAGGGTAGCAGTTAGGTATCAATTATGCCAGCAGGGGAGCAGTTAGGGGCAATCAGGCAGCCAGGCAGACAAGTGGTTAGG
Organism: Antrozous pallidus; assembly: GCA_027563665.1. Classification (NCBI taxonomy): domain Eukaryota; kingdom Metazoa; phylum Chordata; class Mammalia; order Chiroptera; family Vespertilionidae; genus Antrozous; species Antrozous pallidus. The sequence continues at coordinate 65,907,566 of CM050516.1, read as the reverse complement.
AGCCAGCAGTCACAGATTGTGAGTGGGATGTCTGTCTGTAGGTTTAGGCCTGATCACAGATCCCAAATTGGAGAGGGTGGAAGCTAAATGGATGGATACCCCTCCAGTGCACAAATTTTGTGCACCAGGCCTCTAGTAAAGTAATAATATTTAACTTATTTTTAAAATAATTGTATTTAAGATTAGATTACAATCTAGTTTACCATCCAGTTTTCACTTTGATTTTTTATAGTTTTATGTAATGTCTGAGAAAATATAATTTTCTTTCCATAGTGATATTTTTTCTTATATTACCCAAGAATAAAGTAATATAGTCTCTATAATTTGATATTCTTTCTTCATTATATACTATGTAATTCTTCAATCACACAAATTTTGTTTAATTTTTATTTTATACATCATATATACACACACATATACTTTCATAAATATAATGATTTTACACATATACCAATTGTACCCCTTTCTGTTATCAATACTATCTACTCTATAAATGTATGCCATATTCTTCATTAATGTAATGGCTTTAAGATAAGTTTTACTATTCTTTACCATAAGTTCTATTGTTTATTTTAGCAGAGTTTTTTAGTGATTTTTCACACTTATTATTTTATTTGAAGAAAGGGGGACAGACTTGCATCATCTCTCCCATGACATGATACTTGTAAGATCATACTCATGGATGTAGGTTTCTATTTCCTTTTTGTTAGTGTTAATATGACATCTTCTGTCATAACAAACATTATTGATTTACATGACACACCTTATACAAAAATAAACTCAAAAAGGATGTAAATTTAAATGGAGAATGTAAAACTATAAAACTTTTAGGAAAATACATAAGAAAAGTTTTTTATTACCTCAGGCCCAGCAAAAAATTATTAGATTTGACACCAAAAGCATTATCCATAAAAGAAAATAGTGATAATTGGACTCTACCAATATATAAGTAGTTCTGCTCTGGAAAAGACCCAGTGAAATAGATTAAAAGACAAACTATAGAGTAGAAGAAATATTTACAAAGTATAAATGTAACAAAGACTAGAAGCTAGAATATCTAGCTAGAATATCTAAAGAACTGTCAAAACTCAGAAATGAAAAACAAATAATATAATTAGAAATGGGGCAAAAGAAAGAGAACATTTTACTGAAGATGATATACAGATGACAAATATTAACCTGCAAATATGATTGGTGTCATAAGCCATTAAGTAAATGCAAATTAATATAAGACATCCCTACATAACTCTCAGAATGGCTAAAATAAAAATAATGATAATGCCAAATGCTTGCAAGGATGCAAAGAAACTGAATCGCTTACTCATTGATAGTGATAATGTTTAATAGTATAGGCACTCCATCAGTGTTTTAAGCAAACTAACTGCTATTTTGGTTGGGTTTATTTGCATACTTTCTCTGATTGGCTTGTGGGCGTGGCCTATGGGCATGACTTGTGGATGTAGTGAAAGTACGGTCAATTTGCATATTACTTTTTTATTAGATAGGATAGAATTCTATTATATTAAAATAGAATTTAAAAATGGTACAATGATCTATTAACCTATGGATATTTATTGTTTACTTTAAGGCGGAATGTATTTAATATTAAATTTAATTTCCTTCAGTAACTAAATATATTATTTAAAATGAATGACAGCATATGTAAACTTAAAATAATTACCAATACTTATTATTAGAAATATCAAATTATTGATATATACATATGCAAACTTACATATGTACACAATACCAACACATATTTTAACACATTTCCAGTATTTAATGTGACATAATAATAATTTAGAATAATCACAAAATAAAGAATTATTAATGTTTTGGTAATGTATTCCTATAAGTGTAAAAGTCTTAAAATTCTTAATATGAAGCTGCAGTTTTCAGTCTTACCAATAGATGGCACTACTATTTACCATATATTTTTGCTACACTGTTATCAATTCACTAAATAATATATGTTTCTTCTAAAATACTGTCTTTCCATAAAAAAATTATTTCCTTGACATAGTAATGTTACTTTAAAATATTCACTTTCAAAAGTCATACTAAAATTGTAATATATGATAATTACTATATAGTATATTATCATCCACAAAATTTTCTGAATACTTTCTAAGAAACATTTTTATATTATTTTGAAGACATTATGACTCAGAGTAGAGTTAATGGGGAAGATGACTATTTAGTTGTGGAGGTGCTACTATCACTGGGTGTTTTGCTTGCATATTACTTGTTTGTTTTTAAATTAGTGGTCTCAAATTTTAAAAAATGAGTTGAAGGAAACTCAAAATTTAATAACATATATTATCTATTAATCATTATAGAGTATACTGATAGTCAAAATGATCCATTGTTAATCTTATTCCTAACTTTGTATGTATTATGCAACATGACAGACACAAGTATCTAAATTTTGTCATGAAGCATACTCCCAAATCACTAATATGGAAGCCAGTGTATAGCAACCTCCTACTCACATACTCTGGCAAGCTTATTTAAACTAATTTGTGGCCCTAGCTAGTTTGGTTCAGTGAATATAGCGTCAGCCTGCAGACAGAAATGTCCCAGGTTTGATTCCAGTCAAGGGCAGATGCTGGAAGCCAGGCATTGCCTCACTGATAGAGATGTAAATAGAACAAACAGAAAACCTGGTCAAAGCTTAATGGATCTGTTTACCCATTGTTTAGGTGAGACTTTAGTTGCCCCTCCTTTAGTCTTATGTTAAGTATGAACTATTCACATATTGTCTAGGTGACACATTGGTAATTGTAAAAGCTTCCACACCTTTTGTCTTATGTTAATTCTTGCTGGTTGATTTCATTGTTGGAATTTCCTGACCTAAAGGACATGGATGTATCACTTGGCCCTAATAAAATAGGATAGGAAAACCAGAGCGGTGGCGTCCTCCTACTAGAGGTGGACTCCTGCCTGGCCCCCCTTATCCCCCAAAACGGATGCTTTTTGAGTCTCTCTTCATTTGTGTGCGGCCTTCTCCAGACGCTGAACCCTGACATGGGAACCCTGGACATGCAGGACGTGAAAAGGAAAGCCACAGGCAGATGCCTGGGTTTTGGGCTCAATCCTCAGTAGGGGATATGCAGGAGGCAGCAGATCAATGATTCTCTCTGATCATTGATGTTTCCCTCTCCCTCACTCTTCCTCTCTGAAATATATATATATTTGAACTAATTTGTGTTATGTGGATATATGGAGCCAAAACAAAGAAAATTCTCAGATCATTGCTAACAATAAAATAATGTCTTCTTATCCATACTGATTTCTCATTTTTTTGTATATCTTGTCTGTCTTCATAATCATATCATAGTTAGTAATAATTTAACATGTTTTAACAGTGGATCGATATAGTGTACAGGCATTAAATTTTTAAAAGTATTCTTGCCTAATAATCTCAACTAAATTAAAAAACCTTTGTACTTAATGTATTCTCAGTAAGTATATTGAAATAAATCAGTATGTAGGTTTTTGAGGGGGAAGATGCTGCTTGCCCGACCATACCTTTCTCCCTGGCTCTCATCTATACTTATTTACCTACATGAGTGACAATCCTGATATTCACAGAAAGTTGAAGCACGTTATAGATGTTTCCCTAGATCTTTATGGAATAGTTTTTCTTTTGCACTTCCCACACAACTTTTTGGAATTGTCTGACACCTCAAATTTCAAAAGGCTGTGTGGGTTGAATATGTCTTTTATTTACTAGTATGATGCCAGAACATTTAATTAATGACCTAACCTGCTGAAAGATTATCCCAAGTGCTAGTTTTAGAGGGGACTATATCTTAAGATATAAATAACATGGATACATGTAGAGTGACCAGATCTCAATAGTCCACATAATGTTTAGTTGGTTATTTACTTTAGCATGTTAAAAAATAGCCCAGCTCAATAAGCAGAATAGAATAATAAAGTTTCATTTACTACGTTCTATTTGCAAATTATAAAACTAAGCCTGTAGAGAATACAAGAATGAAATATGACCCTTGGTCTTTGGATATCTAATTACAAAGCTCTATATGCATAAAAACCTAAAATGAAAGTGGTATAAAAATCAAAGTAATTACTTTTAATTTAAAAAATGTAGTGATTCAGGATGTCTGAGGTAGAAGAGGCTATTGTGAGGAGCGGTATTTAGTAATAACTTCATGTAAAACATGGAGAATGAATTGAGTCTTAGAACATGGATCTGACCTAAATAGGCCAGAGAAAAATATATCCAACCATGTCATTACACAGGCCTTGAGACCTTTAAAAATTAATGCATGCTCTAAATATAAACTGCACTAAAAAATAAGATATGGGTGGAAAAAATCATACACATCTTATCTAATAACAAAGTAATATGCAAATTGACCATACCTCCAATCAAGCCATGCCCACAGCCATGCCCACCAGGCCAATCAGGAGCAAATTATGCAAATAAATCCCAACCAAGATGGCTACCTCCATTGAGAGCAGAAGGGAGGGTTGGGTTTTCCCAGCAACGGAAGAATCCAAGCTTTCCACATGCCATTGCCAGCCTAGGCCTCCACTTAATGCTACAAAGTTTCAGTCATAGAAGATACACAATTCCAACAGAAATGGTGGCAGCCACAGAGCTGTAGAGAGAACAGAGGCTAGGGTTCCCGGGGCGATGGAGAAAGCCAAACTTCTGCAGCCCTAGCCTAGGGCTCCAAACCAGGCTACAAAGTTTCAAACAGAAATGGCTGTCACCTCTGAGTGAGCAGAAGGCTTGCCTCTGCTCCAAGCTACAAAGTTTCAATTATAGAACATAAATTAATCCCAGATCCCAGGGCCTCAACTTGGGTTGCTGGGGGGCGTGGCTGACCTACAAACCACTACAGGCCCCTCGTCCAGGCTGCCCCATATTCCAAGGGAACCCCACCCCAATCCAGGACACCCTTCAGGGCACATTGACAGATTGACTATCACTCCAACACACAAGAGGGCTGCCTCCATGTGATAAAAGATTCCTGCCCCCATGTGGACACAAGATGGCCCGCAGGGAAGGGCAGTTGGGAAGGACCATGCTTGCAAGGGAGGGAAGTTGGGGGTGATCAAGCCTGTAAGGGAGAGCAGTTAGGGGTGACTAGACTAGCAGCGGAGGGAATTGGGGGCAAACAGGCTGGCAGGGGACCACTTAGACATCAATTAGGTTGACAAGGGTAGTAGTAGGGGGTGATCAGGCTGGCAGGTAGAAGTGGTTAGGGGCAATCAGGGAGGCAGGCAGGTGAGCAGTTTGGAGCCAGCAATCCTGGATTGTGAGAAATACATCCCTCGAGGGGTCCCAGATTGGAGAGGGACAACCACTCCCATGCATGAATTTTGTGCACTGCACCTCTAGTCAATTATAATAATCCATCATAAATATGAGGAAAGCATAAAGAAAGTATTCATTTGGAGAACCCATGAAAGCCTAAAAACAGATTGTGATAAGTATTTTTCCAGGACTCTGGGAAACAGAAGACTATTAAAGCTATAAATAATGTTTGTGTCATTGTTAAATTAATTTCTAAAATTTTCTTTCTAGTTGGTCAAGTTTAAAAATGACACAGGTATCAGAAATGAAATCAAATTTACTGGTATATTGAATGCTTCTAAAGTGTACTAAATGATGTAAAGATTAGTGAATGGGTCCAGTCATGACTTGTCATAATGACTTACATGATGTTTTAAAATTTAAACTTTTTACTCTTTTGTATTAAACTATAATTGAAGCATAACGTGGAAGAAGTAATCATAAATAATACACATCAAATGAAAAATTCAAGAAAACACCATCACCAGTAACAGTAAAATGGCATAGGAAAAGAGATTAGGCACATGCATTAATTTAAATGAAGTAAAATTTATTTTAAGAACATATGGATTAACAAGTACACATGCAAATTGCAAAAGGTGCTTAAAATCTAATTAAGCTATCTTGAGAGTGCCCTCATGCTAAATCTTTAAGATCAAATAAACCTCATTATCACATTAACCTTCCTTCGACTCTCTTGTTATACAAGTGTCATTACATTAATTAGCCATTATACTGTTCTTTAAGTGCTGACCACCTCATGAGTGTTTTGTAACATTACCCAGTACTTGTATACACAGAAGTAATCTGTGAAATACCACTCCCATCTACCTGTGTAAACTAGTCCTGTAAAATAAGACATGGTAATTAAATGAGTGTACATAAAATCAGATCATAATTTTATAAAGAAAAATACTTCTTTAATATTAAAAACAAAACAAAACAGGATTCACTTACCTACAAAAGTATGTTCACTTATACCGTAATGGAATTCTGAATAAATGAGTCAACTGTAGGTGAATACAGAAGAGTAGTATCTGAGAATGAGTCATCTACTGAAGAGATTTGTTCCTACTAACAAAAGACTCCTCACACTTCTTTGAATCATGTTAGAACACCTTATCTCTCCCCAGCCCAAAGGATAAAGGACTTAAAATTTAAGTCAGGAAACCTAAAAAAATGTCAGAGGAATCCATAAGTAGCAAAATCTCAGACATATGCCAAAGCAATATCTTCACCAATACAGCTCTTAGGGCAATGAATACTAGAGAGAAAATTAAAAAATGGGACTACATCAAAATAAAAAAGCTTCTGTACAGCAAATGAAACCATCAACAAAACAACAGGAAAGCCCACTGGAAGAGAGAACATACCTTTTCGCCAATGTTATCACTGATAAGTGTTCAATCTCCAACATTTACAGAGAACTCATACAACTTAACAAAAGGAAAATAAACAACACACACACACACACACAAAAAAAAAATAGGCAATGGACCTAAATTGATACTTTTTGAAAGAGGCTAGGCCAAGAGACATATGAAAACATGCTCAAAGTCACTAATCATTGGAGATATGCAAATCAAAATGACAATGAGATACCATGTCACATCTGTCAGAATGGCTATCATCAACAAATCAAAAATTGACAAGTGCTGGTGAGGATGTGAAGAAAAAGGAACTCTCTTGCACTGCTGGTAGGAATGCAGACTGGTGCAACCACTGTGGAGAACAGTATGGCATTTCCTAAAAAAAACTAAAAATAAAACTCCCATTTGACCCAGTGATTCCACCTCTAGGTATTTATCCCAAGAAACTAGAAATAAAAATCAGAAAGCATATATACACCTCAATGTTCATAGCAGCACAATTCACCATAGCTAAGATTTGGAAACAGCCTAAGTGCTCATCAGCAGATGAATGGATTTGAAAACTGTGGTACATCTACAAAATGGAATACTACTATACTACAGTTAAAAAGAAGGAATTCTTACCATTTGCAACAGCATGGATGGAACTGGAGAGCATTATGTTAAGTGAAATAAGCCAGGCAGTGAAAGATAAATATCACATGGTCTTACTCATTTGTGGGATATAATGAGCACAAACTGATGAACAAGAATAGATCCAGAGACAGAGAAGCATGGATGCGACCATCAAACCTCACAGGGAAGGTCGGATAAGGAGGAAAGATCAACTAAAGGACTCGTATAGATACATATAAACCTAACCAATGGTCACAGACACCAAGGGGATGAGGGCATGAATGGGGAGGTAGGGGGCGGGTAAAGACATGTAAGTAATACCATAATCAATTAAAATATATAAAAGTCAAATGGGGTAATAAGGACACGTATGTAATACATTAATCAATAAAGAAATTAAAAAATAAACAAGAGGAAGAATGAAGTGTCTATATTGTATGTTTTTAGAAAGAGAGCTTATTTTACTCATCACTTCTTACATTTTGAATCCATCTGGAAAGACTGTGCATTCTCTTTAGCTCTCTTGGCAAAATCAGTGGTATTGGCTCTGTTTCTATGTACTAAGGTCTACAGTAATGCTCATGACTTGGTGGGCAAATTAAATTATGACAATTAAATAACTGCCTTTTATTTCAACCATGTTCTCTAAGCAGCTTTTCTGTATGCAGATGATATTTTCTTCTTTTTAAGACTCTACTGCTTATTTCTCTAAATTAGTTTTGAAGACAAGATCACAAGAGAGTGTTGTTATTTACTGATCTCCTAAATGCCCGATATCTGCTGCTTTAGGAAACCTTGGGAAATTCACAAAAAGTGATACATGAACATGAGGAGAAATTAGAACTTTTGACATGGATCCAGTTGGGTAACACAGACCTGATGTTATGTGTTTCAGAGCTATTTTTTTAAAATAGTAACACAGTTAGCTTCTATATGCTATGGCCTCAGCATATAGTTTCAGGGCTTTAAGATTTAATAAAAATAAACTAATTAGATTTTATCTCACTGGGTGACATATTCCATTATAAGTGAATAGTTCTGTTTATGCAGACAGAGCTGTGATTAAGAAATGCAAACCTTGGGAAGCAGGTCACCCTGTGTGTGAACTGTCATAGCTCAAATTTGAATCACACAGGTACACTGTAGTTTGGTATTTCAAAGCTAAAACAGGGATATGTTCTTTATGCGGTATCAATAAGTGGCTTTTCTTATGTTTCTCAACCAGATCTATGGGCAACACTTTTGTGTTTTTCCCCCTAATGCACAGGCAGCTAACTTCCATTAATATTACAAAGCACTAAGGATAGATTATAGCTTTAAGGTATCAGTAGTAGTTCTAGATAGGAAATACTAAACTGACTACCAGAATTCTATTAATTACCATCAGTTACCCAAAGGGGTTCTCGCAGAACTAACTTTCTAAAAAGTGGGGCTTGTTCAAAGGCTTCTGAGCACTAAACCACTGCTATGTGGTAACAAGTACAAGTATCCCCTACTTTTCAAAAGTTCACGTTGCTTTTACAACAGACCTATATCTGCACCTGCTTTCCTCTAACTGATATGGAGGCAGTGCACCCCCAGAGTAGCAATGTGGCCCCCCTAGCTTCTTTCTGGGAGCTACACTCATCACTTTAGCCTCAAGCACCCCAGTTTGGAACTGTGTGTGTATGTGGGGGGGGGTATCTGTGCTTTATCTTCATTCATTTTGTGCATCCAGTAGCAAGACCTGCCCTAATGTAACTGCATGTGCATTTTATAGCATTTCAGTTTATGAGAAGTTTAATAGGAACACTCTACTTTCAGATAGGAGGGGACACCTGAACTCTAGTTTCCTCACTTATATAAATTTTTATCAAGGCTTAGATTGCAAAGATTTGCAGTATGTCTTCATCCAAACAAAAATTAAATATTTTATTAATAGAAAATATAATATTGAAAAGTATCTTATTTTGGAAAAATAAATCTCAGGGACTAGAGACAAAACGTGAAGCCTAGGATCACAGTTAAACTTCTATATCTTCACTATCTCTAAGCGATAGGTTTGTTTAGGATGTCAAGGAGAAACTGAAATGGTCCAAAATATTATTCAGTTTTCATTAAGATACAAGTAATGGAAAATGAGAATGAAAGAAAGACTGATTGAACTAGAGAACACATTTAGTTAGGAGTACATCATAGAGGATAAACCAAACAGCCAGATATGAAAAGGAAAATTAGAACTTCAAGTACAAGTCTCTGTCTCTCTCTCTCTCTCTCTCTCTCTCTCTCTCTCTCTCTCTCTCTCTCTCTCTCACACACACACACACACACACACACACACACACACAGACAGACACACACACACACACACACACACACACACACACACACACACACTATGAAACAATGGCTCTTAAAAAAAAGTACTATTAAACAATGAGTAAAGCCCTAACCGGTTTGGCTCAGTGGATAGAGCGTTGGCCTGCAGACTGAAGGGTCCCAGGTTCAATTCCAGTCAAGGGCATATACCTTGGTTGCAGACACATCCCTAGTAGAGGGTGTGCAGGAGGGAACTGATCGATGTTTCTCTCTCATCAATGTTTCTAACTCTCTATCCCTCTCTCTTCCTCTCTGTAAAAAAATCAATAAAATATATTTTTAAAAATGAGTAAATATTTTAGTTGCCTATCTAATAAAACCACAGACAATCCCCAGCAACCTGACAGAAGCAGAGGGGGGGAAATCTCAAATAGTAGACTACAGTGATTCTGCAATGGGATCCTGAACCAGGAACCAATGAGAAACATTTAGTCATCTGTTAATGTGCATTGTTTTTGCAAATAACTTATTGAGTCATAACTATGTGTAAAACACTGTACTAGACAACTAAAAGCAAAGAGAGGCAGAAAGAGAGAGGGGTGGGGTTTGGGGATGAGAGAGAAAGAGTAGTGAAGGAGGAAGAGAGAAAAGGAGAAGGGATCTCTTCTATAGTGAGAGAAGATGAAAATAAGCTTAAACATCTTAAGTAAGGCACCTTATTTAATTAAATCTAAGATGCTATATTATATACCACTAACAAAGAAAAGAAATACTACTAGTTTAATAAAATGCATTAGGTTTTATAACCATACTAGAGGCCTGCTGCATGAAGAGATTTGTGCAATAGGCCTTCCTTCCCTTGGCTTCTAGCACTGGTTTTCCTCTGGCACCTTGGACCCAGGCTTTCACTCTGTCCATGATCTGCCTTCATCTTTGCTGAAGATTCTCACCAGAGTCTGCAGTCTTGTCTTCGCTGCGACACTCTGCACCTGCAGATCCCTTCACCACCCCTGTACCCCCACCCCCATCTTGCCTCTCATAGCAGGTGTCCTGCCCCTCCTGGCCACTCAGAGCCTGGAGCAGTTGGGCAGCTGCCATCTTTGGCCTTCTAATTTGCATACTCACTCTGGTTGGCTATGGGTGTAGAGGAGGTATGGTCAATTTACATGTTTGTCTATTATTAGATAAGTTGTAGAAAGTATCCCTTATCAGAGATGTTAAAATATGAGGGGGGGGGGACAATGTAAATAGTATATGCAACTTGATAGGGGATAACAGGGCTATGGATAAAGTTGAGAGAGGTCTCAAGTGTGGGACGGTGGGAACTGGGTTTAATTTTAATTGTGTAGCCTGGATGTGTTGTTGACATTTAACAACAGAGCTGAAAGAGGTTGAAACAGAGCATTATGGAAATTTGGGAAGTTTTTTTAGGTAGAGGGATGGATGCTTGTCATATTTAAGTACAACAAGGGGGTGAACATTAAGTGGAGCTGAGAAGGGTTTGCAAGGGAGAAAAGAGGATAAGAAGTTACTGCAAAATCAGAACATTTTATGGTTTGTTTTGAAGGGCACTCCAAAGACAGGCTTTTAATCTGAGTGACATTGGGAACCACTATAGGGTGATAAGCAGAGGAGAGATGTGATCTGACCTCATAAAAATCGGGATATATAAAAGTAAGGCTTATATTTCCTAGACCTCTTTCAGGTGCTTACCCAGAATGTGGGAAACAATATGTTAGAAAGAAGAACAATATGAAGTTCTCATGGCCTCCCTGGATGTATTTCAAAATGACAGTAATTTTGATGGCCATTGAACTATCTTTTATACCTAAGGGCACATGGCCAGGAAATCTATAGAATTAAGACTCAGGGACACCACTGCCAAGATGAAACACACTAAAAGAAATCCAGGCAAAATAATGATGGATCATGTATGGCGGTAGGTTAGATATTGTTCTAATGTAAGGACAACCCTTCGGGCGGGAGTGGCGGAATTACTAGAATCAGGAAGAACAAGGTGGAGAATATTTGTTTCAACTATGGGTATTTTTGGCAGACAAAATGTAACATTTTCAAATGTCTCACCAGGACATTCTCCATAAGACAACATGTAGAAAAATACTCAGAAATAAAAATGTTTGGACCAGAAAGCAGAGAGCAATAAAAAGAAGGAAGACAATGATTTCAGCAGACTGCTCTACCAAAACTAAAGGAAAGAGTGCAAACCAAGAGATGCCTGAACCCTCCTGAAAGAAATAATGAAACAACTAAAAGAAAGAACATTTTAGAAACAGGAGGTGGGGGTAGCAGAAATAAATATAGCACTAGGTCTAGGAACTTTCTAAACTGAGAAAATGATAACCGTGGAGCTCACAGTGAGGTTTGGGTCTCTGCTACTTCCCTGAAGGCACAGTTTCCAGAAACGCTAATTTCAATTTTAGTTTCAGCATCAGCAAAAGTATACATGCCAGCTGGAACAATGCTGGTGGAATCCCTACGGACCCAGTTTTACAAATGTTAAGTAATTCCACTGCGGCATTAAGTTCAAAGTGCCTGTTCCTAAGGACAACACGATAGCCTTAAACATTTTCTGAGAGAGGAGATATTGCAGAGTTTGATATTTCTCCCAAAAAACTTAGGAGCATTGTTTTCTTGTGGCAAAATGAGGCGAGGTGTACACTAAATGTATCCTCCCCTCTTTCTGAGCTGAGAGCTAGCTTTCCCCTCCTCAGACTCTCTTTACAATAGAATACATGAATTGCAAGCCCAGGTTAGCAGTCAAAAGTGCCATCTGCTACCACAAGGCCTGTCCTAAATATCTACACAATCCTTCATATATTGTCTCTTAACAAATACAAAGGATCCAGTGGATGATGCAGGCCTGAGGGAAGTAATTCCAGAACTATCTGTGGTTGGGATTTTGTGTTTCGTAGAATTTTTTCCTCCTTAATATCTACAGTTACCAGAAAATAAGACCAGTTGCATAGATGACATAGCAGTACAAAACTATTACAAAATGTTTAAAAACCTACTCATAAATTCTATGCTTTACCTAATGAATAGGTAACAAATAATTCACAGATTGAAGCAAGAACATGGAGCAGAGCTGAATTTCACATTGTTAAAGGATGTTTATTAGTCTAAAGAAAAAATTAAGAAATTTGTAGTTATATGAAAGAATCATGGGGGCCTAGGAAAGATAAATGTAAAAGTCTTGTTCACTTATTAAAAATATGTGAGAGATTTTTAACTCTTTAAAGGAAAAGGAAAACAATGAAAATGGGGTTGATAACATAAAAATGTAAAATGTTTACCAATCCTATATAATGCAGAGGTAATATACAAAGTGACCCTCATGCCCTCACAAAATGGCTGTCTATAACCAGGCTGGCATGGGGGGGCGGGGCAGTGAGGGATGACTAAACGACTGAACAAGTAGGCTGCATAGGGTGATGAGGAAGGCAGGGGGGGGCTGTGAAGGGTGACCAGGCCAGCATGGGGGGCAGTTGAGGGTGACCAGGTCATAAGGGGGGCAGATGGAAGCAACCAGGCTGGCAGGGGGGGCAGTTGGGATGAGCAGGCTGGCAGAGGGTGTCAATTAGGGGCAACCAAGCCAGCATGCAGATGCAGTAAGCCATGACCAGGCTGGTGGCAGGGGGGACCACGAGGAATGACCAATCTGACAGGGAAGCAGCTGGGGATGACCATGCTAGTGGGGGGTGGGGAGATTTAGGGCAACAAGGCCAGCAGGGAACGGGGGAGTTGTAGGCAACCAGGCTGGCATGGAGGGCATTTGGGGATGACCAGACTGGTGGCAATAGGGGGTGCCCAGGCTGGCAGAGGGGGCAGTTCGGGGCTACAGGCTGGCAGGCAGAGGCAGTTAAGGTTGATTAGGCAGGCAGGCAGGTGAACAGTTAGGACCCAGTGGTCCCGGATTGTGAGAGGATAGTCTGACTTCCGGTTTAGGCCCGATCCCCAGGATCATGCCTAAACCGGCAGTCGGACATCCCCTGAGCAGTCCCAGATTGGAGAGGGTGCAGGTTGGGCTGAGGGGACCTCCACCCCCGTGCAATAAGTTTGTGCACTGGGCCTCTGCATTATAATAATAATAGATGGAAAGGAGAGATCAAAATATGCTACTTTAATATTTTTATTTTATATTAGAGGCCCAATGCATGAAAAAAAGCAGGCTTTCCTTCCAGCAGCTGCTGGCAAGGCTGCCCTCTGGCACCTGAGACCCTGGCTTTGTCTGGAAGGATGTCCACTCTAATTAGCCTATTTCACTTTTATTTTTATAGATTGGTGAAGTATTTGATGATGCATAGTAATATGTTTAAGTTGTGTATTATAAATACACCTTACAGCTACACTTTAAAAACTAAAATTAAAAAACGGTATAACTATTAATTCAATAGTAGAGAAAGGATAGAATGCTAAAAGTTATGCAACCTGACAAAAGATAGAATGCAAGGAAATGAATGAATACAGAACTAATGTAACCACTTGAAAACAAATTACATTATGATACCTTTAAGCCCAGTATACATATATATGGTGAAGTTGTCTCAAAGCAATAATCTTATCAAGGATATCTCTCATTGTAAAGTATATCAGAGAAAAACTTGATTCTTTATGATTTACTTACTTTAAACCATTTGGACTTTCTTTAAATTTTACGTTGCAAGAATTTAATTTTGGATATTAATTACTTTGGGCTAATTCATTTGGAACTTTAATCTTGGAAGTTTTATTTCTTTCTGGGAATATAATAAATTACATATTAAATTTTGAGCATCTCTATGCTCTTGCTATTGCATAATTGAAGTATCAGGCTGTCATGATTTAATCTAATTGCAGATCTGAAGAGCTCTACTGAACAGTTAACTGGACATAATTTAGCACAGGAAATAATAGAGATAAAGTATTTTTGGCCTTAGAGTTCATAAATTAATGTACTTTCTATCATCTTTAAATGCCTTCTGGGAGCAAACATATACTGCCCACCAGTAGTTCTCAGAGGGAACTACAAAAGAGCAGGAATAGTAACTAGGTTAAGGCCTTTTCTAAATAGGAGTGTTCCCAAGAGTAGCTTTGAGAAAATTAGTTAGGTTCAGATAGTTGATTTCGGAAGTGATTTCAGGATGCACAGGCTAAAAAGAGGGAAAAATAAGATAAAGGTTAAAAAAAATAGAGAGAGAAAGGAATTAGAAAGAAAGGAGAGAGAGAGAGAGAGAGAGAGAGAGAGAGAGAGAGAGAGAGAGAGAGAGAAGGACATTCATGATATTCATGAGCATGCTATTTTATGAGCAAAATAACTCAATTCCAATGTAGACCCTCTGAAAAATCATGTACTAGGCAGCTTAAGATCTTCCCACAGAATGGGTGGGAAGCTGAGCTTCTTACTCATTGATTTGTGTCCCTTATTGGTTAAGGACTGTCCTGTGGGCATTAAACACCTAGCATATCTGAGCTACCTTGAATGCATTTGGTAAAGTTTCGTCGTTCAAAAAAGTTCTTTAAAAAGTGGCAGAAAGACTGGTTCCTACAGTAACTAACTGTCAAAAGACCTCCACCACAGCTGAGCTGGTCAGTACAGGGTTAGGAGAAAGATGTCAAGGTTGTTTGCTGCAGGACCTCATGAGGGGTAAGACTGATTTAAGACATGTCTGATCTCTGACCCCTTAGTAGGAGTGACTCCCTGAGATCACTATAAACTTAGTTTCAGATCAAAGAGAATAAAGCTGGAGAATATGAGGAACACATTCTCTTTCTCGTGTTTCTAGCCAATACAACTGTTTGAGCAGCAGTTCTCAAACATTGTAGTCAAAATCATCAGGAGTGTTTGTTATTCTATCGCTAGGCCAGATCCTCTGATTCCATAAGGGTGGTACATCCTGTCCTGATAATTTGCATTTAAAACAACTTGCTGATGCTGGCTGCCCAAGAACCGCATTTGGAGAATCACTGAGACAGAGTAATCCTTCTCTCTCTCCCATCCTTTAATAACTCACAGTGGGAGGAGGGCCAAGAAGGACAAAGGAAACCTCTCACTTCCTCATTTCAGGATCTTACTGTTTGCAAGAAGGTTTTATTCCCATCCCCACTTTGGCCAAACAGAAAGCTTGGCAGGGTTAGTAGGGCAGAGTGCCTATGAATGGATAAGAAAATTACACTATATGAGGCATGTGATAGCCAGACTCAGAGTGGGGAGGAGGATAGAAGAGAAGGACGTGGTTCGTCATGCTCAGACCAGACACCACCACCGAAACCCCCATTAGCTGTTTGTGACATTTACTCAGCTCTCCCTTGCCTGAGGACATCCTGCTGCCAGAACACCACATGGCCAGATACCGGGTCAACAGGGCCCACCAGCCTGGGAAGAAAATTTAAAATTTCCCACTTCCCTGTACTGTAACTGACCTTGTGCTACCTTTCTTTGTGTGAAACCGGCCAATCACAAATTGCCAAATCTCCCTGCGTTGGAGATAAAAAGTGCTCGCTACCGAGGTTCGGGGCTCGCGTTGCTCACTGCTGTGCCAGTGGAGACGTGGGCCCGGACTCGAGTTCGTTATTAAAAGGCTTCTTGAAATTTTGATCTGGCTCCTTGGTGGTTGTCACTCTCGGCTGGTCCATAACAAGGCAAAGGAAGCTGCCCATTATTACCTTACATTTAAGACACTTTCTAACTTTAAAGGAGGGAAAATAGGGATATTCTATATAGGCATCCTAGAAAACCAGCAATCTTGTATAGAAATTTCTGACATGAAAAAAATACACTTGAAAAAAAATTCATTATGTATGAAGTCTTAAACAATATGA
Source organism: Antrozous pallidus (assembly GCA_027563665.1). Taxonomy (NCBI): domain Eukaryota; kingdom Metazoa; phylum Chordata; class Mammalia; order Chiroptera; family Vespertilionidae; genus Antrozous; species Antrozous pallidus. The sequence continues at coordinate 65,891,132 of CM050516.1, read as the reverse complement.
ACGAGAAATAGGCTTATGGTGAATATGGACAAGCTTTCTGCCCAGAGGGTAGTGTAAACACTGAAATTTCAAACATTCTGTATCACAAGCTGAAAATCTAAAGGCAATTTACTTTGTGTAAAAAGAAAAGGAAAAGCATGAAATGAATTCACTGGTAGAATCAAGCACTTTTGATTTATACATAATATTTCTTCTGACAAGGCACAGAAGCACTCTCATATTTCAATAACCTAATTTTGCATTGTTTGAAAAAAACCAGGGCATTTGATAGACTTTTATTTGACTTGCACCCTGGGATATTTAAATAGACTTTGCTCTTCAAAAACACTTTTTCACAAATTCTATTAACTTGTATTTTCAGAGCTTTTTATGGTAATCAATGACATATTTTATTTTTATTACTAATTGACAAATTGTTAAGATAAATATGTTAAATTCCCTATGAAAATATAATTTTATAAAGGTCTTTTTAACCTTTTCTGAAAAGTGGATGGAGAATGGAAAATGAATTAAACTAGTTTTAGAGATTTATTAGGTCCATAAATGTGCAATTTGCCTATCTAATTTGCATTTTCTTTGTATTTTTCCATTGTAAAAGTTCATTCCTAAGTATTCGTTTTTGATTGAACTACAACAGTATTCTGAGTGATCTCAAGTTTACTATACTTATTTATACACAAAAACATATCTTTGAAGCTATGTCAAATATAAAACAATTTAAACTCGAAAGAGAAACAAACACACAAAAGAAGGAAGAAATGGTTTGTTTAGCAAATCTCTTATAAGGCTTCTATTTTGCAGCTAATCCTACTATTTCAAAATATTTTATTAGAAAGTGTTATGTTAAGAAGAAAAACCACAGGCCCAAAATGGTGTCACTGGTTCTACCGTAAAAGCCCATGATACCAAATCTAGATTTAATACCTGATCTAATTGCACTTTCAACCTCTCTTAATCAGTCAGTTATGTATCAGTAAAGTAATCTGTTAGGTAGACCCTCACCATCCCCATAGAAGAAAGAGGCAATCTGAAATGATTAAAAAAAAACCTTCCCATTCTCTTCCCCCAAAGTAAAGATGTCCTGGTCCCCCATAAGAAAAACACACCATAGCAAAACGTTCCTGTTATTTGGGGTCACTGTTATAGAAACTAAAGGCAATCTCTCACTGATACACAATATGTTTTTTCAGTTCTTAGGCCCTTCAAATAGGTTTAAATTTTAAAGATGATTCTTAAAATGCACTTATTACCTTCCCTCATTGATAAAAATGCATTAGAAAAAGTTTTTAATCAATTATATTTCAATTTGATGAATTAGTGTTATTTTATACTTCATTTCTCCTTTTTAGCTAAAGCCAGAACTGGCATGTTAGATCTGGAACTGCTGAGCTGCCTAAACATTTATCAAAACTTTATGGTCCGTATATTTTTTATATAGACTTAATCTAATTTAAAGTAGTTTTGATAAACAGAAATTGTCAGATGCCTTTAAAAAATGCCTTGAGTGAAGTTACTGTTTTTATTTCTTCCTTGTAACCCATTCTATTATTACCTGACAAATTTGGAAACTAATAATTTTTTTCACTTCATTTCATATTTCTCATGGTCTCACTTCTTCCCTTACCCTACCACTAATTCTGTGGCCACTTATTGTAATCCTTCTTTTATAAACTTGAATAACTTTCTTTTCTATGTCTCTCTCTCTCACTTACCCGACAAAATAAAATGCTGGTTAAATTCAAATCACTTTTATCTCTGATTGGAAATTCACAACCAACACAGCTGAACAAAACCATTTGAATATATATCTTCTCGAGAACTCCAAAAGATCTGCCCAACATAACAACTCCATACTACTTATTTCCATCACCCTCCTGTCCTACAAGGTAAGTATCTATACAAATAAAAGGGTAATATGCAAATTAGTCATGATGCCCTCACAGTAACAACTGAACAGCAGGTTGCATGGGGCAAACAGGCTGGCAGGAGGATTAGAGAGGGACAACCAAACAACTGACCAGCAGGCTGTGTAAGGTGACCAGGCCAGCAGTGGGGGCAGTGAGGAGTGATCAGGCCAGCAGGGGGGCAAATGGGAGTGACCAGGTTGGTGAGGGGCAGTTGGAGACAACCAGGCCAGTAGGGGGGCTTTAGGAGGCACCCAGGCCAGCAGGGGAGCAGTTGGGGCAACCAGGCCAGCATTAGGGGCAGTGAGGGGTGACCAGTCTGGTGGGGGGGGCGACTCAGTTGAGAGTGACCAGGCTAGTGGGGGGGCACTTTGGGGTGACTAGGCCAGTAGGAGGGGCAGCTGTAGGCAACCAGGCCAGTGGGATGCAATTGGGGGTGACCAGAATGGCAGGGGGAGCAGTTAGGGGCAACCAGGCTGGTGGGGGGCAGTTTGGGGTGATCAGACTGGCAGGCAGAGGTGGTTAGGGGTGATCAGGCTGACAGGGGGACAGTTATGAGTGATCAGGCAGAGAGGTGAGCAGTTAGAAACTAGCACTCCGGGATTATGAGAAGGATGCCCAAGTGCTTGTTGGACATCCACCAAGCAGTCCAATATTAGAGAGGGTCTAGGCTGGGCTGAGGAGACACCACCTCTCCTATCCCCCCACCCATGCATGAATTTTATGCACCAAGCCTCTAGTTCAATATAATAGAGCTAATATGCTAATTAGACTGAACAGTAGAATGATCTTCCTGATGAAGCCAGGCCTCTGAGAGCCAAGCCCCTTGCACGAATTTCTAGTTTTATATAATTACCCTTTCTCAAACCACTAATGTTCTCACAAATTCCTCATTTTCAATAGTTGGTATTCCTCACTGCACTGAAAAAACTCCAAGCAATGTAAAGAGGATTTCCACGTGCTCCCACACTGAGGGCTTCTTCCCAGTCTGTCTTGCTCACTGTTTTAATAGATTAACTACTCATTTTCCAAACACTAATCCTCCTATTGGTATAACTACATTATATCAACTCTTTAAGGACTGGACTACTGCAATTATCCCCTTTTCTCTTAAATGAGTTGCTTTTCTTTTTGTGTACTGCGCATAAACGTCATTTCTTAAATATGACCTTTTCTCCTTTCTTTCCTTTTGATTCAAAATGGCCACATTCAGCACTCTGACTCGCCACCTGCCTCCTTCTCCCTTGTACAGTCACTGCCTTCATCAGTAAGCCCTCAGGACAAAGAGGTTCTGGTCGGCGTCGAATAATCTTGGGAACAAAGTCTCAGGTCTGGTGACTCCAGAGGAAAAGTTTCAGTTAAACTAGATATGACATTTAAGCTTCAGTTGTGCTTTATTGTTGTTGTTTTTTTGAATTTTATTTTTTACTTCTTTATTGTTTAAAGTATTACATAAGTCTTCTTTTCCCCCTATTGACCTATCTGGTTGCAGAAAAGCAGGAAACCAGATGAAGCAACATCATTGATTGAAGTCAATCAGGACCAGGTGCACTAATCAATTATCCCCTACCTTAGTACTGACCAATCAGTAGAGACGCAGTCCTGACCATGACTCTAAGTCCCTTAGTCACTATGATTAATGGTTTTTCCCCTATATAACCCACACCCTCAAAGCTATCAGAGAGCCAAATCTTTGAGCATTAACTCACCTGTATCTCAGGGAAGGGTCAACTTCCTGAAAATATACCCTTATTCTCTTTGCTGTAAGCTCCTGTTCATGTCTTCTGATACACACATTCAAAAGAGCTAGTCAGTAACATTTACTGGAATTTATGCTGGGATTTACCACATCTGTAATTTTCTAAAACGCGCTCTTTGGGCTTCACATAATTTTACAACTACTGTAGGGCACTCTCTCTGTTCACTTTCAACTAATGTACAGTAATGATATGATTGTTCCTTTTTCCAAATCCTATTCTTAAACATTTATACCAAGGATTTTGAAGTAGATTACATGTAGTAGGAGGTAACAGAAAAGATTGATTTTACTCCCAAGTTCAGGGATCTTTTTGTTCCTGGAAAATGGAAAGCATCTGTGCTCAGCCTAGGCAATTACTCCTCATGCAGTAGTACCCCTCTTCTCTGCAGTTTTGTTCCCACAGTTTCAGTCATCTGTGGTGAACTGAGATCTAAAAATATGAAAATATAAATGCCCCCAAAATCCACTCATAAATTTTAAACTGCACATAGTTCTGAGTAGCTTGATGAAATATCCAACAATCTCAGTACACTTGCTCAGAACATATATCATCTCTTTATCCAGATCTCCACACTGTATACACTCCCTGACCATTACTCACTTAGTAGCTGTCTTAGTTATCAGATCAACTGTCATGGTATCAAAGTGCTTGTGTTCAAGTAACACTTATTTTACTTAATAATGGCCCCAAAGCACAAGAGTAGTGATGGTGGAAATTCAGATATGTCAAAGAGAAGCTAGAAGCAAGTGCCTCCATGAAGTAAAAAGGTGAAAGTTCTCAATTTAATAAGAAAATAATTGTGTGCTGAGGTTGCTAAAATCTAGAGTAATCCAGTATCTTTCAGCTGTAAAATTGTGAAGACAAAATAAATTCCTTCTTATTTTGCTCACAACTCAAAGTGCAAAAGTTACAGCCATAGTGCACAATAAGTGCTTAATTAAGATGGGAAAAGCATTAATTGTGTGCTAATTCTGTGCTTAGAAAGCACGAATAGAAAACATGTTCCTATTAATGGGAACAATGAGTCTATATAAAGACTTCAACAAGGGAAACCCTGGAACAAATGGCCACACTCACATAACTTTTATTATAGTATATAGTTATAATTGTTCTATTTTATTTTTAGTTACTGTTGTTAAGCTCTTACTGTGCCTAATTTATAAATCAAACTTTATAATAAGTATGTATAGGAAAGAACATAGTATATATAGGGTTCAGTACTATCTGTGCTTTCAGGTACACACTGGGGGTCTATTCTCTACAAATAAAGGGAGACTAATGTATTGAATTTATCTTAATTAATTCATAATATTAAGAATGATAGTGGGGAAGATGGAGCTTTGAGACATCATTATTCCTTTATGTCTAGGAAGCCAAGAGAGTTTCTGCCTTCATTTTATAAATCACAGGTTGAATCTAAAAATATATTTTATTAGTATGAAAATGAATCAGTGTGTATTAATCAAATATGCAATTGTATATCACCAATTCAACTAAATAACTAAGATTCGAATTAAATCAGAAAGAAAACAAAGCTTTGATTATAAGAATGATGTCAGCTTACTTGGCCAATGTTCATAGCCATCAAATTAACCATTAAGAGTATAAAATTTGTTATAGAAAATAAGTTTCCTATATCATTACTAAGATAAGTGAAATAGATGATCTGATTACATTTTTAAATGTTTCTTTTTTCAGTTTTTAAAATTATATGATGGCTCATTTGTTGAAATTCTTAAACTTAAAAGGTAATTTCAATTTTATTTGCTTTAATTTTTTGGTTAAAAAGAGATATTTTGCAATAATTCCTGATGAGAAAAGTGATACAGCTTACAGTATTTATTCAACTCAAACACTTTTTTAAATGAAAAAATGTTTTGCATTAACAGTAAGTCCAAGACTTAAAAAAAATAAACCTTACCTTCCCAGTCAACAATAATACTTCTTGACCATCTAACAAAGCAAAAAGTAATTATAACAAAATCTTAATTCTTACCATTCACTTGGAAGATGTGAGTCTGATAGACTTGTTCATAGCCATCTGCATAGCAGGTGTAGTTGCCCATGTGAGTTGTGGTAACCTTAGTAATATACAAGGATCCATCATCTCCAAAATCCTATAGAAGAAAAAGTAAAATTTAAAAAGTAACCAGTTTGTACTTAATATATTTTTAAACAATTTTAAAAAGTGTACTAGGGGCAAAGTAAAGAGAGTAAAATATTGTTTTAAATTATCAAAATAATCATGAAAGTCCTATAAAGTTGGAAGACTAGTAGTACCACTTTTATAAGACATGTTTTGTTTAAAAAGTGTAATTTCATTCATAAACATAGTTTTCAGTATTTATATGAAGTATATCAAGTTATGTATAAACTAACCCAATTGTCATGTGTATTTTTTCTAATCCAGTCTACATTTTTAATGAATAAAGATATACTATGTTTTTTCCTTAGTTGTAGCTAAAACAAGAGATCTTAATAATATTATTCACACTTGTAATTGTTTATTTTGTTTTATATCATTTAATTATATATTTATCTAGAAAAAATATAAACAGGGTAGTCATAGATAAATTTATAGCCATGTTGACAGAACAGGATTTTTTAAAACTCAGAAACATTAGAAAAAATTACCATAATATTTGAAAGCTCTGGAAACAATTGCATTAACACTTGGGAAGAAAGAAAGCAAAAAAAAAAAAAATCTCACTTATTTGTCAAAATAAAATCTATAAAACAACTTTGGAACAGTAAAGACTGGAAAGTCTTTTCTTCCATGAAAACAATGGATATATTGGCAAATTTGTTAAAACCAATCTTTTAAAAATTCTAGAAACAGGCAAAAGCTCACATCAAACCACAAACCACAAATTGTAGTAATCACTTCACAATATATGTGAATCAAACCATTATGTATGTATGTATGTATGTCAATCATTTATTAAAAAAAAAAAGCATTGCCGAAACCGGTTTGGTTCAGTGGATAGAGTGTTGGCCTGTGGACTGGAAGGTCCCAGGTTCGATTCTGCTCAAGGGCATGTACCTTGACTGCGGGCACAATCTCGGTAGGGAGTGTGCAAGAGGCAGCTGATTGATGTTTCTCTCTCATTGATGTTTCTGACTTTCTATCCCTCTCCTTTCCTCTCTGTAAAAAATCAATAAAATATATTTTAAAAAATAAAAATACACACACACACACACACATAAAACACATAAAACAAAACAAAACAAAAACCTGATGGAAAAAAGTGGCTGAATCTCCATAAATGCTGGGATTTGTGTCATCTCTCTCTCCTTAGCTACTTTGGAAGTTTTGACCCACCAGCTTCTTAACTCATCATCCCAGCAAAAACCTGAGGGTTAAGAACAAGTTTAGAACTTCTTTAAGACCTCATCTGTGTGAAGGCCTCTGCTCATAAAGGCCTTTATTAAAAAACAAACAAACAAAACACACACAAAAAAACAGTTGTTTAACATGGAGCTACATACTAGTTGTGGATAACAACAGGCACCACAACAATAACATAAGCATAAAATAAAAAACAAATAGGATGCCCATAGGGAGATTTAAAAAGATCTGTATATTCCTGGAAATATAGAAGAACATACAAATGTGCAGGGTTGTACCCATGACCAGAAAATATATATTAGAGAATTCCTAATCCCTCATCTCTGACTGACCTTAGTGAAGATGAACGAAGACTTGTAAATGCTTGTAGGAGCATTCAGCACATGTCAATAAACTGAAGTAGAGCACCTCAGCAAAGTCTAGAGGATTTACTTATCCAAGGCATTTAATTAAATCTCTGTCTGATCATTAGCTCACTACTAAGACAACTTAGCAAAGATTTCCATGACCATGCACAGCAAACTAAAGAAAAATAGATCAACTATACTTCATCAAAATTAGAAACATGTTCTCCAAAGAACACTATCAATAAGTAAATAAAAATAAAAAGTACTGCACAGAGTGGGAGAATTCTCAAATTATCTGTCACATATGGTTCTTGTATCCAGAATATATAATGAACCATGAAATTAAACATATAAATAATCCTATTAAGACAACGGGTAAAGGATTTGAATGGGAAATTTACAAAGGACAATATGCTATCTAATAAAGAGGGAATATGCTAATTGACAGTCACAATCTTACAATGATGGTGGTGCCCACAGCCAATGAGGAGGGAATATGCTAGTTGAATACCACATCTTCAAAGATGGTGATGCCCACAGCTGCAAGATGGCAGCACCTAGTCCAATTAACCCTGCTTGGGTGGCAGGCACACAGCACAGCCAGGCCTACCTGGGGGACAGGCCTGGCTGTGCCAGGTGCCTGCCTCTGGAGTCTCCCAGTCCTTTCAGCCCTGCAGCTGTCCAGGGCTGGCCTATAGGATCCCACCTCCAGTGCATGCATTTTAATGCTCTGGGCCTCCAGTAAGCACCTAAAAGGCTGTTCAGCACCATTAGTCATTAGGGAAATGCAAATAAAGACCACTATGAGATACCAGTTTACATCTTCTAGACTGACAAACAAAACAAAACTCTGACACTGGAATTGTATAAGAGTATTTGGAAACACTGGAATCTTCAAATGTTGTTGGTAGGAATATTAAATGATACACCTACTTTGGATAACAGCTTGGCAGTTCCTTAAAAAGTTAAAGAAAGGGTCATGATGTCTCTAACAGTTTAACTCATAGGCATACATTAAAAAATGCACCAAACAGTCACAAGTTTGATTTTCAGTCAAGGGCATGTACCTGGGTTGCAGGCACATGCAGGAGGCAACCAATCAATGAATCTCCAACCTCTCTCTCCCTCTCTCTCTCTCTCTCTCTCTCTCTCTCTCTCTCTCTTTCTCTCTCTCTCTCTCTTCCTCCCTTCCTCCCTCCCTTCTACTCTTTCTAAGAAGCAATGGGAGAAAAATATCCTCAGGTAAGGATTAACAACAACAAAAAACAAAAAAATTATTTTTACACACCAGTTATACATAGATATTCAGTCGCATTAACTTATAATAATAAAAAAATAAAAACAACTCAATACCTATCAATTGATGAATAGATACACACATAATGGCATATTTATATACAATAAAATATTATATGTCAATTAAAGAGAATAAAGTACGATATATCTTACAACATGAATAACCTGGTCCTATAGAGACAGAAAATAAATTAAAGATTACCAGTAGCAAGGGGAATGGGAGATGGGAAATGGCTGCTAAGAATATGGAATGTTCTTTTGAATGATGGAAATGCACTTTGATAGCCATAATGGCTGCAAAATTTTGTGACTATACTAAAACCACTAAATTGTACACCTTGAAGGGATTAATTTTATGGTATCAGAATCAAATTTTAATAAAGTTATTATTAATATAGCTTATGATGCATAAAACACTTAAATATAAAAATAAATATGCTAGCATAAAATTATCATTTTGGCTAAAATCTTTATTGAGTATAGAAGAGTTAAAAATCACGAAAGAATTGTCAATATGTTTATATAAAAACACTTCTGTATTACAAAACATTGTAAACATTAAAAGGAAGAACAGATTATCTATGCAAAATACTTTTAAAAGTAATGCATTTTGATCCTTATGTATATGGTAGTTATTATATTCCAGATACTGCTCTAAGAAAATTAGAAATATTTGAGCCATATATCAATCTCATATGAAGAGGATCTCCTGCCCTAGCTGGTTTGAATCAGTGGATAGAGCATCAGCCCATGGACTGGAGTGTCCTGGGTTTGATTTTGGTTAAGGGCATGAACCTTGGTTGTAGGCGCAATCCCTGCCCAGGTTGAGATGCATGCACCAGACAACTAATTGATGTGTCTCTCTCAGATGGTGTTTACTCTCTCTATCTCCCTCCTACCTTGCAACTTTCTCTAAAAATCAAGGGAGAAATATCTTCAGGTGAGGATTAACAATAACAACAACAAAAAGAGAATCTCCTAAAATGTGGTAACATTATAGAGGAGAATAATAAGATGTAAAATATTATCCTTAGTATCAGTTGACCTCCAGTTAGTAGAACTAAGAGTTAACCCCAGGTAGGCTTACTCTAGTCCCTATGCTGTAAATCCCTATACTATGCTGCCGTCCTTCTCAGTCATTAGACTGAACTAGGAATAAAGACAGGAAAGGAAACAAAGAAAGTCAAGACAATATGTCCACGACAAAGGTCAAGTACAACGGTAGGTCTGAAGAAAAGAGCCTAGAACTATAGTGAGAGTACATGTGGAAAAGGAAGGAAACCTGGATCAATTTCCTAAGATCTAAAAACAATAGTATTTTACAATATAAATCAACAACTGCATCTCTTCCTTTCTCAGGAGCAGAGAATGAAAATGAATATGAGGCTGCTGTAACACTCACTCTTAAGATGTAATTAGAAAATTTTAATATATTTTATTACAAGTATTACTAAAAGCGTGTTTTTGCCATATATTTGGTAACTACTAAGATTTACCCTCTAAGAATTATGTTTATCTTTTCTTTCACCTTTTGAGCTTACCATTTTTTTTTTGTGGTTGTTCATTCTCATATTTTTTATAATGTATTCTCTTCTTTTCACTTTTTTGTGGAATATTTTTGGTTTGGATTTTTTTTTATTCCTTATACCAACTTAATAATTAGAAAGCCTTTTTTTTTGTTCGGATTTAATATAAATATTTCTCAACATTGTCTTCTCATCACCTTATATTTGTAAAAATCATATCAAATCCTTTAATATTTTCTTTATATAAATATATATGTATTTAAATGAGCACTTTTTTTTCTAAACTGTAATTAAGTGTGTCAGTGTCATTTATTCAAGAAAACTTTTTTGCCCCATTTGTGATGTTTTATACTTGTATTTTCAAAACATAACTTACTAATATTCTCATAACAGTGTTCCAAAAGTATACTTTATATATTTCTAATTTTAACATTTTTATACCATGTGCATTTTTGTTGAAAATAGCTTTCCTCTGATTTATAATCACTACAGGTTAACTGCAATAAAAAAAAATTACTGGGGGCTATTAAATCTGGGCATGAAAATAAGGAAAATGTTCTTGCAGAGAGAAGAGAAAGAAATAGGGAGAGAAGGGCTAGAAAAAAAAAAAGTAAGACAAATATGGAATTAGTGGAAGAAGAGAACCAGAACAAGAACAATAAAACAAAAGAAAGAAAAGAAAAGAAGAAGGAGAAGAAAGAAGGAAGAGGAAAAAGAAAAGGGAAAAGACAGGGGACTTCAAAAGGTAGACTCAAGAGGGGAAAGGGCAGGAGGGAAGGAGAAATGTACTGTATGCTGTGGCCATTATATTATCCAATGAAGAATTACACTAAGTGACAAGATTATTATGATCGCTGAATGCATAATAATCTGGCCACTCAGTATATATCCTATATAATATAAAGCTAATATGCAAATTGTCCCCTCTACCAGGAGTTCAACCAGCAGGCAGGATGGCCAACCATATAAGGCCCTGCCCCCTGGACAAGCTGGCCGGACCTCACTCATGCACGAATTCATGAGTAGGGCCTCTAATATAAATATAGTAGAGGCCCAGTGAACAAAGTTCATGCTCAGGAGGCAGGGGATGTCCCTCAGCCCAGCCTGCACTCTCTCCAATCTGGGACCCTTCACAAAATGTCCGATTGCCTGTTTAGGTCTGATCCTACCAGGATCGGCCCTAAACAGGCAGTCAGATGTCCCTGTAAAAATCCTGGACTGCTGGTTTCATGACACCCACCAGCCAATCATGAGTGAGTATGCAAATTAACCCAACAAAGATTGTGGGATATTTTGCATACACAGAGGCTAAGTGGGTGGGGGCAGAGCAGGATGCTCGTGTAGTCGCCATGGTAAAGACACAGATGTTCTGCACCACCCCAGCCACTCAGGTCCTCTGGGTAGTGTGGGAAGTTGGAAAGGCTGCTGAGCCCTGAGCAAAGGTGGTGCTGGCAGCCAGAAAAAGGAAGACCCATTCTTGCACAAATCTTCATGCATCAGGCCTCTAGTTTTAAGTAAGACTAATCAGACCACATTCCAATAGCTCCCAGGGGAAGCTTTCTTGCAGTTAAAAAGGAAACCTCAAGACCCATACAGTAGGAGAAGATTTGGAGCTTGAAACCCAACAAGGAAGTTGTTATGTAATACAAATAATGTGTGATAAAACTCCCTGCATTACCACAGGCTACTATTAAACACACTGCAGAGCACTTAGTCTAAGGAATGGAAATGAGATACTAGAGCTGTGCCTCCAATTAGCACTAAGGCAAATAGTTGATATGTAATAGAGTATAATGTTGGATAGCCAAACTTCCTTGGAAATCAATTCCAAGTGACAAGAGTTAAAAATATTTTGAGATGCTTGGTGGGCATGCCTCAGTGGTTGAGGTTCAACCTATGAACCAGGAAGTCACAATTCGATTCCCGGTCAGGGCATATGCCCAGGTTGTAGGCTGAATCCCCAGTGTGGAGTGTGCAGGAGGTAGCCCATCAGTGATTCTCTCTCATCATTGATGTTTCTATATCCTTTTCTTTTCCTCTTTGAAATCAATAAAAATATTTTCTAAATATTTTGATAAAGATTACGAGCCAAAAGTAATTATGGGTTGTTTAAAATATATGGTGAGATATCCAGTATGCACAGGGTAGACAAGCACACAAGGCATGTATACAGGAGAAAGACCAATCCCAAGAAGAGCAAATCATGGTCAGAACAGAGATGAATCCCTTCACTGGACAAGAATAATTGGGAAGAATTGTAAAAACCAAAGTATATCTAACATTTGTAATTATGTTCATATTGATATATTCTAAACTATAAGTAGGCTTTTTAAAGTAGATTTTTTTAAAAAAACCTTTTTAAGTTTCATAAAATCTGAAATAAGTGTGTTGTTCTACATAGCTACCTAGAAAGCATGGTTCTTCCCTATTTACTATAATAAACATACCTTCACTCAGTGATGTGAAAATTATCCAAGAATATAACCTTGAGAATGTTTAAATGCCCAATGATATGAAAATTATCCAAGGATATAACCTTGAGAAAACTTAAAGAGTATCTTATTATTATCTGTATTATTCTGTACCATGAAATTCCGTTATTCTCTAAATTAGCATATAGGTGAACTCTTCTAATCGGTGTATATTTATTCATGTTTTTCCTCTTCTAAATGGAAGAAATATCTTCCAGATTCATTTTATTTCAATATACAACTTTATAATCACCTTTGCAGGCAGTTTTTTTGAATAAGCAAGACTAATATTCTTTTACCACTTTGAATAAAGCATGGATCTTTTTGCTACACTTAAAATAAAACCCAATAGGAGAACCAAGATGGTGGCATAGGTAAAACACCTATCTTGCCGTCATGCTCAACAATTTTAATACTACAACTTAACGAAAGAACAAACACCTTCCAGAATCACCAGAAAGCTCGCCGAGTGAAAATTCCACAAATAAAAGTGAAGATAAGACACTGTGACTCGAAGGAGCGGCGGCGGACAGCATTGAAAGATTCGCACAAAGAGAGGTTTGGAGCGCGCACCAGCGGAGAGGGCGGGCGGCTGAAAACCAGCCAGTTTTTTCGAACGGGGAGACAAAGACGTCCCACTGGACTGATTCTCCAGCTTTGGGTGAAGTCCAGGGAACCCATTCTCATACGGGGTGAAAACTGGACAGTGGGAGGGCACACTGAAACTCGGGCACGGCAGAGGTCTCCCGGCTTGTGGAGAAGGCAGCTTGCTCGAACAGCTCAGCTGCATGACCCCGCGAAGAGCGCTCTGCGACTTGCTATCTCATTCGGAAAACCATCAGTCTGCTTTGTTTTACGACCCTGGGTGAGACATTGGGTGTTCAGACTCATTTGGGAAGAGTCTGAATTCCCCGGCAGCCAGTGGAGCTCCACAGGGGCTCTCTCTCAGAGGTGCTGGCAGCCATTGCCCCCGGCACAGAGTCCCTGGGGCCGCATAGGGCAGAGCTAATGCTGTCTGCTTGGCCCGCAGACTCCGCCCATCCAACCTGAGCACAGCTGAGCTTCACAGACAATTGGCCTGGAGGTCAACCCCTCCAAGTGCTAACAACGATTAACCTGAGCTTAACTTCAGCAAGACTGTGCAACCCATATCCACTTCAGGTAACTGGAGAGGTTGAGCCACTGTCCCTAGTAGGAAGTCTACCACACAAAGCTAATTGACCAACTCAGGGAAACAGCCACCATGCAGAGACATGGAAAGAAATCAGATGTGAAAGAAATGGAGGAAAAAAAACGACTGGACATGGAATTCAAAACCACAGTTATAGGGCTTCTCAAGAGGCTCCAACAAAAGGTCGAGGCCTATAAGGAAATAAGCAAGACTGCAAAGGAAATGAATGAGTCCTACAAGGAAATGAAGGAGACCCTCAAGGATATGAACGAGACCTGCAAGGAAATGATCAAGACCAATGTGGAAATGAAGGAGACCCTCAAGGACATTAAGGAGACTCTCAAGGATATGAAAAAGGACCAATCAGAAATTAAGCATACACTGACTGAAATAAAAAATATTATACAAAGACCTAAAAGTGCTCTGGAGCACCCCAAGAACCAAGTTAAAGATTTGAAATACAAAGAGGTAAAATCCACTCAGCTGAAAAAGCAAGAAACCAAAAGAATCCAAAAAATTGAAGATAGTGTAAGGGGCCTCTGGGACAACCTCAAGCATACCAACATCCGAATTATAGGGGTGCCAGAAAAAGAGAGAGAGCAAGACAATGAAAACCTATTTGAAGAAATAGTGACTGAAAACTTCCCACACCTGGTGAAAGAAATTGACTTAGGAGTCCAAGAAGCACACCGAACCTCAATATATAGGAACCCTAAGAGGACCACACCAAGGCACATCATAATTAAAATGCCAAGAGCAAAAGACAAAGGAAGAATATTAAAAGCAGCTAGAGAGAAACAGTTCGTTACCTATAAGGGAGCACCCATACGATTGTCAGCGGATTTCTCAACAGAAACGATGCAGGCCAGATGGGAGTGGCAAGAAATATTCAAAGTGATGAACAGCAAGAATCTACAACCAAGATTACTCTATCCAGCAAAGCTATCATGCATAATTGAAGGTCAGATAAAGTGCTTCGCAGATAAGAAAAAGCTAAAGGAGTTCATCACCACCAAACCAATATTACATGAAATGCTGAAAGATATTCTTTAAGAAGAGGAAGAAGAAAAAGATAAAAGTGTAAATTAGGAACAACAAATACACATCTATCAACAAATGAATCTAAAAAGCAAGTGAATTAATAAGCTGATGAAAGGATAAACTGGTGAATGTAACAGAATCATGGACATAGAGAGGGAATGGACTGACAACTCTTGGGGAGAAGGGGGTGTGGGAAGTGCAGCAAGAGACTGGACAAAAATCATGCAACTATGGGAGAGTACAGTGGAGGGGGGTGAGGGTGGAGGGTGGGATGGGTACTAGGTGGAGGGGAACTATAGGGGGTAAAAAGGGAACAATGTAATTAATAAACTGAACAATAAAGATTTAAAAAAAAGAAAAAAAAGAAAAAAAAAGAAAAGAAAAGAAAACCCAATAAATATTTATGGAACACTTAAATATGCCAGATACTGTGCTTGATAATTTAAGTAAATTATCAAATTTCATCCTTTAAATGGCCTCTTTAAAAATCACTACTATTAATCCCATTTTACAAATCAGAAATCTGAAATATGCTGATTTTAAGTTTCAAGTCACCAACTGTTATGGTCTGAATGTGTCTCCTTCCCAACTTATCTGTTGAAATCCCAGAGCCCAATGTGATGATATTAGGAAGTGAAGCCTTTGGGAGTAATTAGGTAATGAGTTTGGAGGCTTCGTAAATGGGATTAATGTCCCTTTCATTGAAACCCCATAGAGATACCTGGCAGTAGCTATGAAACAAGAAGAAGGATGTCAGCAGAACATAAATAAGCTGGCATCTTGATCTTGGACTTCTCAGCCTTAGAGATGTGAAAAATACATTTCATTTGTTCAAGCTAACGACTATGCAGTATTTTGTTATAGTAGCCCAACATACTAAGACGTCAGTCAAAGCAATGGTTTAGATTAACATCCAAAGGGTCGGACTGCAGAATGGGGCTACAGTTGTTATAGAACCAGAAGCCCAGTGCACAAAATTCAGCACAGTAGGAGTGGAAGAGGCTCAGTCCGGCCTGCAGTATCTCACAGTATGGGACCCCTTACTTCTTCTTGGCTGTCCACTCACTTCCTACCACTTGGATCTCTGCTCCTTAGCGCTACAATGGAGATGGGAGAGGCCGCCACCACCGCCACTGCACTCGCCAGCCATGAGCCCAGTTGCTGGCTGAGTAGTGCTCCTTCTGTGGGAACATACTGACCACCATGGGGCAGCTCCTGTATTGAGCTTCTGCCCCCTGGTGGTTAGTGTGCATAATAGGGACCCGTTATTTCAGTTGTTTCACTGTAAAGGTCATTTAGGCTTTTATTATATAGACTAGAGGCCCAGTGCATGTATTCATGCATCAGTGGGGTTCCTTGGCATAGCCTATGGGGATAGAACCAAAATCAGCAGTCTAACATTGCTTGCCATTCCTACCTGCTGCTCCTGCTCATCCCAGCCCTGTTGCGCCTGCTGCTGCTGCTCTGTTGGCTCACTGCCACTCCACTGTGATCTCCAGCCTGCGGTGGCCAGCCATGAGCCCTGTGCTGGCATCCATCTGTCAGCTGAGTGGTGCTCTTGCTGTGGGAGCACCTTGACCACCATGGGGCAGCTCCTGCATTGAATGTCTGCCCCCTGGTGGTCAGTGCACCTCACAGCAATAGGTTGACCAGTCGTTTGGTCATGTGGTCGCTTAGGATTTTATATATACAGATGGAACTACCTGGCAGTTGATGTGCCCCCCATTAAGGGGTCCCAGATTGAAAGATTGCACAGGCCAGGCTGAGGTACCTCACTGGTGCATAATTGAGGCCAGGGAGGGATGCAGGAGATCGGCCAGCCAGGGAGGGAATGCAGGAGGATCCCAGGGTATGTCGGCCCATCTAGCTCAGGCCTAATTGGCCAGATCCCAGCAGCAAGTTAATCTACCAGTTGGAGCATCTACCCCCTGGTGGTAAGTATACGTCATAGTGAGCAGTTGAGCAAACTTAGCATATCATTAGCATATTATGCTTTGATTGGTAGAATGGACAACCTAATGACCAGACACTTAGCATAGTAGGCTTTTATTATACAGGACTAGAGACCTGGTGCATGAAATTCATGCACGGGGGTGGAAGGGTACCTAAGCCTGGCCTGCACCCTCTCCAATCTGGAATCCCTCTCACAATTCAGAACCACTGGCTCTTAACTGCTCACCTGCCTGCCTTCCTGATGCCCCTAACTGCTCCCCTGGCAGCCTGATGGCCCTAACTGCTCTCTCTTGCTAGCATGATCCCCCTAACTACTCTCTCCTACTGGCCTGATCCCTCTAACTGCCTACCTGTTCTCCCTCCTGGTTTGATCCCCCTAACTGCCTATGTGCTGTCCCTCCTCTCCATACCCTTCAAACCCCAGGTGCAGTCATGCTGAGAGCTCTTTGCAGCAGCCCCACCCCCGTCGTGATTGTTCATTGTTTGATGGTATCCCATCCAATATGCATATTCCTCTATTATTAGTACAGATTCTTAATATATTTTTTTCTTTCCAGGTTCTCCATTACTTTAGCCATACTGCAAAATTAGCAGTTTTTTTTTTTAATGTAGATACCTCAGTACTATTCCTTACCTCCATTCTGATTCAGCATTTCCAATTGTTTAATAGTTCATTTCAGCATCTAAATTGAATGTGCAATTTTGATGCTCAACCATGGTTGAGAGTTATGGCCTTAGAACAGACACTCCTGAATTCAGGGATCAAATCTTTTACTTATTCTGAACTCTCATTACACCTTTATAATCTTGCTGCCAATACACTCCATAAATATTTCTTTCTCAATTAAATCTTTATGAGCTCCTACACCATTAAAAAGTTGCCTCAAGGGAGTGATGTCTGTAAAGTCCATAGAAAACTTAATATCATTTATTTTGTTGAGTCGATTGCTTATATTCTCTTTGAGGCAGTTCTGTGAGGAACTGTAGTGGGGGGAGGGGATCTATAGCATATTTCTACATTTTGAAAATGTATGGCTACTATTGACTATAACCAATTGTATAAGAGTTATAATCAAAACATTTAACAACCTATATTTGATGAGCATTGGTCAAACAGACTACACAAGGCAGTAAATATCAATTATGTTTATACTATAACACAACAGCTGAATTCATTTAACCACAAGAATTTATCCCAAATCAAAATGATAGATTCTGTTTATTAGAAATGGTAATTTTTAAGTTTACTTTCCTACTTTATATCATGTTCCTCTTAATTGTTCTAAATTCCGTGGTACCAGTATTACTATACTTTAAATGAATTTTTCTGTGTAGTATACATTGTCTTCACATGCACTGAAAATTCCTATCTCATCTCGAATGTGCTATATTGATTTTAGTTTGTAAAACCTATTTTCCTAGCTTTTTATGTGTAAAAAATATGTCTTCGTAAAATAGCAATAAAAGTAACTTAAGCTATCGTCTGCATATTGAGTTGATGAAAGTACTATAATCTCATGATTTATATGATTTTCTAAAAATTATGGAAGCTTCTCACCATATAATTAAATAATATAAATTTTATTTAGTCATATTATTTTAAAAATCATTTTTCTAAAATAAACCATTTCATATATTAAAAAAAACCAATAAAAAAGTAAACAGTGGGACAGTGGGGGTAAGGGGGAGAGATCAACAAAGGACTTACAGGAATGCATGTAAGCCTAATCAATGGGCACAGACAACAGGGTGCTGGGGCATGAATGGGAGGTGGGGGGTAATGGGGAAATAAGGACACATATGTAATACCTTAATAAAGAAAAATATTAAAAATAAATTTAATACCTTTGCATTTTAAAAAAGTAAACTTACATGGACTAGAATTATTATTTCAAATTGATAAGCAAACCAAAACTCAAGCAACTGTTTTATTTGGTAGGAAAACCAAAATCAAAGTTGTAAAACTATGTATAACAACATTATTTAAGGGCAGAGATAAACAGTCAAATTAATAATATTTAATTTCACTTAAAAATAACCCTGGAAAAATGCTCTTTAAGAAGATAATGACTAACAAATTAAAAATCTATCAGTCTTTCTTATAGAACTAATATTCAAAGTATGTATACAGAAACAGATTTGCTATGAAACTGATAAAGTTTAAGTTTTAGAGCTCCTTATTTGTACAAGCCTTTTTCAAGTATCTGAAAGTAGCTTTGCAATGTGTACATATGGTTTTATATTTGTGTGATACTTAAAAATATGTTTATAATTTTATGTGATTTTTATTGTAATAAATATTGTTTTTATCTAATTTTTATCTATAATTTTTATTTTATGTCTTAAAGCACCTTCAAATTGTAGGTGCTTTAAAACTTTAAGATCCATATCACCTTGAACCACCTTTGACAATATGAATTATTTATATTTTGACAATACCATGCTTTATAGGCAAAGAAACAGAAGTCAAGGAGGTTAATTAGCTTATCTATGAAGGCTATTAGGTTAATGATCCAACATTTAGAACTAGGTCATCTGGCTCCAGAGTCCCTGTTCTGAAAGCCCATACTTTATAGATACTGATATCATTAAAAAAAAAAAAACACAGGAAAAATAAACTATATGCTGCAAGTATATGCACATTATATACATTTATGATAAAAATAAAAATAACAGCAAATAATAGGTAAATATACAACTCATGATATGATTATATCTAAAGAAGAAGGAGGATGTAATAAAGAGGAGTCTACCAGGGGATTCAAATTTGTTGTCAATGCTATATTTTTTAAATAATTATTAAATCTATAGTTTTCAGTGTTATTTTACTTTAAATCATACTTATATATACCCTTGGGATGTGTAATAGTTAAATATTAAAGGCTAATTAAAAATTATAGTAGCCCTAGCTGGTTTGGTTCAATGGATAAAGCGTTAGCCTACAGACTGAAGGATCCCAGATTCGATTGTAGTCAAGGGCACATGGCTGGGTTTCAGGCTTGATCCCCAGTAGGAGATGTGCAGAAGGCAGCCAATCAATGATTCTTTCTTATCACTGATGTTCTTATCTCACTTTCGTTTTCCCTTCCTCTCAGAAATCAATAAAGATATGTTTTAAAAAATTATAGTATACCTTGCGTTGGCTGATGTGGCTCACTGGTTAGAGTGTCAGCCCACACATCATAGGGTTGCAGGTTCAATTTCTGGTCAAGAGCATGTATTTGTACAGCAAATTCTATCCCCATCCATGTTGGGGAGTATGTGGGAGGCAACCAATTGATGTATCTCTCACATCTATGTTACTCTTCTCTCCTCTCTTCTCTCTCTCTCTTTTCCCCTTCCTCAAACCCTCTCTCCCTTACACATGCTCTAAAAAGTCAATGAAAAAATATCCTCGGTAAATTAGACATGGGATTCTTTTTATTTTTGTCCAAATGATTTTCCTTTGGCTTATTTTGACGCCATGTGTGTTTTCATGGGTATCCTGTGTTAGCATTACAAATAGAAATTAATTTTCTGAAGTAAGAATTTTCTAGATGTAATTTAAGATTCCTTTATTAACTTTTGGTTGAGAATATGTTTGTATATTTTCAGAAAACAACTCCAAGACCATATGGATTCCTGCAACAGAGAGAAACAAACAGATCTGTTCCAATCACAAAGACAGTCCAGAGATGGAAGACGCTGATGACACCTTGCCATGCTAGCAGTCAGCAGCTGTGTGTCGCTGCAGGTTGCCCAGGACCAAACCAGAGAATGTGGGACCTGCATTGCCACCATTTGTCTACCATCCAGATATCATTACTGACATGTACACATAAGAAACTATTTGACATTGAAACTGGAACTCAGAACTGTTGGACATTGAAACTGAGACTCGAATATTTTTTGTTCTAATATGTTTATTTCTAGTATGCAGATGCAAGATTTTTTAAAGAAAAGAAACGGGGGAAAATATATACAGAGGCAAAGAAGCATTGAACAGACTGTCAAACTACAGTGGGAAGGCAGGGGAGGGGAGAGGGCAGAGGCTGTAAGAGATCAACCGAAGGACTTGTATGCATGCATATAAGCATTACCAAGACACTGGGGAGGGGGGCAGGTGAGGGCATGTGCTGGGGGTAAGGGAGGCCAGGGGGAGGTCAATAGGGGGGAAAAGGAAACATATATACTGCTATTTGTAATACTTTAAACAAACAAACAAACAAACAAACAAAAAAAATATATATATATATATCCTCAAGTGAGGATTAACAGAAACGACCAAAATTAAACTAGACCTTAAATCATGTATGTCAAAGTACATAGCTTCTAAGTTTATGTAGAAAATCCGTCTTTTTCTTATTACTCTAAATACCAGAATGGCACTTCTTAAAAATTTTATGAAGAAAATACTATTTAGATATTAAACTATATTCTGGCATATTTTGAAAGAGAATTAATCCTTATTTTGGTGTCATCAAAAGTATTAATAACATAATACCCAAATATTTTAGAATCCTGGTAACTTATATAATCAATGAATTAATAATGTGTATTACAGAATTCCGGCTCCATTTCAGTATAGACTGAGAAAGAATGTCATACCTATGCAAACAAGAAGAGAGGCAACCTGCAAAATTATACTGATCTTGTGCCATCTGAATGATGGCTTCCAAGGGCAACTGATTAGGGTAAAATCTGAGGAAAGGTGAAGTGAGCCTCCACAGAGATATAAGACGTGGTATAGGCAATCACTATCTAATATAGGCAATAACTCAGCTAGACTAGTGAACTGGGAAAATCGAAAGACAAAAAAACCACAATAATAATAATAAAAACAACAACAACGAGGCTGCCATACAAACAAGTTCAAAAAACCTAACTAACTTTTAATGAATTGTCAAAAGCTGCACATGTGTGGTTGTGAGTGTATGGAGTCCTGGGAAGAGGGATACTTGCAGCCTTTTCTCCAGGAACTGCACTGTTTGCTCATGAGAAAGAAGGAGTGGTAGAGAATAGAGAAAACATTCCTCAGAATGTACTTCTCTAGTGTAACAGCTGCTACTGAAGGAAAATAAAGACATCTTATCTGGATCCTTTTTCCAGCTGGAATAAACTTTTAAAATGCTTAAGAAAGGCAGTGAATCCTGTCACTTTGAGGGGATTTGGAGAAAGAAAAGAGGCAAGAAATCCTCCTACTTCCATAGCATTACAGGTCTTTTACCACTGGGGGCAGGCAGGATCACTGAGAAAACTCAGCACTAGACTCAGAGGCATAAACTGCCTGACGCTGAGGCTGAATGGGAAAAAAGATAGGAGGCTTCCTTGCTCCTCATCACCCTGGCTAACAAGAACCTGGAAACAAGCAAGAGCAATAGTGGAGGGACAAGAGCAGGGAGAAACAAGCTCTTTGAAGGACAGGCTCACAGGGAGAGCCTAAAACTGAGGGTGGGCTTAACACAATCAAGAATTTGCTCAGATAATGAATCTAGCTTCAACCTTAGCCCCAAAGTAACCTTAGAGGAATTTAAAGTTGGTGGTGCACTGAAGGTAATCATAGCAACCAACAAAATGGAAACAGCACAACTCCTCAATAAAGGCTTAGCAGAAAAAGAGGCATGCCTATTTCCAGACATAAATACATTACTCAAATGAAAATACTAGTACAAAGAGGAAATTAGTAAACAAACAAAACACTATCCAAGACATGTAGGAAGAAATCAGTCTAAAATCTATAATTAGAATCCTAGAAGAAAAGGAGTGAGAGAATGGAGAGAAAAATATATGCAAATGTCTGCTCAAGAATTTTCCAAAAGTTACAAATTAAAAATCAACCTATAAATGCTAAAGACAAAAGATAAAGAGAAATGTCATAGGTTGTCAGAGAAAAGTACATAATAATCTTCAAAAAATAAAAAGTCTTCCAGGTTTTTGATAATAGGTATAACCGGAGTTATTAACATACCTAAAAATTATACATAATTACAGGAGTGAATGATCTATGAAGGATGTTAGCAAAAAGTGGACAATGAGGGAACAATATCAACTCTCCAGAATATAGTATGCTTTGCCTGGCTAAGAAAATTTCAATCACTCATTCATCTATATTCTTAACAATCAATCAACCAATCAATTGATTATATGAGCATGCATAAATAACAAATATAATTTTAAAAAGACTGTCAAACTACAGGGGGAAGGCTGGGGAGATTGGGGGGGTGGGGGCTGTAAGAGATCAAAGGAAGGACTTGTATGCATGCATATAAGCATAACCAATGGATACAAAACACTGGGGTGGGGGGCAGATGAGGACATGTGCTGGGGGGTAAGGGAGGCTGGGGGGAGAAAAAAGGGGGTAAAAAAGGAAAACATATGCATTACTATTTGTAATACTTTAAAGAATAAAATATATATATTAAAAATAATAATAATAGAAAAATAAAAATATAAAAATGTATTACATTTTTACCTCCCCCCCAAAAAAAGAGGATAGTCAACCAGATGATGTTATATATTGAAATGCTAAAATTAATCATCACTTGATATTTGAATTCAAATAATTTTCTTTTCTGATCATTTTCTTTCCAAAAGCATTTGTTTTTTGCTTTCAATGTAATTATTATTATTATTTTTGTAATCCTCACTTGAGGATATTTTTTTTCTGTTGATTTTTAGAGAGAATGGAAGGGGTAGAGACAGAGAGAGAGATGTCAATTGGTTGCCTCACAGACTCGCCCAAACCAAGGCCAGGCTAGAACTTGCAACTTGGTACGTGCTCTTAACCAAAATCTAACCCGAGACCCTTCAGACTGTGGGACCAGGACTCAATGTACCTTCGATAATTATATTTTCAATATCTTCTTGGGTTGAATTTAATATTTAGTTGAGTTTAATATTCATTGATAGATATTTAAAAATTTATGGATTAAATCAGCAAACTATATTACGCAAAAGTCCACTCCATATTATTTCCATGAATCATCAGTCTTGAATAAGAAGTACTCTGAAACTCTTAAGAAAGCAAGCACATTATGCAGGAGCCAAACAAGAGGCAGAAACCACACATTAGTTTTGATATGGATTTTTTTCATTAAAAACTTAAATTTAATAAGAAATTGGAGTAATTGATGATTGTCTACTATAAAGGGTACCTGATTAATATAGGAATAACAGATACAGGGGTGACTATCAACCTTAGAGAAGAGACAGTGAACCCAAGGAAGAAACCCCTCTCCTGCAGTGTTGACATCCAGAGCTCTTTCAGAGGGTGAGCATGTCTATGATTCATTGGAGGGCAGAGAATTCACTGAGGCTACAGAGCTTCCCAAGAGGGTTTGAAAGAAAATTTTTTATAGGCTGTTCCTTGCTGGAAACCACCACTGAAGAGCCACTTGTGTTGTTGGAGAAGTCTGCCATGGGAACTACCATGAGCTTCTTTCTATAAATTAGGCACTCTTGGAGCAAAAGAGACTGTAGAGCGGAATAGGAGTCTATGCACTGGGGAATTTTGCACATAGTACATGAAAGAGCCTGCCTAAAAAAAAAAAAAACACACTAGAACTCGGAAGAGAAACCCATTTCCTACTATACTGTTCCTCTGGTACCCTCGATGAAAAAAGCTATCTGCCACAAGAGAAATACTTATATGATCCAGTGTATTATTGAAAGGAATTTTAGGGATAAAATAGGTAGGCTGAGGGAATTTTAGGAATAAAGAGGGCCCAGGGGGGAGGACTACAAAGGTGAAAGCTATGGAGCTGCCAAAAGGCATATATTATTGAGAGAGAGAGAGAGAGAGAGAGAGAGAGAGAGAGAGAGAGAGAGAGAGAGAGAGAGAGAGAGAGAGAGAGAGAGAGAGAGAGAGAGAGAGAGATGCCACAGGATAAGGGGAAAGGAAGACTATCTTATCCATTCACAGAAGATAGGGAAAAGCCCAAGGGTATGGGGAGAAAGAGGAAACAAACTTTCACAGAGGATAGAGAAATGCTCATAAATGGGAGAAAGAGAAAAACAGATTTTCACAGGAGACAGAATTCTACCACTGGAGAGGGAGAGGAAGAGAGGGAACCAGTGGGGTTTGAGCTTTGGAACTAATATAGGGACCGATTGGAAGACAGTATAAGGAAACAAAAAACTGCAGCCTTTATACACCTTAGAGAAACAGAGTTTAGGGGGTCACTTCCTTGGGACCCCCTCCCTATGTGGAAGCCTGTATCTGCTTCCAATATATTTCCACCCTTTTCATCTGTCACCTTTTGTCCATGGCTTCATTCTTCAAATCCATCTGGACAAGAATCTGTGAAAGAAAACACCCTTGCATCCCCGCTCAAGAAAAAGGCATTATTGACTAGATAAGAATGATTTGTAGAGTGTCAATGCATTGATAATGAGCACATCAGTTTTCAATATCTCTCAAGAAAAAAGCCAGATTAGGAAAAGAATTGATCAGCTATTTGGTTAATTGTAGGCCACATATTTTGCACTAGAGACACTTTCCATCCTAATCATCCACTGGCAATAAGGGGAAAGAAAGTGGATAGCGTACCAAGAATAAATTCAAAAGTATCCCAAGTTCCTTACCTTAGTGTTTGCAATTTGTAAAACTTTATCAAGTCATAAACTTATGGTTTACATACTTGCCTGTATCATTTTTATATTTCAATAAAAACTTTCAAAATGAAGGACCCATGTTGCAAAGTTTAATTTCTAATTATAGTTAGCCTATATATAGCATATCATAGAACCCATGTACTTAGCACTATTGACTCACTTATTTCTCTATGTTTTAAGTACCTATTTAATTGTAATGACTCTGAATTAAAAACACTTCTATTTACGGGCTCTGAAAAAAGATTGAAAAATAAATAAAATGAATTTATTCTGGAAGTAAACACTTGTCAATCATTTAAAATATGTTTCTTCCATGATTTATTAACAGAAGGTAATTGCCATTAAAATGCTATCTGAAAGCTACTCTCAATAGTATTAACAATTTTGTGGTAAAAACTAAATGACTTTCATTTTATTCCCTAAGTTCTTACGCTTCAGGAAAATTTACTAGTTGGAGGGTAGATTCGCCTCACACACAGAAAATTGAAATGTTATCACTCTTTAATAGAGAATTAATCCATGTCATAGAGATAGCTATTTTTAACAATGTTGTTAACTAATTTCATTGATGACCTTAACTATAATCACTAATGCTTTACTATACCATGCCATTTGTTCTGTATCTTTCTAGTCTTCTCCTCTTTGAATATGATTTGGCTACATTACTTGCTCAATCCAAAGTAACGTTAGCAACTTCGATGCAGGCAAAAACTTGAGAAGAAAGATAAGTGCGTTATATGACGTGGCCTGCTTTCTCTTGGGTCTTTGCCATCAACTTGAGAATAAGGTAAAAGTAGCCTACTAGAATGTGAAGGACTACATGGAGCAGAGTTAAAAGATCTCAGCTGAGGCCATTGAAGGCTAGTCAGTTAATAACTGGTCCAACAGCTTATCACTTAGGAGTGGGAAAACAGCCAAGATCAGTCAATGTCAATCCAGATCATCCAGAACTCCAAGCTGATCCCAAATTGGAAAACAAATAATGAATGGTTGTGATTTTTAGTCATTACATTTGAAATAACATGTCATGTAGATAGCAACATATATTTAGCATATCTTTAACTGGCTGAAGTTTTCTCTTTCACAATTTTTAAATTAAAAAAATGTGTTTTGTTTTTTAAGAAATAATGTTCATAGCACACCAATGGAGTTACTCCATAGGAAAAGAGAATTGAGAACCAAAACACACACACACACACACACACACACACACACACACACACACACACACACTGGGATTCTTACATAAAGTGGTCACATGGCTTTTTCAATACCCAGAGACTATTTTCCTTCATACCAGCAATGAGAGATCCGAAATATAAATTTTATTACAACCAAAATACAGACTATTATATACCATAATCTTTTTAAATTAAAAGCTTAAATATAAAACCTATAAATATTGAGTCCACCAAAAGATGTAATTGATTACAAAATAAGAGTTAAAACATATCATACTTATTTAATCAGTAATCTGATTTCCTCATTAAGGGACATTGCAAGGGTTAAATAAAATGTTTTGAAATCATTTGAAAAAGCTTATAATAAAAAGGTGATAATTTAATAAATGTAGACCTTCTGACTGTTTCACCAAGTGTGCCTTGACCCACAGTTTGTTATCAGGTAATGTGATATGTTTGATGGTTATGTCAATTAGGCAATAAAGATGAAGAGATGCACAAAATTGAACAGTTTTATGCTCTGAATCATTCTGAACATTTGGGGAAAGAACCTGTGACTTGAAATTTAGTTAAGAAATACAGTTTATAGGAAAAAATATGATTTTTTCTTCTGTATGTAGCTAGATGATACCATTGTTATTGGTTCAGTTGTCTTTTATAAGTCAGAAGAGAATTGGGAGTATCATTCTGCTAATTTCATGCACCACAGCTAAAAATATATATTATATTATAAAACAATGGTTCTTTTTATATTTATGAAGTCTGTTTGTTTCTGAGATAAGGATAAATAAGAATGATAAAGTGAAGACCATTAAAAACCTTCTCTAAGACAACTATTTTTTTTTTTTATTTTTTATTTTAGGAAACAGTTATGCGGTACCTCTCCTTTGCCAGCCACTGTGAATCTCAGACAAATACTGCATAGGTGTCTCTTCAAATGTCCTATGGGAAGGGATGATTTTCTTTTAACTAACCACAAGGAAAATATGTAATTGGTGTCAAGGACCTGAATACAGCAACTGATTCTTACTCTGCTTCTAATCTTAAATAAATTTCAACTCTCAAATTAAATGTATGCTTATGTAGAACAATAGGTCTTTCCAGTATTCATAGGTTGCTGGTTATTTATCATCTTGAAATTGTTTCTTTTTCTTTGTACTTATGTTTTCTGCTTCCTTCCGCTGTGTTGAATGATATTATAGCCACATGTGCATAATACTTTCTCCATCAACCTGTGCTTCTTAGAGAAACTTTGTTACTTTTCGTTACCTTTACAACACGTCAAACCCAATTATTTATTTAGGTCAAGTTTTTGAAAAATAAAGCCTTAGATTTGAAACCCAGTTTTGTCACTGACTGGTTTCAAAGAACTTGATAAAATTGTTTCCTCTTTCTAATTTTCAATTTCCAAATATGTACAAAATGGAAATAAAAATATTTGTTTACTTTATCTCAAAAGTAGATGTAATGGAAAAAATAAAATGATACTTTGTAAAGTGTTATAAAATGTGAGACATAATTTTCTTAATGATAAGGAATTAATATTTTTTATATTGGTACATCTAATTTTGCATGCATTGCAGATTTCTAAATAGGAGTAAATTTGTCAAAGTAATAAAGGGTAAAATGTTATAATTGCTTCTAAGCATTCATCCAACATCAACAATCACTATATTTTTCATGCAGTTGGTAAATTTAAGATGTTCTGAAATTCATTTTTAAGTGAAACTGGATATTCTGGTCTCCTGGTGGACTGGATTGCCTCATTAATGATCTCTTTTCTTTGGGCTACGCAGGCTCAGATAGCTTTATTGTTCAGATAATAGTTTCCCATTCAGAGAACAATAGGAATGAAGAGTAGCTGAAATAAGGCCATATTTTATCATTTGGAAATTTTCTACACATTTCTAAAATCATGAAAAGTGATAAAATGAAAAGTCATGACAATAATTCTGAAATCATATCAGAGGTTTCTAAAGTGAATATGGTATAATGCCTTAATAATAAACAGTAGTATATATTCTTTAAATATATTTCACACTTTTGGTTTACATCTGAAGGTGGAAAACGCGTGATACAATGATTCACAACTGCAGATTGAAACAGTACATGTATTTGTTAGAAACAAACAAACAAACAAACGAATGAATGTGTTAGTGCACCCAGGCAGTTCAAATTTGTGTTGTTCAAGGGTCAACTGAAATTGTTATTAGCTTTTAAATTTTTTGTGACTGTTGTTAATTATATCTAACTCAACAGTCTTATTCTTGAGGGCAGATACTGTGTGGTTCACTATGTGATCTTCAGTAAGTAGCACAGTGCCTCTATATAACAGTAATTGTGTGATGAGAATTTGAATGAGTTTATAAAATGGTGAATTACAATTTTTCTTCTTAAATCTCTCAGGCATTTACTCTAAACAACATTTGAAATATATATAATCCTGGAGGGTTTATTTTTTCCTTTGACTTGACCTGTTAGTAAGTGATGTATCATTAAGTATGGCAATTTAGATTTACCAGATGTTCTTAGATAACACTTCTCTGGATGTTTATATTTTTATATAATGTTATGTTGCAGCATTCCACTTTCAAAACCAACACATTGACATAAAGTATTTATTTCATGGTATTACATAGCAAAACATTTATTTAAAGATAGTTATCAAAAGTAAATTTAACCTTGATATATCATGTGGTTAGTTTGCAGAACTAAACTGAGTTCAAGCTACCAAGAACTGTGAATGATCTGTACCTTTCCTTACTTACAGGCTAATAAGTAAGACTGATCTAATTTTGCACATGCTGTCAGAAAACTTGAGATTTCTGGATCAGAAGCAAAGGTCTTTATTACGCATGGCACAGCAAGCTGCATAAACTTCATTCTTGCATCAGTTTTCATTGTGCCCCAAGTCCTATGGGAGCAATGCAGAGGAGCCTGGAGAATTCCATAGCCAGTGTATACACCTGGCCTCTATTTTACAGGGAGATACTCTTTCTTTTTGTACTACACAAATATCCTTAAAAATAGAGTCCAGAAGAAACACTGCCTCTGCTCACAAGCCATACAAAAATATGAGACTAATAGAAAACTATTTCCTAGTGTATTCTTCTCATATTAAAGCAAATCTTGCATTTCATATTTTGAAATAATAATTTTATTCGTTTTTTCAGAGTAGTAAAGGTCTCATACATTTTTTTAATTTCAATAGATAAATTTGAGCCCACTAAATATTAAACCAATTAAAAAGTATCCTGATTTATTTGCACTCTTTTTGCTAATAAAAATGGATAATGATATAAGGTTTTAAAAATGTCAGTTTCCCTTCTTTTAAATTATATTTCTAGAGTCTACTTGTAAAGTGCTCTGTTGGATGGTATAAGAATGGCATGTAACCTAATCACAAAACTATACTTTTATTATAGAATGCTTAAACTTGCAGCAATAATAAAGTTGACTTATATGTGTATATCATATCTAATATGGAAAATCAGCTATATTCCTTATCCATTCTCAACATGTACTGCCAGCTTCAGAAGAAAACTGTTAAAGGCCAATTTTTCTTTAAATTTGGGAAACTTACATTGATACCATGACAGAGGTCAATAAATACAATTCAGGTTTCCAAAATCTAGTGCAGGACTTCCCTAAACAGAGAGTGAAGAGGACATTTCAGTAGGATCAACACTTTGCTTGTCTGGTAGAAACCTAAATTAGAAATCAAATAATGAAAAGCTGAAATTAAAATTTATGTCACAAAATTCTTTCTTAAAATAATGAAGCAGATGGTTTACAAATCAATATCAACTTATTAATGATCAAGCAGTTTTATTTGTAATTTGCTTCATTTATGTTTGGTTGTGGGTGGTTTTTCTGTGATAATTTAAGTGTCAAAATTTCTATTTGGTAATTCCAGGTGCCAATGTAATGGGAAATACACAATACCTATATTGCATTCTCTGTAACCCCACTTCTCAATCATAAGAAAAAACAGGCACTATAATTAAAATTTTAAATCATGAAATGAAGACATAGAATTATTTATCTGATAATTCATTATAGTTATTCTAGTAATAAACTAACACAGATCTGAATAATTTTCCCAAAGACAGAGCAGGTGAAATCAAGAAATGAGAAGATACCATATAACTTCCTAAAGCAGTCAATTATTTCACTCACCTTTTTTGTTTGTAATTTATTTATTTAAAATTTGTTTTATTGATTTCAGAGAGGAATGGAGAGGGAGATAAAGATGGAAATACCAATGATGAGAGACAGTCATTGATTGGCTGCCTCCTGCATGTTCCCCACTGGGGATCAGGCCCACAATCTGGATATGTGCCCTGACCAGAAATCAAATCATAACTTCCTGGTTTGTAAGTCATTGCTCAGCCACTGAGCAATGCAGGCCTGTCTTTGTTTGTAATTTAGATGTCAACATTCTATCGAGGAAAATTGAGATATTTGTATTTTTTTTCTTTAAAATGCTGCCTAACATAGAATATGTGATAGCAGTTATGACTAATCTTCCAGTTGAGAACCATGTGTTTGTACCAGAAAAAAACATATATAGATCAATTATCTCAACTGTGGAAATAATGGTGCTTGAGTGAGGGCAAGTGATGGGGGTGGGAGTGGGTGGTATTCAAGATGATTACAAAGAATAATGCTTTGGACTAGAGAAGTTTTGATGGCAGGTGTGGTGAACTTTTAGTCAAAAGTGAAGAACTATCAGAAATATTCCAGACCAAACTGTGAAACCACAGTCTAGCGAGAGGACTGAGCAATAGAAGAGATGTTATCAGGAGTCTCTGGGAGACACTCTACCCATCCTGAGATGTCTGTGTAGCCAGGGTAGTGGATATGGAATTTGAACAGTAGGCGGTAAATGGCTTCCCTTAGATGCCTCTATGGTGCATGAGATAAGATGCAGGCATGTAAACCTGCAGCAGGAAAGACAGGTTTGACAGAATTTAAAAAAGTCTGTGTGCCAGGCAGTTCTGGGTACTGGTGTGCATTACCTTATTCACTTTACTACATCCTCACACATCCCAGGAGGTGGGCAAATTATTGCCATTTTACAGATGAGAAAACTGAGACACAGAGAGATGAGTTCCCACTGCTAGAGCCCAGAGCCAGAGCCAACCTTGACTGATTGAATCAGTCTTTTCTTAGAAGGTGCTCAGCTGTAGCCAGGTGCCTGATGTTGGAAGCCCAGTGGGTACAATAAAGAAACAAGATTTTGCCATAGGCCTGTTTGGATAGAGAATGTGAGGACACAGTTTCATGATGCAGCTGAAAGAGTGGGTACAAATTTGAAATTTGGTATTGGGTGTGGGATAACAAATGAGGAGAACCCCTTACTGAGCCTATCCTATGGATGGCTGGGATTTCTTATTCCTTGAAGAAGCAGAAAGGGAAGTAATCTTCCAGGTCTCAGCACTTGTAAAAGTTCTCCGCATGAACTTCATTCTTGCATCAGTCCCCCTTATCCCCTAAGTCCCATGGGCCAGTAGATGAGATGGGAAAGGAATGTAGTGCATGTACAGATTAGGGCACACAAAATCTATAACACATCAGAGGTAATCCCTACTTGTGAACAGAGAACCTGATGAACACAGTGTTTAGAGATTGGGGATTATAGGGAAAGGTATTGAAGTAGAAACTATAAGAATTATGTGATAAAGGCAAGTGACATATCTCTTCTTGTCTCACCATCATCATCTATAAAGTGAAAATATTAGTGATTCCATTACAATATTGAATTATTTAACTTGTAAAATATACTTAGAAGGATGTCTGCAATACTGCAATTGTAACTTAAAGTTTTATTGTTGTCATTTTGTTATTACAATTTTAAATAGTTTAATAATTATAATTTAAGATTAAGTACTGCAATTAAAATAACCCAGGAGAGAGGAACTAAGATGGCGGCAAAGGTGAAACACCTATCTTGCCGTCATAATCAGCAATTTTAATACTACAACTTAACAAAGGAACAAACACCTTCCAGAATCACCAGAACGCTCGCCGAGTGAAAATTCCACAAATAAAAGTAAAGATAAGACACTGTGACCCGGAGGAGCTGCAGCGGACAGCGTTGAAAGATTCGCGCGCAGAGAGAGGTTTGGAGTACGCGCCGCGGAGAGGGCGGGCGGCTGGAAACCGGCCAGTTTTCTCGAACTGGGAGACAAAGGCGTCCCACTGGACAGATTCTCCAGCTCTGGGCGAAGTCCAGAGAACCCACTATCACACGGGGTGAAAACTGGACAGTGGGAGGGCACGCCGAAGCTCGGGTGCTGCCGGGTCTGCCGGCTTGTGGAGAAGGCAGCTCTCGCGCGAACAGCTCGGCTGCGTGAAGGCGCAGAGAGCGCACCGCGACTTGTCTCTCATTTGGAAAACCTTCAGTCTGCTTTGTTTTATGACCCTGGGTGAGACATTGCGCATGCAAAGTCATTTGGGGACAGTCTGAATTCCCCGGCAGCCGGTGGAGCTCCACAGCGGCTCTCTCTCAGAGGTGCTGGCAGCCATTGCCCCAGGCACAGAGCCCCTGGGGCTGCATAGGGCGGAGCTAACGCTGTCTGCTTGGCCCAGAGACTCCGCCCACCCAACCTGAGCACAGCTGAGCTTCACAGACAATTGGCCTGGAGGTCAAACCCTCCTAGGGGTAACAACAAAAAGCTGGGTTTAAATTCAAAAACACTGAATACAACCCATAAAGGATTGCAGTAAGAGTACCCACCTCAGGTAACTGGGGAGACTGAGCCACTGTCCCTTTGAAGATAGCCACCACATAAAGCAGCCACCAAGCAGAGACATGGAAAGAAATCAGGTGTGAAAGAAATGGAGGAGAAAAGACGACAAGACATAGAGTTCAAAACCACGGTTATAAGGCTTTTCAAGAGGCTCCTACAAAAGGCCGATCAACTTAATGAGAATTACCAGGAAATAAACAAGACCAACCAGCAAATGAATGAGAATTACAAGGAGATGAATGATACTTACAAAGAAATGAATGAGACCCTCAGGGAAATGTATAAGACCTCTGAGGATACGAACCAGACCCTCACAGATAAAAAAAAAGGACCAACTAGAAATCAAACATACACAGACTGAAATAAAAAATATTACACAAAGTCCTAAAAGCAGTCCAGAGGGCCACAAGAACCAAGTCAAAGATTTGAAATACAAAGAACCAAAATCCACTCAGCTGGAAAAGCAAGAAACAAAAAGAATTCAGATAATTGAAGATAGCGTAAGGGGCCTCTGGGACAACCTCAAGCAAGCCAACATCTGAATTATTGGGGTGCCAGAAAAAGAGAGAGAGCAAGTTAATGAAAACCTACTTGAAGAAATAGTGACTGAAAACTTTCCCCACCTGGTGAAAGAAACTGACTTAAAAGCCCAAGAAGTACACAGAACCCCAAAATATAGGATTGTAAAGAGGACCACACCAAGACATATCATAATTAAAATGCCAAGAGCAAAAGATAAAGAGAGAATATTAAAAGCAGCAAGAGAAAAACAGTTGGTTACCTACAGGGGAGCACCCATACGATTGTCAGCAGATTTCTCAACAGAAACGATGCAGGCCAGACGCGAGTGGCAAGAAATATTCAAAATAATGAAGAGCAAGAATCTACAACCAAGATTACTCTATCCAGCAAAGCTATCATTCAGAATTGAGGTCAGATAAAGTGCTTCGCAGATAAGAAAAAGCTAAAGGAGTTCATCACCACCAAACCAGTATTATATGAAATGCTGAAAGATATTCTTTAAGAAGAGGAAGAAGAAAAAGGTAAAAATATAAATTATGAACAACAAATACACATCTATCAACGAATGAACATAAAAATCAAGTGAATTGATAGGCTGATGAACAAGATAAACTGGTGACTATAACAGAAACATGGACATAGAGAGGGAATGGACTGACAATTCTTGGGGAGAAAAGTGTTGTTGGAAGTACAGCAAGAGATTGGACAAAAATCTTGCAACAATGCGAGAGGACATTGGGGAGGGGGAGGTGAGAGCGGAGGGTGGGATAGGTACAGGGTGGAGGGAAGATATAGGGGGATAAAAAAGGGGAAACAATTTAATTAATAAACTGAACAATAAAAAAAATTTTAAAAAAAAGTATTGGTGAGGATATGGAGAAGTTGGAATCTTTATGCTTTCCTTTGGAATGGTGCAGCTGCTGTGGAAAATGGTATGGTGATTCTTAAAACAATTAAACATAAAATTACCATATGATCCAACAATTTCAGTTCTGGGTAGATGCCCAAAAAATTGAAAAGCAGAGACTCAAATAGATATTTGTACATCCATGTGCATAGCAGCATCATTCACAATAGACAAAAGGTGAAAGCAACCCAAGTGCTTAATGGGTAACCAGAGTAAGAATGGGTAAATAAAATGTGGTGTATGCATACAATGGAATATTATTCACTCTTAAAAAGGATGGCAGATGGGGAGTTAGTGTTTCACTAGCACAGAGTTTCAGTTGGGGAAGATAAAAAAGTTAGGGAGATGAATGGTGATGATGGTTGCACAACAATACGAATGTATTTAGTGACACAGAACTGTACATGTATAAATGGTTAAGATTGTAAATTTTGTTATGTATATCTTATAATAAAAAATTGCCAAGAAAAATAAAATAAAATAACCCAGGAGAAAGGTAAAGTAGTAAAAAATCTTTTGACCTTAACTAAAGGGAACTATATTTTTTGAACCCAAAATTAAGTTGCATTATAATCATGTAATTTCATGGAAACTAGGTCTAATATGTTACAATTTATTAATGTGGTATCTAACATGAAGACCTAATAATAAAAGCACTCAATAGATAGTGATAATGATGGAATAAAAAGAAAGGGGGCTAGAGAGTAACATAAGAACAAGGGAGAATAAACAGAAACAAGAAGACAAAAATCCCAGGAAACTTCTTCAAATGCTATCCACTTTAAGAAAACATATAGGTAAATCCATATGTAAACAATTTTATTTATATTGTATTTCAAAAATACTCATTTGAGCTTTCCTTAAAAGAGCACATTTCATCAGCAACTTTTGAAAAAAATATATTTTATTGATTTTTTACAGAGAGGAAGGAGAGGGATAGAGAGTTAGACACATGGATGAGAGAGAAACACTGATCAGCTGCCTCCTGCACACCCACTACTGGGGATGTGCCTGCAACCAAGGTACATGCCCTTGAATGGAATCAAACCTGGGACCCTTCAATCTGTAGGCTGACACTCTATCCATGGAGCCAAACCGATTAGGGCACCTCAGCATCTTTTAAATGATAAATTATAAGTTTTGTTTCACACAACTTTTCTGGAATATATCTGGTCTATGATCTGATTGATGATATAAGTATAGAGAGTGCAAAAAAGTCTGAAGATCATGGGTAAAATATATATTTTCTGTGAAGACTTTGATTGAAACATAATAAAATATGCAGAGCATGAAATCTAGATGCAGCTCAAATATTTTTTACATATTGACTAATCAAATAATTTTTGTGTTTTTTTGTACTTTTTAATTCTTACAGTGACAGATTTATTTTAGCAATATATATATATATATATATATACGTTAGCAATATATATGTATGCATATACATATATGTATATACATAAGTACACATATATATCTTACCTAATAATAGATAAACATGTAAATTGACCATACCTCCACTACGCCCAGAGCCAATCAGGATTATGCAAATTAACCCTCCTATAGGGGAGGGTTAATTTGCATATGTAGCCATGGAGGGGCCAAGAGGGGCAGGACACCTGCTATGAGGAGGAGAGGGGCAGTGGAGGGACCTACAGGAGTGGTGCTCTGGCAGGAAGCAAGGATTTGTGGGCTCCCAGGTTGCCAGAAGTGAAGTCAGGGGAAGGAAGGCCTATTCTTACAATGGGCTTAATGCCTCTAGTGCAAAGGGCCTCTAGTCCTATCTAATAAAAGAGTAATATGCAAATTGACCATACCTCCACTACACTTACCAGCCATGCCTACCAGCCACACCCACCAGCCAATCAGGAGTAAGCATGCAAATTAACCCCAACCAAGATTGCTGTGGCCACTGAGAGATTAGGAGGGAGGCTTGGGTTTCCCCAGCGATGGAAGAAGCCAAGATTTCTGCACATCCTGTTCGGCCCAGGCCTCTACTCAATGCTACAAAGTTTCAATTATAGAAGATAAATAAATTCCAACAAAAATGGCAGCAACCACGGAGCTGGATAGAGCAGGAAGCTGGGGTTGTTCCTGGTGATGGAGGAAGCCAAGCTTTCTGTCTTTCCTGGCCTGCCTTGGCCTCTGCTTAAGGCTACAAAGTTTCAATTATAGAAGATAATTAAATCCCAACAGAAATGGCTATGGCCACAGAGTAAGCAGGAGGCTTGGCTCCACTCCAGGCTACAAAGTTTCAATTTTAGAAGGTAAATAAATCCCAGATACCAGAACCCCAGCTTGGGTTGCTGTCAGGGGTGGGTGGAAGTGGCTGGCCTGCAAACCACCACAGGCCCCTTGCCTAGGCTGCCCCATGCTCCAAGGGAACCCTCACCCTGATATGGGACACCCTTCAGGGAAAACCAGCTGGCCCCTACCCATGCACCAGGCCTCTATCCTAGCTAATAAAAGAGTAGTTTGCAGATTGATCATCACTCTAACACACAAGATGGCTGCCCCCATGTGGTCAAAGATGCTGCCCCTATGTGGACACAAGATGGCAAACAAGGGAGAGAAGATGGGAGGAACCAGGCCTGCAAGGGAGAGCAGTGGTGGGTGATCGGGCCAGCAGGGGAGAGGAGTTGGGTGGGACTAGGCCTGAAAAGGAGTGCACTTGGGGGTGATCAAGCCTGCAGAGGAGGGCAGTTAATGGTGACCAAACCAGAAAAACAGGGAGTGGGGGTGACTGGGCCTTCAGGGAAGGGCAATGGCGGGGGGCAGACCTGCAGGGTACAGAAGTTGAGCGGGGGTGACCAGGCCTGCAGGGAGGGCAGTTAGGGGCAAACAAACTGGCAGAGGAGCAGTTAGGCATTAATCAGGCTGGCAGGGGAGTCATTAGGGGTTGATCAGACTATCAGGCAGAAGCAGTTAGGGGAAATCAGGAAGGCAGGCAGGCAATCAGTTGAAGCCAGCAGTCCTGGATTGTGAGAGGGATGTCCTACTGCCTGTTTAAGTCTGATCCTACCGGGATTGGGCCTAAAAGAGCAGTTGGACATCCCTTGAGGATTGAGGGAACCCAGATTGGGGAGGGTGTAGGCTGGGATGAGGGACACTGCCCACCTCCAGTGCACAAATTTCATGCACTGGGTCTCTAGTATTTATATAAAAGGTATCAGCCCTGGCCATGTAACTTAGTTGGTTAGAGTATTGTACTGATATGCCAAGGTTGTGGATTCATTCCCCAGTCGGGGCATATATAAGAATCAACCAATTAATACATAAAATGGAATAGAAAAATATATGTTTCTCTCTGTGTGTGTGTTTAAAATAAAAAATTATATGGTCTTATGATGGATTATTGATCTTTAAATTAGTTTTGCTTGCAATTTACTTGAGCATATTAACATGGAAGGTTCACAGTGGGTTTTTTATATTAGGAAAGCTTAATTTCGTATGTTATATACTGACACTCTGGCTTAGTAATTACTTGACCTTGAAGTTATAAAAAAACATGCTAATTCAATTAATACCACTATGAAAGCTTAATTATTTTGTATAACTTCTGATAAACTTCTCAGTTTTATTCTAGTATAAAATCAAATTATCTCATGCTTAACAATTATGTGATTTCAAGAAAGAAATTGAACTTCTTAAATCTCAGTTTCCACTTCTTTAAAATAAGATTAATACTTCATTTGAATAAATAGGTGTAAGTCAGTATATCTTCTAGGATACTACCCATTACTAGATAGGTATCAGAACTATAAGAAGCAAGCAGAATGGCTAAAGAAAGGCTTCTGAAATCGGAGCCTTAGAAAGAATTTGAATTCCATTCTGTATTTGCTGTATATGTTTCACAAGTTAACTGGCTTCATTGATTACTAAGAATAAAAATGCTTATGTTGCATGATACATGCACAGGAAGTCCCTGGTAAATTGCAAGTAATCGCTCTTATTGTCATTTATAATTATATTCCAGCTATCTATTCTCATTAATTAATCTTCTACCTATGCTCTGAGAGAAATTCATTCCTATATTCTATACATTAAACAATGCACTATATTTTTAAAAAGTTTTTTCTGAGGAACTAAATTTCACAATCATTAAAAATTCATCAGTACCTTTTCATTGTTTGATGGCTGACAATACCAAAATAATTAAGGAAAGAAGAAGCTCAATCTAAATATAGGACTACAATAAGATTTCCATTACTATTAGTTATGAGGCCTCAATTAGGGACAGTCATTCAGAAGACAAACACTGTACTCAGTCATCAAAGATGAAGTCATCAGGTAAAATAAATAAAAAATGAATGCTTCTTTAATAATTAGTAATTAATGTATACCTTTCCTCCAGATTTATATACAAAGGGTATATATATAAAAAAAGAGACTGTTTAACAGAAGTTGTAACTATATCTAGGAAAAATATTCTGATATTTTGCCTCTTGAAATCCTAAAATCTGTAAACACAGAAAATATTTAGAGGGTTATACAATCCCTTTATTATAATATTAAAATCATTACTGTTTCATTGTGAGCATATAACTCCCTATAGCTCACTAAGAAATGTTCAAGTAACTGACAGTGGAATTAAACTATCTTCATTAGATCAAATAAACATTAAAATCAAATAGTACCAGTATTCTCCATTTATTCCAGCGCTTCTATATTTACACTATCATTATACTTCTGCTACCATCAACATTTTCCATAATTGCATGTGTATAAACTTTTTAATTGGCTATCATAGCAATGCACTACACTTTCCTTCTGTCAATGTTATTTTATTATGCCACACCTTTTAAAATTGTTTGGATTCTAGCTGCCACTCAGCAATTTCATTTTCTTACTTCTCCCAGTAATTTGCTTTTTTTGAAAGAGCAATTAATTCCCCTTTTTCTAAATTTAAGTTCAGATTGTATTACTTTATTATTGAAAAGTGTGGAGAGAAGTATATTAGACACTTTACAAACCTAATCTCATGTGTAAAAGTTTGTCATTCTCATTTTACAGGGAAGAAGAAGCTCCAAAACTCAGTCAAACTCGTATCTAGCTAAGCACAGAAAAGGGCTTCCTAAGACGAAGCCATGGTCTTCACATCGCATCAAGCATTCTTTATCGCCCTTCTTGAGTTGCCTTAGCTTAATACTTAAATCATGATGAAGAATGAAAGATTACATTACCAAAGATTTTTTTTTATCGTATATACTTATCATTTGATAAATATAAATACTAGAGGCCTGGTGTATAAAATTCATGCACTGGGAGGAGGGGGGTCCCCTCAGCCCAGCCTGCCCCTTCTCACAGTCCTGGAGCCCTCAGAGGATGTCCTGCTAATGGGGGGAGTGGGTCTAAGCCTCAGTCTGGCCTCCCTCTGCGGGAGACGACCAGGCTGATCAGGGGAAGGCGCCACCCCCATCACTATGTTGCTGTAGCCAGTGCCAGTCCCTTCACCAGGAAAAATGACAACTTTCTTTAAGCATTTTCATGATGTCTCTTTCATAGGATATGACCTTTCTTCCTTCCTTCCTTCCTTCCTTCCTTCCTTCCTTCCTTCCTTCCTTCCTTCCTTCCTTCCTTCCTTCCTTCCCTCTCTCTCTCTCTCTCTCTCTCTCTCTCTCTCTCTCTCTCCCTCCCTCCCTCCCTCCCTCCCTTCCTCCCTTTCTTTCTCTTCACCTGAGGACATTTTTCCATTGATTTTTAGAGAGTGTGGAAGAGAAAGGGACAGAGAGAAACGTCAATGTGAGAAGGACACTTTGATTTGTTGCCTCCTGCATAAGCCCTGACCTGGACCCCAACCAGAGAGGACCCTGCAATTTAGGAACATGTCCTTGATTAGAATCAAACCTGGACCCTGCGGTCCACTGGCCGAGGCTCTATCCACTAAGTAAAACTGGCTAGGGCAAGATATGACATTCTTAGCCCCTCCAGCATGGAACCTTCATTTTATCCTCCAGGAGTGATGTGGAAAAACCCTAGATTACCCTCTTGGATTCTTATTACCCAAGTTACCAAGAACACTGCGAGTGGCATACAGGGACCTTAGCTAATAAGCGGTCAGAAAAGATCTTTCTTTTGCAGCTCACGTGCAGAAGCGGGCCTGCTGGCATGCTGTCTCCCAGTGGGGACAGTCCCCCTGTGTGTTGTGTCTCCACTTTGGGCTTGCCCCCAGCCCCAGTGGCCACAGGCAGCAAGCAGTCGCCTCCCTCCCATCTGCACAAACAGCCTCCTTCTGAGCCAGTCGTGAAGGTTAGTGTCCTGGCTAATTTGCATATTACCTCTTTTTATATATCTAGAGATGGATTTGTGTTCCCAGTATTTCCTCTAAACATTTCTTTTTATAAACCTCAGAGGATAAGAAAACCCTAAGGTTGTATTTGTGAAATCCATGTTGAGACTATTACATATTCATTACTTTTTACAATTTACATATTTTGCAGGGCAAAATATCTGTTGAGGGTATACATAAACAAGCTTATGTTGAAAAGCACAAATTAT
Organism: Antrozous pallidus; assembly: GCA_027563665.1. Taxonomy (NCBI): domain Eukaryota; kingdom Metazoa; phylum Chordata; class Mammalia; order Chiroptera; family Vespertilionidae; genus Antrozous; species Antrozous pallidus. Next base: position 65,849,859 of record CM050516.1, on the reverse strand, counting down.
CTTATTTGTTTATATTTCTTCAAGTAGGTCATTTGATAAAGAAAAAAATCAAGTTTTCTTTACTGTAGTCTGAAAACATCCTTAGGCTAAATTATTTTGCTTTCTTAAACTGATTTCAGAGAGGAAAGGAGTAAAAGAGAGAAATAGAAACATCAATGATGAGAAAGAATCATTGATCAGCTGCCTCCTGCACATTCCACACCGGTGATTCAGCCTGCAACCCAGGCATGTGCCCCGACCAGGAACTGAACTGTGACCTCCTGTTCATAGGTGGACACTCAACCACTGAGCAACACAGGCCGAGTGGTTTTGTTTTGTATTAGTTTTTAATTGTCATTATTTATAAATATACATCCATTCTAATTATTCCAATTATTCTAATTTTATTCTAACCTTTATGTGTTAATGAATTAAATTAATTAATGGCCACCATTATGTATTTTAAAATTTTTAATTTTTTGGACTTTTTATAAAATGCATTATGATTATTGTTATCAGTGAAGATTATGTATACTTTTTATATTGGTTAAATTAATCTGTCAGAATTTTACTACGAATTGTTACTTTATCATTCAAACGTTCTCTATGTAATTTTGATAACAGTTACTATAAGTTCACTTTAGGTTCCACATTTAACCAGTCTGTTCCTTTCTCCTTGTCACCTATTTTTTATGAAAGAAAATGATATAAACATAGTATTGTATTCTGTACTTAAAATGACTGATTTCTGGCAAAATATGATATTTTCAGTTCAATGACAGATAGCTATCTGTTTCTGTTAAAGAAAGCTGTCACTTTTCTTCATTAACTGGAACTTCTAAGAATAGAGTTATGCATAATATTTTGCAACCTTTGCACAGAAAGCTTTAATTTACTTATTTGAGATATTTCACATGGTAAAACTCTCAAGAACTATTTATACATTTCAAATTTATTAATTATTTTTAATTAATTCACATAAACTCTTAATTAATTTTGGAAGAGAAATTTGTAAGTGATGAAAAAGATTATAGGCTGGAATGGCAAAAGTGAAATTTTCCAATTCTGGTTATGTAGGACTTTAATATAAGATAAAGACAATGGGGAAAATAAATTCTTCCCCATAAGAGTTAAGATAGCTATTAGCAATTAAGAAAATACATATGAAGCAATTACTAAAGAATAACCACAATCATCTGACTTGTATTTTGAATTGCCCTTTGCTGGAAAATTGGAGGGTGGACCTCTACTCCATAATTTACTGCACTAAATGTCCTTATTTTTAAAATGTTTCTTATATTCATAGGACACTATGTATGTTAATTTTTGAAAACCAAAATGACTTCCAATTCTGAAATTCAGAGATAAGCACTTTTGTTTTTATATTTTATTTTTTCTCTATATGTATGTCGCCATACATATAGATTTTGAAATTTGGGATATCTTTGGATATAATAATTTAGAGAATAATTAGAAAACACAAACATGTATGTGCACTTTAAATTTGATGAATATATGCTATATTTATTTCATTCTCATACACATATGCTTATTAAAAGTTGCTGTGTGTTATACTGGTAAATAGAACTACAGAGTTTCAGCAATTGATGTCTATCGTGTTTTTTTAACCATATCACATTAAAAACTTTCAATATAAGTTAATTAGTTTTTGTATGCTCATTATGTTAAAGTGCTTGTAGACCTCCATTCCAAAATTTTTGCACTGCTTGAGAAAACAAAATGCTGTCTACTGCTTTACAATAAGTATTTAGAATAAGAAAGAGTAATGAAGATTAAAATAAGTATTCTCTCTTTTAATCTGCATTTTTCACCTTGCTGTATATTTTTTACTATATTAGTGTCTATAGTATATTGTTGATTTTGAATATTAGTTGTATGTGTAACTTTATTTTGAATCCTATGTAGAAATCCAATGCAGTTTTAGATTGGAAAAAAGCAGAGAAGCAGGTGTTGTAGAGAATCACATGTAAACTGTATGAGGCCTCCTTGGCCAGTATCACAGCAGCAGTTGGGACTATGTTAAGAAATACTCTTTTGCCATTCTAGCTCTTCTATGACTATCAATGACATGTAGTATTTTTCACTAATGGAATAAAAGAATAAAATATTCATTATCCTATTTAATAAAAGAGATAGCTATGCTACCAGCCAATCAGGAGCGGGGAGCGGGGCCAAGCAGCAGGAGCGCCCACCCCTGGGGGCAGAGACAAAGCGGAGGCGGTGTGGTACTCTGGCCAGAGTAGAGAAGACTGAGGGCTCTGGCTGGCCAAAGCAAAAACGAAAGGCAACAGCCAGAGGGAAGGCCTGGGTCCCAGGTTCCAGAGGAAAACTGGTCCTGGCAGCCAGGGAAAGGAAAACCTATTGCATGAATCTTCATGCCATGGGCCTCTATTATGAAGATAATAGCCTTCAGAAAGTTTTTAGTCACATGCAAATTTAAAGTCTTAATAATTTAACTGTTTTCTATGTTTATCAACTTTTAATACCAGTATTTTCAATAATTTTAGAAAATATATTTTCATTATATGTCTTTTATATGAAACAGAGAAACTCAAAAAACCTTAATGGTTAATCATAAGGAATTAATTTTTGATAATTCACCATATTTTTATATCTATTATTATAGTGCTTAAGGCATGAGTGGTGTACAGATAGACATTTTCTCATGTGGATATTATCAAATACTTTTTGGAAGCATTAAAATGTAATTAGCCGGTTTGGCTCCTTGGATGGAGCATCAGCCTGCAGAATGAAGGGTTCCAGGTTTGATATTGGTCAAAGGCACATGCCTGGGTTGCATGCTCGATCCTCATTTGGGGGGATGCAGGAGGCAGCCAATCGATGATGCTCTCTCATCATTGATATTTCTATCTTTCTTTCTCCCTCTTCCTCTCTAAAATCAATAAAAATATATTTAAAATGTAATTAACTAAAATCACATAATTTCTATTCCATGTATTAAAAAGCATACATTCCCATCTGAAATACAAATTATTATTACAAAAAGTTTGAATTTATATTGATACTGTTATATACTTATCGATTTGGAAATGGTTTTATGATGCCAACTTAGGCCAAATTCAAATTTAATACAAAAGGAAGTTATTTATTGAATTCATTGTGGTGACATTGGTTAGTAAATTTATATAGGTTTCAGAAGTATAATTCTAAAATACATCTTCTGTATAATGTATTGTATGTTCAATACCCCAAGTCAAGTCTCCCTTCATCACCTTTTATCCCCACTTGATCCTCTGAGTGGAAACATTCCTACGCAGACAAAATGTCAACAAACTTGGTTTTTAATTCTGGCTGTACTTCTAGCTCCTATTGCGTGATTTTGATTAAATCACTCTCAGCCTCAGTTTCTCTTAGATAAATGAGAGAAAAGCACATTTCCTTAGATGTTTAACATTATTAAAGGAGCCAATTAAATAAATGCATTGGCACTGTCTCTCATGTTATAGGTGCTCAACAAATGTTAATTTCGCCACTTTTTATTTACAAATTTGATCTAAAAATCAATAATTTCTAAGTTTTGAGTTATAGGTACATTTTACTTGAGGACAAAACAAGAATAAAAAAACTTAATTTAAAATACCAATAGATCCTGTTACATCTACAGGTCTTAAGTATAAAAGAAGATATACCATCTAAATGATAAAAAATGACTTAAAAGAAAGATACAAATGGAAGCTCCATGTTTTAGATTATGCCTAAGGAAAAAGTAATATATAAAACATAATATCAGAGTCTAACTATTTTACTTCCTTAAATTAACCAAAGATGAATGACAGCCATATTACTTTTAATGTGCAGAGAGATGCCAAAAAAGAACACTTGAAATCACTTTAGTCCATTAAGTGTAACATTAAATCCCAATGAAATTTAAGTTTAAATTTTATAATGCATCTTAATCTGAAACCTCCACTTCTAATTAGTAATTTATTCCTTTTGACTTCCTCTAAGGTTGGCCTTGCCAATATTAAGCCCTCAATCACAGTCTGTCACTTATTCATTTCTAGTGCCCAGATCCAGACTACTAATGGACAGCCACATTTGTTGCTGCCTGGTGTACCAACACATCACTGATCTCCAGAAATTGAAAGCTATTTTATTGTTTGTTTAGCCTACTCAACTTAAAAATATTAGTATACAAGTATCATTTTAGTCTTTATTATATGGTTATCAAACAGAGTATAGTAAGTGGAGGGTTTGGAATTTAGTGAAGGAGCTAAGGCAATATATATATATATTGATATGTTAGACAAAGTGAAAGAAATGATATTGATAAAACTTTAGTTAAATCTAAGTTTGTTGTTACTGTTTTTTTTTTTCTTTCTTTCCAGGAGATCGGTTACTTTTATGATATATCTAGGTGACAAAACCCTAAGACTGTCTAACCTAAGTCCCAGCACAAATAGTTTCTCCCTCAATCATTTTTTAATGTATTTTTTTATTTATTTTTATTTTTTTAATATATTTTATTGATTTTTTACAGAGCAGAAAGGAGAGGGATAGAAAGTCAGAAACATCGATGAGAGAGAAACATCGATCAGCCGCCTCTTGCACGCCCCCTACTGGGGATGTGCCCGCAGCCAAGGTACATGCCCTCGATCGGAATCGAACCCGGGACCCTTCAGTCCGCAGTCCAATGCTCTACCACTGAGCCAAACCGGTCTTGGCTTTTAATGTATTTTTATTGATATCAGAGAGGAAGGGAAAAAGAGAGATAGAAACATCAATGATGAGACTCATTGATCAGCTGCCTCCTGCACTGCCCCAACTGGGAATCTAGCCAGCAACCAGGCATGTGCCCTAACCTGACAGGCAATCAAACTGTGACTTCCTGGTTCATAGGAAGATTCTCAAACACTGAGCCATGGCAGCTGGGCAAACCTCAATTATTATATTCATGCATATGAGGAAAACCAATGGACACAGATGGTGGAGGGCGCATGTGCTGGGGCAGGGACAGGTGGGGAGAGGTTAAGGTGGGGAGAAGATTTATGTAATACTTTAAAAAATAAAGAATTTAAATTTTAAAAATAAAAAGAAATATATATCCTATCTAATAAAAGAGTAATATGCAAATTGACTGTACCTGTGACCAAGCCACGCCCACCAGCCAATCAGGAGCAAATAAAGAACAACCAAGATAGCTACAGCCACTGAAAGCAGGAGGGAGGCTTGGGTTTCCCTGGTAATGGAGGAAGCCAAGCTTTCCACCTGCCGTTGCCAGCCTAGGCCTCCACTCAATGCTACAAAGTTTCAATTATAGAAGATACATAAATCCAACAGAAATGGTGGCAGCCACGGAGCTGGAGAGAACAGAGGCGAGGGTTGCCGGGGTGATGGAGGAAGCCAAGCTTATGCAGGCCTAGTGCCTAAACCTCCCCACCAGGCTACAAAGTTTCAATTATATCACTGTCATGGAGCCAGCGGAAGGCTTGGCTCTGTTCCAGGTTACAAAGTTTCAATTGTAGAACATAAATCAATCCCAGATCCCAGGGCCTCCGCTTGGGTTGTTGGGGGGTATGGTCAGCCTGAAAACCACCATAGGCCCCTCACCCAGGCAGCTTCACACCTCAAGGGAACCCCCCACCCTGATCCGGGACACCCTTCAGGGAAAACCAGCTAGCTCCCACCCATGCACTAGGCCTCTATTCATTTAATAAAAGAGTAATTTGCAGATTGACCATCACTCCAACATACAAGATGGCTGCCCCCATGTGGTCAAACATCGTGCCCCCATGTGGACACAAGATGGCCACCACAAGATGGCTAGCAGAGGAGGGCCATTGGCAGGTTCCAGACCTGCAAGGGAGGGCAGTTGGGGGCAAACAAGCCTGCAGGGGTGGCCAGTTAGTAGTGACCTGGCTGGCAGAGGAGGAAAGTTGGGGACAAACAGGCTGGCAGGGGAGCAGTTAGATGTCAATTAGGCTGGCAGGATAGTGGTTAGGGGATGATCAAGCTGGCAGGCAGAAGTGGTTAGGGGCAATCAGGGAGACAGACAGGTGAACAGTTTGGAGCCAGCAGTCCTGGATTGTGAGAAGGATGTTCCAGATTGGAGAGGCTGCAGACAGGGCTGAGAGACACCCCTCACCCCCATGCACAAATTTCCTGCACAGGCCTCTAATATTATATATATATATATATATATATATATATATATATATATATGTAAAATATAAGTGGCATCTGGGCCTATGGGACTTTTTGTTCAGCCCCTCATGACAGTAAGATGGCTTGTGATTCACCACATCAGTATCATTTCATGGCAGAAAATGAAAAAGTGGGACAGTCAGCACTTTCTCTAATGTGGCTTCTTGCTTATATTTTTGCACTTAGTGACTAAAGTTTGTATGTTACTCTCAGTTTTGCTTGTGGTATCATTCAGCTACCATGACACCTGGCAGGTTAGCACTCTCCAGCTCAGCTTAGACCTTGAGGTAAACTACCTTCTTCGAGCCTTTCTTATCAATACTTTTCTTATTATAAGTATGAGAGATAATATAAGTATATTTCCTAGGATGAAATTGATATTCAGTAACAGTGACCTCAAAATCATGATCACACAGTGGATACAGCATCAGCCTGTGGGCTGAGGGTCTTAGGTTTGATTCCATCAAGGGCACATGCCCAGGTTGCAGCCTTAATCCCAGTAGGGGGCATGTGGGAGACAGCCAATCAATGATTCTCTCTCATCATTGATGTTTCTATCTCTCTCTCCCTCTCTCTTCCACTCTGAAATCAATAAAAATATATATTAAAAAAATCATAGTCACAGCTGGAAACGTGAAGGATCTCCAAAACAGTAAATACAGTGATGGAACATATGAGTCATTTTATACTTTGATATGTAATTTTTTATAAATATGGATAATAAATCTTGTGTCTTCAAATTACACATCCTATATAATAAAGAGGTAATATGCAAATTGACCGTCACTCCAACACATAAGATGGCTGCCAATAATCTGGCCACTCACTGCATATCAGTCTGCTCCGTGACTCTTTGCTTTGGGTGTTATTTTGTTGGTCAAATCATTTTGTTCATTAGATTTCACAAATAAGTGAAACCATGTGACAGGAATCTGACACAAAATATTTCCAAAATTTCTATAACACATTTTTGTTCAATAACAAACAAATGAGTAAACCTTAAGCAAATTAATTCCTTACAGGTCAAGTTAATGATTTATCTGATGCACCCAGGTATTTTTCGGTATTCAAGATAATTTTATTCTCTACTAATCTTATAGGAAGAGATACTCTGGCCATGGATTGTTTAATTCTGTTCCCCCTGAATATTATTTATCTATTTTCTATTTATTTATTTATTTATTTATTTAATCTTTATTGTTCAGTATATTAATTACTTTGTTCCCTTTTTTTCCCCCTATAGTTCCCCTCCACCTGGTACTCATCCCACCCTCCGCCCTCACCCCTCTCCACAGTCCTCTCCCATAGTTGCATGATTTTTGTCCAGTCTCTTGCTGCACTTCCCACGCCCCCTTTCTCCCCAAGAGTTGTCAGACCATTCCCTCTCTATGTCCGTGATTCTGTTACATTCACCAGTTTATCCTGTTCATCAGCTTATTAATTCACTTGATTTTTAGATTCATTTGTTGATAGATGTGTATTCGTTGTTCCTAATTTACACTTTTATCTTTTTCTTCTTCCTCTTCTTAAAGAATATCTTTCAGCATTTCATATAATTCTGGTTTGGTGGTGATGAACTCCTTTAGCTTTTTCTTATCTGCAAAGCACTTCATCTGACCTTCAATTCTGCATGATAGCTTTGCTGGATAGAGTAATCTTGGTTGTAGATTCTTGCTGTTCATCACTTTGAATATTTCTTGCCACTCGCGTCTGGCCTGCATCGTTTCTATTGAGAAATCCGCTGACAATCGTATGGGTGCTCCCTTATATGTAACCAACTGTTTCTCTCTTGCTGCTTTTAATATTCTCTCTTTGTCTTTTGCTCTTGGCATTTTAATTATGATGTGCCTTGGTGTGGTCCTCTTAGGGTTCCTATATATTGGGGTTCTGTGCGCTTCTTGGACTCCAGCTCTGGGCGAAGTCCGGGGAACCCACTATCATACGGGGTGAAAACTGGACAGTGGGAGGGCACGCTGAAGCTCGGGCGCTGCCGGGTGTGCTGGCTTGTGAAGAAGGCAGCTTGCGAGTGACCTTGGGAACATCGCAGCTGCGTGACCGTGCAGAGAGCGCTCTGCAACTTGCTATCTCATTCGGAAAACCTTCAGTCTGCTTTGTTTTACTACCCTCGGTGAGACATTGGTCGTGCAGAGTCATTTGGGGAGAGTCTGAATTCCCCGGCAGCCAGTGGAGCTTGGCAGCGGCTCTCTATCAGAGGTGCTGGCAGCCCATTGTCCCCGGTGCAGGGTTCCTGGGGCTTCACAGGGCGGAGCTAACGCTGTCTGCTTGGCCCGGAGACTCCGCCCATCCAACCTAAGCACAGCTGAGCTTCATAGACAATTGGCCTGGAGGCCAACCCCTCCAAGTGCTAACAATGATTAACTGAGCTTAACTTCAGCAAGACTGTGCAACCCATATCCACCTCAGGTAACTGGGGAGGCTGAGCCACTGTCCCTAGTAGGAAGTCTACCACACAAAGCTAATTGACCAACTCAGGGAAGCAGCCACCATGCAGAGACATGGAAAGAAATCAGATGTGAAAGAAATGGAGGAAAAAAAACGACTGGACATGGAATTCAAAACCACGGTTATAGGGTTTTTCAAGAGACTCCAACAAAAGGTCGAGGCCTATAAGGAAATAAGCGAGACCACAAAGGAAATGAATGAGTCCTACAAGGAAATGAGGGAGACACTCAAGGATATAAAGGAGACTCTCAAGGATATGAAAAAGGATCAACCAGAAATTAAGCATACACTGACTGAAATAAAAAATATTATACAAAGACCTAAAAGTGCTCTGGAGCACCCCAAGAACCAAGTTAAAGATTTGAAATACAAAGAAGAAAAATCCACTCAGCTGAAAAAGCAAGAAATCCAAAAAATCAAAAAAATTGAAGATAGTGTAAGGAGCCTCTGGGACAACCTTAAGCATACCAACATCCGAATTATAGGGGTGTCAGAAAAAGAGAGAGACCAAGACAATGAAAACCTATTTGAAGAAACAGTGACCGAAAACTTCCCACACCTGGTGAAAGAAATTGACTTAGGAGTCCAAGCAGCACACCAAACCCCAATATTTATCTATTTTAAGCTTTCTAAAAATGCCCCTACAGTTCAGGTTTCTATAAATTTATTTAGAATTATGATCTTACTTTGCATTCATCAAGACCAAAATTGAACTCCCCTAATATTTTTTTAGTCCAATAATTCATATTCTTTTCTTTTATCAATAACTCATATGACCTACAACTCTAATTTGGTACCTAATGCTATGTTTTTAGATTTATTTATCAACATAACTATTATTTAAAGTGACACATAACTTTATTGGACATACCTAATAAACAAAGTATTTTGACTTGACAACTTTAATAAATTAAAATTTTTGAAGAATATTTCATTTATTCATTTAACAAGTATAATTTAAAATTTGTACTAAAATAAGTTTAGTAATGAAAGCAAACTTTATATCAAATGTCAGCATATCACTTAAGTGGGAATTCAGATAAAACATTTCCTTTAAGTCTCAGTTTGTTTTTGATTTATTCTGTTCATCTTCTCCTCTAAACTTACCTCCAATTTAGAAATACATTGAGTTTATATAAAATTTATTTTAGTGTATGGCAAGGTCAACTCCAACAACAAAAAAATAGTTTTAATTGATTGACATTGAACTGCAGAGGGGCAACATTTTTTTTTTTATTTAGAAAAAAAGTCTTTAGTAAAAGTTTTTAGTGGCAATGGTATATTTAGACATTGGTATTTACTTTTTCCAAGTCCTGAAAATTTATATCCTTTTAAAGCTAATAACATTTCAAAATATTTACTGTTGAAAGTATTATATATGTCCCTTTGTTTCCTCATTGACCTTTTCTAGCCCACCCCATGCCAGCCCTTCACCAGCCTATTGTCTGTTACTTGGGTTATGTATCTATGCATACACATTCTTTGGTTGAACTCTTCCCATCCATCCACCCACATTTTCCCCCCAAATATATGACATTACCATGTATACCTTTCTGTTAACATAATCGTATTCTTTTTACTATTCCACAGATTACAGCTTATATATTCTTCTCTATGAATTTGCATCAGGGAAACGTGTTATGTACTATTAAGAGTCTGAGATATAAACAACACTCTTATCAATTATTTTTTTTTACTTTTCAGTGATATGGTAAACATTAATTATTCTTTTTAAAAATATTTTATTGACTTTTTCACAGAGAGGAAGGAAGAAGGATAGAGTTAGAAACATGGATAAGAGAGAAACTTCGATCAGCTGCCTCCTGCACACATCCTACTGGGGATGTGCCTGCAACCAAGTTACACGCCCTTGACTGGAATCAAACCTGGGACCTTTCAGTCCTCAGGTTGACTCTCTATCCACTGAGCCAAACCGGTTTCGGCAACATTAAATATTCTTATAAAATAGTCATTGAAATTTTATATACTTTAAAATTTTTATTTAAAAGTTGTTTTTTTTTAGTCCTATATCCTATCTAATAAAAGAGAAACATGCAAATTACTGTACCTTCTTCGCTATGCTACCAGCCAGTCAGGAGTGGGGAGCAGGGTGGCCAGGCACTGGGGAGGGTGACGTGTCGCCCTGGAGGGCAGGGCAGCATAGCAGGTGGCGGGGTGTTCGCCCTCGCTGAGGTCAACCGCCCAGCGCACAAGCCTCAAACAGAGGCAGCAGGGTGATTGCTCCTGCTGGGGGTCAGCTGCCCAGGGCCCCAGCCTCAGAGGCTTTTGGCTTTGGCTGGGGGTGGAGCAGGGTGATCATGCATGCTCGGGGTCAACCACCCAGGGCCCCATCCTCGGAGCAGGGCGATCAAGCGCAATGCGGGTCCCCTGCCCTAGACCTGAGCCTCGGATCATTGGCCAGAGGCTTGGGGCCTTGGCTGAAGTGGAGCAGGGCAATCGCAGCTAACTGGGGGTCCCCCGCCCAGGGCCAGAGGCTTTAGGCCTTAGCAGGGGTGGAGCCAGAGATCAGAGGAGATAGATGTGAACTATAGAGGAAACACCTTTTCTGACGGCTCATTGGCTAAGCTCCCTGTACGCCACTGGTAATATTCTTAGTAACTTGGGTATAAGAATCCAGAAAAATAATCTAGGGTTCTTCCACCACACTCCTGGGGGTAAAAAACAAAGTCTGCTAGTGGAGGGCTAAGAAATATCATATCCTTTCCCTAGGCAGTTTGGTTCAGTTGCCAACCACAGGGTCCAGGTTATATTCTGATCAAGGGCATGTACCTAGGTTGCAGGCTCCTCCCTGGCTAGGGCCCAGGTCAGGGCTCATGCTGGAGGTAACTAATCAAAGTGTTCTTCTCACTTTGATGTTTCTCTCTGTCTTTCCCTTTTTCTTCCACACTCTCTAAAAATCAATGGAAACATATCCATGGTGAGGATAAAAAAAGAAAAATAAAGAAATGTCATTTCCTATGAAAGACACATCTTGAAAATGCTTAAAGAACGTTGTCATTTTTTCATGGTGAAGGGACCGGAGTCTGGGTTAACGAAAACCCCTTGGTGGCTGTGGTGACTGGCAGTAGCTGCAGCAGTGGGGTGATGGGGCTGGTGCCTTTCCCTGATCAGCCCAGTCACCTCCCATGGGGAACAGGCCTAAGTCATCAGTAGGACATCCCCTGAGGACTCCCAGTATGTGAGAGCAGGGAGGCTGGGCTGAGGGGACCCCCTCGCCCCCAGTGCATGAATTTTGTGCACCGGGCCCCTAGTTTAGATATAATAAGATAAAGCCCAATGAGCAAATGAACAAGGGAATTTAAATGAGGCCTGAAGGAATGGAGTAAATATTCCTGTGAGGGAAGGAAAACTAAATCATATTAAGATTTTAATGTATCTGTGGTATTAGTATAAAAGATGTAATGTTTTATATAATATAATTTTGTTCATAGATCTGATGGCAAGTTTCTGGGGTGTCTTTTATTTTTCTACATATAAGAAGGTTATAATTCACAGGGATTTTATGTCCTGCCAGCATCCAGCTCCCTGGAACATGACAGAACAGTGACTGAGGAATTTCATGTGTGCATATCTCTCTGAGACCAGGAATTATGGTAAGATCTTTAAATGTCTTAAAACAGCAGAAACATTTAAGGCCCTTTTATCTTTACCCCACAAAAAACAATGACAAAAAAAAAATCCACCTGTTTCTAATGTCAAATTTTATCATCAAACATTAGCTGACTCTTGTATTCAGTTAAATTACAGGAAGTAAAATGTTCATCTTTCCAAAATATCATGCCAGAATGTGTAGAAACCAGAGATGTGTGAAGCTTAAAATATTGTTGAAGTATAATTTTAAAAGAGTCAAAAATTCTCATACAAATATAAAATGAGCATAAGATAAAGACTTATTTAGCTCCTTAATAAAGAAACCAGAGCCAAAACCAGTTTGGCTTGGTGGATAGAGTGTCAGCCTGTGGACTGAGGGGTCCCAGGTTTGATTCTGGTCAAGGGCATGTGCCTTGGTTGCAGGCACACCCGGTGGGGGGTGTGCAAGAGGTGGCTGATCAATGTTTCTCTCTTATCCATGTTTCTGGTTTTCTATCCATCTCCCTTCCTCTCTGTAAAAGAAATCAATGAAATATATTTTAAAATCAAAACAAAACAAGACAAAAAAACCTCCAGAAAGATGGCAAAGCTACCTCAAAGTGCATTTGAGAAGGAGAGATTTACATAAATTGGGACAGAATGCCAAAATAAGTCTGTTGTTAAACACAAAGTTGCTAATGTCTTACATGCCAATAAAACAATTATTTTATAGTAATATTTTCTATAGAACAGAAATCATTTGCATCTTTCTTTAGACAACATATGCACAAGTTAACATACATAATCACAGAGTCTGTGCCCTAATGCGTGGAGTGTTTGACCATACTCCAATATGACTTTAAAAGATATGTCCCTGTTATATATCTCTGTAAGGTCATTGATACATCATGTCAAGCAATTAACTCTAAAGCATTCGCCAGAAAATGGCTAATTACCTAACCCAGAAAATGAACCAATGGATCCCTGTAACCATGCTCATCTCAGTTTTTTACTCTCTAAAAGATAAGTTGTCCTTGTTTGCCTTATACACATGGTGCCAATCCAATGACAATTGTCTTTATTTTTTATGCTCCAATTTTTCTTTCCACAAATTAAAATAAATCTTACACCTATAAACTTTAAATCATAGATTATAAAATACCTCCTTGCCATAAACTCATACATATTTGCTGACTCTTTGTAAACACCAATTGATAAGTTGTTGAGGAAGCACATTCAAGTTAAATTATTAGACTTAAATAGGTCATCATGGAATAGAAATGAGTAAATAAGAGAGGAATTAACATCCTCCTTCTGAACAATTGCTGGTTTATTATTTTTAAGCAAAGTAATAAAATCACAATCCATTTTTGTCATTGGAAAAAGGTTTTATGAATCATAAGTGTCAGTATAAATATGCTTGAATGTTGGTCATATAAATTTGAGAATGTTTACTAGAGTTATCTCCAATATAAAAATATAACTAATTTTCAAGAGGAAAAACAGTAATTTATAAGCAATTGCCAATTAATAAGCTTCATTAATATAACTTTGACTTCACACACCTCTGCATCAAGTTCCCATAGTGAGCAAAAGAAAGGTGTTATTTATTAACAGTTTTTATTCCCTTGTCTAATTTTAATAGTGTATACTGTTCAGGAAAAAAAGAGAGAGAGAGAGAGAGAGAGAGAGAGAGAGAGAGAGAGAGAGAGAGAGAGAAAGAAGTCTCCTACCTCTGCCAAAAACCTGCTAATTAAACAGAAATAATTAAAACAAATCATTGAAGGAACAACAAAATTGGATATTTTCCAACTTCTTTTCAGTAAAATATTATATTGGACGTACCGGTTAACAACACAGATTTTTTGCAATAGATGGAGTTACACGCATGTTGATATATATGCGATTTGATATGTATGTTATTTTGTTGTGTTGACAACAGGTTTCAAAACTTCATATGTCAAATTTTCTGAAGGTGTTAACATCATGAATATTTTTACGCTTAACAATGTCTAAGTTCATGCCAAGAAAAAGAGCATTTATGGGAAGTTTTAATTCATTACTTTATTTTAAAGAAAAGTGCTGCTGAATACTTTGGGAAGCTTATAGTGAACATGCCCCATCTCAAGATACTTGTGAACACTGGTTTAAATGCTTTAAAAGTTATAATTTATACTAGAGGCCCAGTGAACAAAATTCGTGCATCAGGGGCGGGGGATGTCCCTTAGCCCAGCCTGCAGCTTCTGCAATCTAGGACCCCTCGAGGGATGTCTGACTGCCTGTTTAGACCTGATCTTGGTAGGATCTGGCCTAAACGGGCAATTGGATATCCTTCTCACAATCCAGGACTGCTGGCTCAAAACTGCTCAACTGCCTGCCTCCCTGATTGCCCCTAACCACTTCTGCCTGCTAGCATGATCACCCGTCAACCACTACCCTGCCAGCCTTATTGATGTCTAACTGCTCTCCTGCCAGCCTGTTTGCTTCCAACTTCCCTCCTCTGTGGGCCTGGTCTCCCCTAACTGCCCTCCCTTGCAGGCCTGGTACCTCCCAACTGCCCTCCCCTGCTGGTCTGATGGCCCACAACTGCCCTCCCTTCCAGGGCCTGGAACCTCCCAACAGCCCTCCTCTGCTGGCCATTTTGTAGTGGTCATCTTGTGTCCACATGGGGTCAGGATCTTTGACCACATGGAGGCAATGATGGAGTGATGGTCAATCTGCAAATTATGCTTTTATTACATAGGATAAAGGCCTGGTGCATGGGTGGGGGCCAGCTGGTTTGCCACGAAGAGTGTCCCAGATCAAGGTGAGGGTTCCCTTCGGGTGAGGGGCAACCTGGGCAAGGGGCCTGTGGAGGTTTGCAGGCCAGCCATGCCCCCCAGCAACCCAAGTGGAGGCCCTGGGATCTGGGATTAATTTATGTCTACAATTGAAACTTTGTAGCCTAGAGTGGAGGCTTAGGCCAGCAACAGCAGGCTGAAAGCTTGGCTTCCTCCATTGCCAGGGAAACCCAAGCCTCTATTCTCTCTAGCTCAGTGGCTGCTGCCATTTCTGTATCTTCTATAATTGAAACTTTGTAACATTGAATGGAGGCCTAGGCAGGCAATGGCAGGTGGAAAGCATGGCTTCCTCTGTTGCCAGGGAAACCCAAGCCTTCCTCCTGCTCTCAGTGGTGGCAGCCATCTTGGTTGAGGCTTATTTGCATAATCTGCTCCTGAATTGTGGTGGGTGTGGCTGTGGGCGTGGCTTTTGGTGTGGCGAAGGTATGGTCAAATATGCATATTACTCTTTTATTAGGTAGAATGTGAAATAAAAAGAACATCCAGGTAAACTGTAAAAGTTTGAAGACCAACAATTACAAGCATTATTGGATGAAGATGCATGTCAAAGTCAAAAACAACTTGCATAAAGATTAAACTTTGCTCAGCAAACAATTTCTGATTGTTTACAAGCAATAGGAAAGATTTTAAAGACAGGAAATGGGTGCACATCAATTGAACTAAAGACAAATTGAAAACCAAAAAGTCGTAAAATGTTGCTTCAATGGTATGAAAGAAAGTCTTTTTTGCATCGAATGGTGACTGGAGATAAAAAGTGGATTTATTTTGAGAATCCCAAACCCACAAAATCATGGGTTGATCCAGGTCAACCATCAACATCTACTTCAAGACTCCACCTGCTGGTCAAACTCCAGGTGGAGGGGACAATTTGGATATAGGCTTTTATTATATAGAATTGTTACAGATCAAAAATATCTGTTTTTTAGATCAAACTCTAACTTCTGTTCTTTAAGCAAAAAGAAAAATATAAGGAGAATAATAGTTAACAGCTTTTATTACAATGATTAGTTATCTTTTTATATTAAAAATTCTCCATCTTTTATGTCTTTCATTATGTAAGAATACTTTTATTTTATATGATATGATTGTTGGTATTTGGAAGAAATTCCAATAGAATTTTTGCTTTGTATTTTAAAAAATAAAATTTGTAGTAGATATCTTTCTCACAAGCTGGTTATTTAAAGGTTAGGAAGAAAATGAACTGTAATTAGAGTCTACTTTGAAAACAACTGCATATATATTTGAATGTTTGTAAGATCAATTGGCATAAGCTATATATGCTTCAAATAGTGCTTGCTCTTCTCCTTTGCTATGAAACTGGTAACTTGCTTAAAGTTATATGGATGTATTATTTGTTTAAATTATAACTCTACCTGCATACACAGATCGAAGTGATTAGAGAAAGATAAAATACAGAGAAACCAAAATTATTATTGAAATTATGCAGTTAAAAAATCAACATAGGCATCATCTTGTGTATGTGTGTGTGTATTGGTTTATATAGATCTTGTGTAGTGAAATAAATGAGTTAATATATTTTTAAATTAAAATGTATGATAAATATTAAGTATTCATCCAATGTTATCACTGTTATATGCTACAAATATAAGTTTATAGCTCTATAACCAAATGCAAAAACCAAGTTTTGTATAATACAGAGTGGGGCAACAGTAGGTTTACAGTTGTTCATATAGAACATAATAAATAAATAAGTAATGATGTAAGAATAAACTCTGTTTAGTGTACTCTAACTGTAAAAATACATTTTTCCCACCCTGTATAATGAAGCTGTTTATTAATCAATTGCTTTGCTTACTCTTAGGCAGACGACGAATGAACTGTCACTTTACTGAATGCACCTTTTATCTTTATGACTTTCCCAAGAATACCTATTTCCCATTCCTTGTCTAGCTATCATCTAAACCCCAAGTCTAGTTACTACTTAAAGTTCTTCTATAACTCTGAAAACTTAAAATGGGCTTCCCTTTTCTATTTTTTATATATCTGTATACAAAATGTACAAATGTATACATTTGTGTATACAACAGTTCCATATTGTATTATTAAATATAATGGAGTTGTTGTTCAACAACAACCTGTGAGATAATTCCTTCAACATGTGAGATTTTCAAGACTGAAATGATGTTTCTTGTAAGTATATCCTCAGCATTTAGCTGATTGCCTGAAAAAAGATAGCAGTGAAATCAATGTTTGTTGAATGCATGAAGATTATACAATGTCCAAAATTTTGCTTCCCTTCATGCTTTGCTTACCTCCCCCTTATTGCATATAATAGATTACATTGAAGCTGTAGTAGAAAATCAATATGCTTAATGAGAAATGTTATTAAAGAAATTGAATCTGGAAATTGTTGAGCTGTACTAGGTTTAAGTGATTGATTGCCAATAAGCATCAGGTGATTTATAATTCTGCATGTGACTAAGTAAGTACATAAAATCCCTGATAAGGTTTTAAATAGTAAAAAGTCTTAAAAAAAAACACCCCAATATAGCAGTCTCCCTTATTTGCGGTTTCAGTTTTTGCAGTTTTGGTTATCCATAATCAACAGTTGACCAAAAATATTAAATGGAAAATTCAAGAAAAAAAATCCTAAGTTTTAAATTGCACACCCACTGAGTAGTGTGATGAAATCTTATGCCTTCCGACTTCATCCTGCCAAGGATGTGAATCATCCCTTTGTCCAGCGTGTCCATGCGGTATATGTTACTTGCCTTTCAATCATTTAGTAGCTGTCTCAGTTATCAGATTGACTGTCACGGTATAGTTGCATTGGTGTTCAAGTAACAGTTATTTTATTTTGTGATAGCCCCAAAATGCAAAAGTAGTGATTCTGGCAATTTAGACATGACAAAGAGAAGCTGTAAAGTGCTTCCTGTAAGTGAAAAGGTAAGTACTATACAATAAGATATTGTGGGAGAGAGACTACATTCACAAAACTTTTATTCAATGTATTGTTATAATTATTTGATTTTACTATTAGGCATCATTATTAATCTCTTATTATCTTTAATTTATAAATTTAATTTTATTATAGGTATGTAGGTATAAGCAAAAAGATTATATAGAATTTGGTACTATTGATGGTTTTAAGCATTCACTGGAGGTCATGGAACAAAGCAAAGAAGGAGGGAATATGGTAATGCATAATTGCAATTATAAAAAATATCACTATGTCATTTGTTATTTGTACTTTAAAAAATAATGCCTATGTGTCAGTATAGTGCTAATACCATACCATGCATTTGAATAAGCAAAGGTCTTTATGCAAAGAGTCTCTAGTTTATGGAAGAAAGACAATAATATTCATGGTTAATTATCAGGCAACAAGTACTATATTTACTGAATAAAGAATTTTTAAGAAGTCAAATTTAGTCATAAGAAGGATTTGTCTATTCTTAAAGGATGCAATGGATTTAGGTAGATGGCAGGGACAAGTTAAAGTTTTTCCATAGAGACAAGAATGTGTTCAAGACTGGTGTTAATTTAACATAGAGGGTGGCAAGCACTTTGGAGAGGCTGTAGTAAAGTGTGATTATGTGTGAATGCAAGGAAGATTTAATACAGAAATAGGCTTCATAGGCCAAACCAAAATTTTTAAATCTTTTTTTTTCTCCTAAAAGCTACAAGAAGCCATTAAAGTGTGTTAAAGAGGAAAGTGAAGATGTAAATTTATGAAGATCTATCTGGCTGTAATAGGAAGTCCAAGTTTACTTTTTAAATGTATATTTTCATTTAATTTATTAGTTTACATTGATTAATTAAATAGGTTTCAAGTTTACAATTCTATAATATATCATCCTCATATTGTATTGTGTTCACCATTTATAGTCTATTGTCCTTCCATCATCATTTATTTCCCCTTTACTTTCTTTTACCTGCTTCTCTCTGGTAATCACTATGGTATACTATTTGTGTCTATGAGTCTTTTGGGAGTTTTCCATTCTGTTTTTTTTTTTAATCCTTTCATCTATTTTACACAGTATCCTCTCCCCCTATCTATGACAGCTGTCAGTCTGTTCTCTGTATCCACATACAAGCGAAATCATATGGTATTTGCCTCTCTATGATTGGCTTATTTCACTTAGCATAATATGTTCTAAGCCCATCTATGATGTTACCAAAGATAAGATTTCCTTCTTTATTACAGCTGAGTAGTATTCTGTTGTGTAAATGTACCACAGCATTTTGTCCACAAATCTATGAAGGGTATTGGGCTACTTCTATATCTTGACTCAATTAACACAGAGATGCTATATTTCTTTGAAGCAGTGTTTTTGGGTTTCTTCAGATATATCCCCAGAAATGGAACCTCTGGGTCATAAGGCAGTTCGATTTTTATTTTTATTTTTTCAAGGAATTCCATACTGATTTCCACAGTAGCTGTACCAAACTGCATTCCCATCAATAGTACATTAAGGTTCCTTTTTCTCCACACTCTCACCTATACTTGTTGTTTGTTGATTTATTAATAAAAATTTTTGACAGGTGTGAAGTGATATCTCATTGTGGTTCTAATTTGCATTTCTATGATGATTAGTAACATTGAACATTTTTTCATATATATACTGACCACTGTATGTCCTCTTTGGAGAAGTGTTATTCAGGTCCTTTGCCCATTTTTTAATTGAATTGTTCATTTTTTTATGTTGAGTTGAGTTATTTATGAATTTTGTATATTAACCACTTATTAGATATATCATTGACAATGTATATTCTCCCATTCAGTGATTTGTTTTTATAATTTTGTTGATGGTTTACTTTGCTGTGCAAAACATTTTAGTTTGATGTAGTCCACTTGTTTATGTTTTCTTTTGTTTCCCTTGCCCAAAACGTTATATGGAAAAAAAATATTGCTATAAGAAATGTCTGGGGTTTTATTACCTATGTTTTCTTTAGAATTTTTATGTTTTTGAATTTTACCTTTAAGTCTTCAATCCATTTGTAATTTATTGTGTATGATTCAAGTTGGTTGTCTAGTTTCACTTTTTTTGCATGAACATGTCGTTTTCCCAATACCATTTATTGAATAGACTATTTTTGCCCCATTGTGTGTTCTTGTCTCCTTTGTCAAATATTAACTATAAAGGTGTGATGCATCACATACACAAAAGTAAGGATAAAAATCACATCATATCAATAGGCACAGGTGCAGAAAGAAAAAACATTTGAAAAAATTCAGCACCCATTTATGATAACATCTCTAAGCAAAGTGGGAATAAAGGTAACATACTTTGATGTAATAAAGGACATATATGACAAACCCACAGCCAAGATCATATTAAAAAGACAATACCTAAAATTGTTTCCCTTAGGGTTAGGAATAAGAGAGGATGTCCATTTTCAGTACTCTTATTCAAAATAATACTGAAAGTTCTAGTCATGGCAATTAAACAAGAAGAATTAATAAAAAGCATTCAAATTAGAATGAAAGAAACAAGTAAAACTCATTATTATTATTTGTAGATGACATGATAATCTATATAGGAAACACTGACAATTCCATCAACAAACTACTAGAACTGCCCTAGTTTGCCACAGTGGATGGAGTATCGGCACACAGACTGAAGGGTCCTGGGTTCAATTCTGTTTGAAGGCCCATACCCGGGTTGCATGATAGATTCCCAGTAGAGGGCATGCAGGAGGCAGCCAATTAATGATTCTCTCTCAACACCGATGTTTCTACTAGTATCTCTCTCTCCTTCTCCCCTTCTCTCTGAAATCAGTAAAAACATACATTCTTAAAATAAAACAAAACAATGAGAACTGATACCTGAGTTCAGTATTGTAGCAGGATACAAAATTAATAATCAGAAATTGGTGGTGTTTTTATTTATTTTTTATTTTTTTAATATATTTTTATTGATTTTAGAGAAGGAAGAAGGAAAGCAAGGTAAGAAACATCAATGATGAGAGACAATCGTTGATTGGCTGCTTCTTGCATGCCCACACTGGGGCTGAAGCCCACAACCCATGCATATTCCCTGACTGGGAATTGAACCTTGATTCCTGGTTCATAGGTTGACGTTCAATCATTGTGGCTCACTGGCCTGGCAGAAGTTGGTGGTATTTTTATACACTGATTATGAACTACCAGAAAGAGAAACTAAGAAAACAATCCCATTTACAAATGCAACAAAAACAACAAAACAATAAGGTACTAAGGAATAAATTTAACCAGTACTTGGAAAATTATAAGGTTCTAAAGGACGAAAGTGAGAAAGACACAAATAAGTGGAAGCATATACCATAAACATGGATGAGAAGACTCAACATCATTCAAATGACCATACTACCCAAAGCAATCTATACATTCAACACAATTCCTATCAAAATACCAATGACATATTTTGCCAGTATAAAACTAGAGTAAATATTCCAAATATGTGTATGAAATAAAAAAAAAAGATCTTGCATAGCCTCACTAATCTTGGAAAAGAAGAAAGTTAAAGGTATCATATTACATGATCTCAAACTATACTACAAGGGCATAGTATTAAAACAGCATAGTACTGGCATGAAAACAGACATAAACAGTGTGCCGCCATAAGTGTATACTGATGATAGCTCAATTTTGAAAGTGCAGTGTATTTTAATAAAGACTGACTTATTAATTAATCAAAGTGTGTGAATGCATTTGGGGGGCAACACCCTATAGATTAATGGAACAGAATTGTATTTAAAATGAAGAGGCTGTCTCAGTAGGCAAATGTAATGTTTGAAGGTGAGAAATGATAACAGCTTAAACTAAGGCAGCCATAGAAGAAATGATGACAGAATCAATTTAAGATAAATAAAAAAGTTAAATTCATAAGGTTTTATGGCAGGTTAGACTTGAGAAAAAAATGAGAAAGAACTGTAGTAGGACTCCATTTTCTGGTTATGTTTACATGGAATAAGAAACAATAAAAATGTTTTGGGTTTTGGTACAAAGATATTATTTTCAATTGTGGACATTTGAATAAAAAAGATGGTATTGATCAGTTTCAATAGAAATATAACGTGTAGTGTGACATCTTAAACATAGTAATTAAAGCTATGGCAGTAAAGACATAATAATAAAAAAAGGAAAGAAACAATCTTCATCAACTGTAGAATCTGTACAATTATTTAGCCAAGGCTCTTACTGAAAGACAAAAAAAAGGAGAGGAAAAAAGATGGCAGCATAGGTAAACACCTATCTTGCTGCCCCACACAGCAATTTCAAAACTACAAATTAATGACAGAACAAACATCATCCAGAATCACTGGAAAGCTGTCTGAGTGAAAATTCCACAAATAAAAGTAAAGATAGGACACTGTGACTCAGAGGAGCAGCAGAGGGCAGCATTGAAGATACACACTGAGTCAGAGGTATGGAGCCTTGCGCGCACCAAGCAGAGAAGGTGGGCGGCTGCAAACCCGGCTGGTTTTCTCAAACAGGGAGTGAGACAAAGGCATCCCACTGCACTCATTCCCCAGTTCTGGGTGAAGTCTGGGGAACCCACACTCATACGGGGTGAAACTGGACAGTAGGGAAGCATGCTGAAACCCAGGTGCTGCAAAGGTCGGCGAGCTTGTGGAGAGGGCGCATAAACTTGGGAACAGCAGAGGTGTGTGCAAGCGCACAGAGAGGACTAGTGATTTGCTCTCTTGTTTGGGAAACCACCGGACTGCATTGTTTTACAACCCTGGGTGAGACTTTGGGTGTGCACACTTATTTGGGGAGAGGCTGAATTATCTGGAAGTGGGTAGAGCTCGGGCAGCAGCTTTCTCTCAGAGGTGCTTGCAGCCATTACCACCTGGCACAGAGACCCAGGTGCCACATAGGGTGGAACTGATGGAAATTAAGGCTGCCTGCTCAGCCCTGAGACTCTGCCCATCCAACCTGAGCACAGCTGACCCTCACAGCCAATTGGCCTGGAGGTCAAACCCTCCTAGTGCTAACAACAATAATCTAGGTTTAACTTCAACAAGACTGTGCAACCCATAAAGGGCTGCAGCAAGAGTATCTACCTCAGGTAACTGGGGAGGCTGAGCCACTGTCCCTTAGAGAACATCTCAGGAAAGCAGCCACCATGCAGAGACATGGAAAAAAATCAGATATGAAAGAAATGGAGGGGAAAAAATGA
This sequence comes from Antrozous pallidus, assembly GCA_027563665.1. NCBI lineage: Eukaryota > Metazoa > Chordata > Mammalia > Chiroptera > Vespertilionidae > Antrozous > Antrozous pallidus. Next base: position 65,826,671 of record CM050516.1, on the reverse strand, counting down.
CTAGAGTTCAAAACCAAGGTTATAAGGTTTTTCAAGAGGCTCCTAGAAAAGGCCAATGAACTTAATGAGACCTACAAGGAAATGAATGAGACCTATGAGGATATGAAAAAGGGCCAACTAGAAATTAAGCATACACTGACTGAAATAAAAAATATTATACAAAGACCTAAAAGCAGTCTAGAGGACCGCAAGAACCAAGTCAAAGATTTGAAATAGAAAGAGGCAAAATCCACTCAGTCAGAAAAGCAAGAAGCCAAAATAATCCAAAAAAATTGAATATAGTGTAAGGGGCATCTGGGACAACCTCAAGCATACCAACATTCGAATTATTGGGGTGCCAGAAAAAGAGAGAGAGCAAGACAATGAAAACCTATTTGAAGAAATAGTGACCAAAATCTTCCCCCCACCTAGTGAAAGAAATTGACTTAGGAGTCCAAGAAGCACACCGAACCTCAATATATAGGAACCCTAAGAGGACCACACCAAGGCACATCATAATTAAAATGCCAAGAGCAAAAGACAAAGAGAGAATATTAAAAGCAGCAAGAGAAAAACAGTTAGTTACCTATAAGGGATTGTCAGTGGATGATTACTCAAGGGAAACTATGGCCAGACGGGAGTGGCAAGAAATATTCAAAGTGATGAATAACAAGAATCTACAACCAAGATTACTCTACCCAGTAAAGCTATCATTCAGAATTGAAGGTCAGATAGAGTGCTTCGCAGATAAGAAAAAGCTAAATTCATCACTGCCAGACCAATAGTATATGAAATGCTGAAAGATATTCCTTAAGAAGAGGAAGAAGAAAAAGGTAAAAATAAAAATTATGAACAACAAATACACATCTATCAACAAATGAACATAAAAATCAAGTGAATTAAAAATCTGATGAACGTGATAAACTGTGAATATAATAGAATCATGGACATAGAGAGGGAATGGACTGACAATTCTTGGGTAGAAAAGGGGTGTGGGATATGCAGCAAGAGACTGGACAAAAATCATGCACCTATGGGAGAGGACAGTGGGGGGAGGGGAGGGCGGAAGGTGGGATGGGTACCGGGTGAAGGGGAGCTATAGGGGGGAAAAAAGGAATAATATAATTAATAAACTGAACAATAAAGATTAAAATATTTAAAAAAGAAAGATAAAAAAGAATGTCACAGTAAATTCATGTTTTCCTATTAGCAGTCCTCATAAACTTATTTAAACTATGTGATCTTTCATAATTTTTAAAATTAAACCTAAAATTAAAAATTAAATCACCAGGTACTCAATAAACTGAAATACGAATATTTCTTCCACTCACACATGGACATTTAATTTTGCATATTGCTATTTGCTAAAACAAGTTCCAAAAGAATATGACCAAAGACATTTGAAATATTTTTAAATTACTGATTTTAAGACTTCTTTGAGAAGTGAATTGTAATATGCAGTGCTCTATTATGTGCAGAAAAAGTAATTTAGGAACAACATTTCTTTTCAAGCAACATACGGTTTGGCAATATTTATGAATAGATTCAATTTCACCAGTTCAACTATTAGTATTAAAACTGTATAACATATGTTTATGTGGGAAAAGAATGTTTGCTGCATATTTTATATTTGTGAAAGAAATCCAGCTTCCTCAGCCATGCCAATGCTCCCTGTTTTATTTGGCTTGGAAGATTTTGCATCATAAAGATTCTCTGATTGTACTTGGATTTTAAGAGCCTCAATGGCTTCAGGCTTATATTAAAATGAATAAGTGGTAAAGATGACTTGGAAAGAATGTATTATATTACAAATATTAAATGTGCACATTTTTAGTTGAGGGGGTAAAGAAATGGATTTTTTATTGTTTAGAAAGTCAATAGCTTTCTTTTTAAATAACTACTTTAATGGAATACTCTAATATGTTTCATATTTTAAAACAACACTGCAGGCTTCTAAAAAGTTAAAACGAAAGCTTGCTAATTAAATTATTTTATTGAAGATGAATAATTTGGGCTCTGCTACCAACTAATAGCCAAAAGGGTAAAAATGCCCCTTTCATATATGAGAGAATTTCAAAATTCAAGGGGAGGGGTTGGTTGTATTGTCACACTGTTTTAAATGTGAAAAATGAGTAACAGAGTCAGAATTTTCTACTCCTAAAATCACTCCTTTCAGTATCTGGGAACTAAATATGACTTGAAGACTTTACTTCTAAATTGGAAGTATGGCATATATGACAAAACATTTTTTATCAGAATAAATTGTAATATTTTTATCCTCACCTGAGGGTATGATTTTATTGATTCTTCTTTAGAGAGCAAGCCAAGGGGAGAGAGAGCAAGTAAGAAACATCCATGTGAAAGTGAAACATCAGTTGGTTCCCTCCAATAGCCACCTCAACAGGAAACTTAGGTATAGGCCCTGATTGGGAATTTGAACTTGCAACCTTTTGGTATACAGGACAATACTCCAACCAGCTGGACAATACATCTAGCCTTAACAAGTTGTAATATTATTTATTAATTACTGAAAGTCTTTAAAATCCAGACAAATAAGAAAAATTTTATTATGCTTTGAATGTTATCTATCAGAACTAGTTTTGCCAGATTTGTACAAAAAAGAAAAAAGCACTTTAAAATACCTAGTAAGTTGTCACACCTGCAATGGGATTCTGATTTGAATTAAAATAATCATTTCAATTGTTTTATTGACTTTGAGTGTGTTTTTTTTTAAATAAACAGAATGCTTTGATTTGAGTGGAGTTCAATTATACAGTGTGAGAATCATGTATGTATAAAACTATCTTAAGAACCGTCAGAGGAAAACTCAACAAATTGTATACAAAAAGAAAAAAAAATAGTAGAATAGTTAAGAAAGGCCTATAAAAAGCAAAACAAAAAAAAAATCAAAGAAATAAACTGAAGTCTGACATAAATACCAAAGAAATAAAGATGCTATGCAGAATTGCTTCAATTTGAATTCAGATGGATAATCATATTGAATCAATGAAGAAAAACAAACAAAAAAAATCATAAAATCGAAAGTCGTATCCTTTTAGACGGCCTTTAATAGGGAAGTCGAGACTGCTCTCCTGCCCCTCCTTTGCAACAGAAGGTTGAGCAGTGTGCCTATGTGAACAATTGTATTTTCCATCCTCCCTAGTACAGTTATTGCTGTTATTGCTCATCAGTGACCCATAACCAGTTGTGGGATTTCCAGAAATAAGAACCATTTATCTTGTACCTGCTTTGCACGGCTGTGGACCTGTGTTATAGATTGATGGAATATAGATTGGTGGCTGGAGCTCCAGCAGCCCTCTTGAACCCTGACATGACCTGAAGATGAAAGCCATGCTCTTGGAATGCCAGAAAGAAGATAGGAGTTTGAGATCTAGCTGCTTTGTGGAGAAATCATGCCAGCTGCGGACAATATATTTTATGGAAAAATAAACTCCTGTGGATTTAGTTCACTATTTTTTTCAGTCTCTTCTACTCAGTGCTAGACACAACTGCTAACAGGATAGATAGATGTAGAAAACAAGTCACAAAACTAATACTAAGAATTAGAAAACAACAGGAATCTGCAAAGGAATGGATTAAATTCACATGAATAGGTCAAACTTTTAATCTCAGTGATATAAACCACAGTATCACCTATAAGAAAATGGCTTAATGCAGAATTCAAACCAGTTTCAGGTAAATATAGTGCCAGACAGAGTTAGCAAATAAATATGACAAAGTTGAATGTCAGATAGATAATGATAATTTTTGTATAAGTATATCCCCTGACTCATTGGGTACTCATGTATAATGAAAAATTATTTATTGTATATATAAGTTCAAAATTACCTGAGAATTCTGTATTTTATCTGGCAAGTTTACCTATGAAGTTGTTGAAAGTCATAATAATATATATCAGGTTATTTTCAAAGAAATAATATCCTCATGGGGCTCCACATTTGTTATTGAACACAGTCAGCAATGCCATATTGAATCAAGCTATAGATAATGACAATATACATAACATTTTATTGGACACTTGACATGTGTCATTGGATTTAATAATCTCTCCTTTTAAAGATAAATTGACTGAAGCTTAAATCATTTCAATCAATTCATCGTGTTATGTAGCTAGTAAGTTATACAACTAGAATTGAAATCTAGGTTGATATGACATCTTTTGATTTCCAGTTGAATAAAGGCCAGATTATAATGTAATTTAGTGAATGGTGAAAATTAGAGATATTATAAATAAGATACATATAATAATGGCTAGGATTTTTAAACCTAATTTCTCTCAGGAACAAAGGATATAAAAATCTCTGCTATGCAAAGTTTTACTGAACATTTTCTTGATAAAGTGAGCACATCTGAAATAGTGCTGCATTTTATTTTATTTTTTCTTATTTTTATTGATTTTTTACAGAGCGGAAGGGAGAGGGATAGAAAGTCAGAAACATCGATGAGAGAGAGACATCGATTAGCTGCCTCTTGCACGCCCCCTACTGGGGATGTGCCTGCAGCCAAGGTACAAGCCCTTGCCGAAATCGAACCCGGGACCTTTCAGTCCGCAGGCCGACGCTCTATCCACTGAGCCAAACCGGTCTCGGCAGTGCTGCATTTTATTTCCTCTAACTCCTTCACTCTTCACTGCCAATCCTGTCAGCCAGTTCTATCCTCTAATGATGTTTCTCTCAAACCTATACCTTATATCTACGTTTGCTTTGCCTTCCTTAATTCAGCTCCCTTCTAGGGGGACTCTAAGCCCAGGAACCAGCTGCAACGAAGTTCAGGTTAATAGAAGAGCCATCTTCTGTATCTTCTAGCTCTTCGCCTGCAAACCTGTGCTTACAGTTGAAGAGACCAGGATTAGGACTCAGAGTCAGTCACAATAATATTAGAATTATAGTTTGGGTGCCAACTTCCACCTAAAACAAAATGGTCAAAATAAGCCAATTACCTTTTACAGGAATTTGGGCAGAAAGAGGATGATACACACACAAAGGAAAATAGATGAAAATAAAATAGCTAATTGAATTTAATAATCTTTGGAGCAGTGATTAAAATCAGATTGTTAACAGATAAATACATTAGCATGATTCTTAAAGTTAGATTGAATAGATAAATCTCTTCCAATTTTAGTCGCTATAATTGGATAAAATTTGGTTCTGGCATTTCTTGTTTCCAAACTTCCTTATTACTAGACGTATCCTAACATTGAATCTCTGTTGTTTTAGATAAATTGAGTATATCTTTGTTCTTTGAAACATATAATTGGAGAAAGAGAAGGAAGAAGATAGGAGAAAGAGTAGGAAGAAAAAAAGGAGGGAAGGAAGGGAGGAGAAGGAGGAGAGAAAACAGAACTTAGTTTCACTGAACATTTACAAAGAACCTCAGAGTGCAACCAGCTTTAAGAGGCTTATCTCAATAGTTCTCTCACATTCACAAAAATGAATTTATTCTATTCTTTCTTCAGTTTGTTCTTAGGAAGTGGGAGCCTAGGGAATTTAACTTGCTTGAGGGCACATAACTCCTGAGAGACTGGATATTAATTGAAATCCAGACAGTCTGTAACCTCAGCCCTTACTGAAACCACTGTGTCATATTCTCTCTAATAGTTAAGTGATGTCCTTTTATTCATTTATTTGCCTGTACAAAAGAAAAGACAGGCAAAATGAAAAAGCTTCAAACATCAGTTGAATATCAATTAGTATCATACATAATATCAGAGAATATTAAATCTATTTATAATATATAGGGACAAAATTAGTAGGAATATAACTTCCAAAGGGCAATATACATTTACAAAAATCTCACAGATGAAGTTTATGATCTAGAATCAATCAGGTCCTGTAAATACTCCAGAGGTACCACTTATTAGGTCAATAACTTTGGGATTCACTCTCTTAGCATAAGTATCTACAGTGTCAATGAAGGATAAGAATCTCTGCTTCATGGAGTCACTTTTAGGACTAATGAGATAATGAGGTAGTGAAATAATAAGTAGTAATATGAATCCATTCTATTAAATAAATAAAATTATCTTTGTAATTCATGAAAGGGCTCATCGTCCATACATAAGCCTGGTTCTAGGTGAATATAAAAAATGAGGATTAATTATGCTATTTTTAAAAAAAGGTATTTATATATTGACTAAGTAAATATATAGTAAATCCTACCTTATATGTTAAAGAATTAGAAAGGTTACTGCAAATTGTCACTGATTCCCTTTGACGTGAAAGACACTTATAATTTTAACTTTACATAATTTAATGGGAATTAAACCCACTTTTGTGGAAATAAATAAAATAATAAAATATTATAAAATGATTTATATCTGAACTTTTAGAAAATATTCTTTAATTATAAATAAAGTAAGGATGTAATTTACTAAAGAAAAATTATCTTCATCTTTCAACACATTAGACATCCATATCTAACAACAAAAATACATTTTAAGGAGATGTAATTATAGATACTTCTTAACAGAGTAGATCCCAAAAATTAATTAGACCCATTCTTACTGTCAAACAATGGAACTCATTCTAGCTAGTTTTAAGCAGAAATGGAACTTAATAAAGATACTAGGAGATATTAGGAGAGCCCTGGGGAGTGAGAAGCCAGAAATACACAAGCAGTATAGTGAGACTGGCCCACTGAAGACACCACTGAAGCTGAACAGAGAGCACCCGGAGCTTTTATGTCTGATATTATTTACATGGTGAACCCCTTATTTAAGCATAAGTAATTATAAAACAAACCGTAATTCTTAATATTTTATAACTGCTTTAGTTTATCTAGATTGGTAAATGAATTAAATTTATTTAGATAATTTGACAATTGATGTCATAGTGCAGAACAGAAAACACCAGGGTTATTTTGGGAAATGAAATAAATACCCCTTCTTTCAAAAATATCTTTGGCTATTCTCTGCAGCTTTATTTGAAACTGATAGTTATGTCTACACTATAGGTTAAGAATGCTTGCTCAACTTAATTAAATATGGCTTAAAATAAAATTGAAACTTTTAAAAATATTGAAAGTGATTTTAAAATCCTCCAAATGTATCTATTCTATGAAATATATCAAAAATAACTGTATCCAATAAAAATTAATTTACTGACTCTAGAATTTATCTGATATTTACATATATTTTAATTATCTAACTTTTCTATAATCATTTTTCTAGAAATCTGAAACTTTTAGAACATACTCAAAAATTAGGAAGAAAGCAAATTAATTTACAAGACATTCACAAAAGTAGGTCCACCATTGCAAGTTGTCCGCAGAACAACATACATAGCATACTCTTCTTTATTTTTAAAACAATATAAATGAGCTTATTTTGAGATTTTTTCAAACCACAGCATCCTAAGAATACATGGTCTTCTAGAAAATAACAGTGGAAAGGTTGATAGTAATGACAGAGATGCATACTAATAAAAGGGTAATATGCTAATTAGACCGGGTCAACCTGAAATCTTCCAGATATCTTTCTTCCTTCCAGAGAAAGCCACAATGGCAGGGGATGAAGCAGAGGTGGTTAGGGACAAGTTCAGGCCAGCAGGAGAGCAAGCAGTTAGGGGCGTGATCAGGCTGGCAGGGAAGTGGTTACATGGCAATCAGGCCAGCAGGGGAGTGATTAGGGGTGATTAGGCCAGCAAGCAGAGGTGGTTACAGATGATCAGGTAGGCTGGCAGTTCAGCAGTTAGGAGCAAGTGGTTCCAGATTGTGAGAAGAATGTCCAACTGCCTGTTTTGACCTGATCCTGCAGGGGTCAGACACACCCCCCCTCCAAGGAGTCCCATATTGGAGAGGGTGCAGGCCAGGCTGAGGTACACCACCTTCCCACCATGTATAAATTTCATGCACTGGGCCTCTAGCATAAAATAAAAAATAAAAGGCATAAAGACAAACCCAAATAGATTTTTGTCTAGGGCCATACCTCTCAAAGAATATTGCATGCTCCTGAGATTATGGTTTTCTATGACACAACAGTTTAATAGAGAACTAAACATTATTCTCCTTATATTCTCTGAGGAAAGTCCCCAAAGAACTTTAATATAAGTAAATAGAGAAAAATTGTCAAAATAAACAAATTTATATTTCAGAAGCTACCTGTTTTTGAATCATTGAGGACATGAAAAAGAATATTAATTAGTAAGATGTAACAAACAGGAGTGACTTTTGGGCCTGTGTTAGCAGTTCTTTATAATGCAGCAAAAAATAAGGTGATAGACAACGGCTTTCTGGAGTGATAAAAATAATTAGAAATTATATGCAAAGAGATCATAAAACATCAAAATCACCAAGGCAAAGGATTGTATCACTTCATTTCCATAGCCATCCCCTAACATAAAATTTTTACTTCTTTTCAACATCTAGGATGATCACTTTTTGATGGTCACTTTCAGCAGACAGCATGAACGAAACAGAAGAATACTTGGAAGTTTATTCTGTTTTTAATATTGTGGTGTTTTTTTTGTTTTGTTTTGTTTTTTGTGGGATTTTTTTTTTCCTTTGGAACTATACCCTACACTAAATTGAATCTACATTATGAATTTATAGGAGTGTGTCAGAGTGGAGAAACATGTTGATGTGATTTCATACCTATTACAGTGCTCCGCAACCTGCTTATCACACGTATACAAGTGATTTAGATCATTTAAAATCATCTACAGTGCATCTCCTGGTTAGTAGAATGAATATGACAATGTGTCAATAATTCTCTTCTACTCTGCATCCAATATTCATTAAGCTCCTTAGACTTCACAACATTTAGAGTATGTTACATGAAATATACAAATTATAAAGCAATGTCTATTTATCTACTCACATTGATGTCTTCCAAATCTAAGTTATTTAGAATAATATTGTTTCTCTTCCAGATGATGGGAGGCCGCAGGGCTCCCTGAATAGCACAGCTCAGAACAGCACTTTGTCCCACAGTTGCCGCTGTAATGCTTACTTTCTGATCTTCAGGCAGACTTAACTGGATAACCTCTATAAAGAGAAAGTGTCAGTAATGTTAATGAGCACATAACTTGTATACACCTTTTAAATACTAGAAATTAAAGCTTGCGATAAAATGAAAAAAAAGAGTAATTTTTTTTCCAAAAAAAGGTCAGACTGATATCTCAATTTAATTGATTGACAAGCATCCTCATGAGGGAAAGAACTACTAAACAAGAAATGAATATCAGAAGTAGAGTTATAGTAAGTCTGGCAGTTGTACCCAAAAGAGAAATAAATTATTTAACTGCCAAAGCGACATGTAGTGTGTCATTAGCATTGAAATAAAAAAGGATATTGTTTATTTATTGATAGATTTATAATGTAGGTGAGTTGAGATCATTGCTGGCTGGCTGCAGAGAACTCAGGCAGAGCTGAATAGATAAAACACATCATTATGCTGGGAAACATAAATTGATTAAAAAGGAATAAGATTTATTTGCAAAGTTGAGGAAGGAAAAACTAAACTTAACCAACCACACAGCAATTACGTGAAATTCTGATAGTTGCCTTTATCAGATAGTGTTGGTACATACAGCCACATAATGATCTTTAAAATTTAGAGCTAATTATAATATTCTAAAATAATCATTACTGCATTTCTTCTAATAATTATGTAAAGCAAAAATATAATTTATAATCTGGTTCTGGCTTTCCTTTTCTGTTTGCAGATAATTCTTACCAACTTTGGAAATTAATAACTCTGTCTTAGTCCATTATCCTGAGAGATGACTCAAATAATCCTACCAGTTTTCATCCAGGTGGTAACTACCCTTTACTTTTTAACTGACCTCCACAGGCACTCTATCTTCCAAAGCCATGATTGAGTCTTGCATTTTGAATTTGGTCAGTCTTATCCAGGTTGGAAATATCACAAATCACTATGTAAACTGAAATTTCTATGGTGGTTAGGGGCAAAATAATTGTCTTTTGTTCCTTTCTTGTGGTTGATGACATTTTTCATGGGTGATTGAATAGTGTAAGTGGTGCTTATACTTTGTACTACTTATGATCAGGTGCAATTATTGCTGTCTCCTTCAGAACCCTCAATCCCACATTCCCTTTCATCATTCTACCTTCTATCCTGTATTACTCTTGAGGAGGAAGAGAAACACTAACCAAATAAAATCTATATATATAAAAGCCAAGTGACAGGAACAACAGATGGCTGGAATGACTGGTCGCTATGACACATACTATGGTGGCCAACTGGTCTGATTGGGGCCCCAATCACCTCCAAATCTCCTGCGGACCCTCCTGCAGAGGGCCCAGCCTCTAATCAGGCCCCTCACCCTGACAGGGAGCTTGGCTGGCTGGCCAACCCCTCAGGGCCTCTCCCTCCCCTGCTGGCCTGGTCCCAACTGAGCCCCCATTAGTGGTGGGGTTGGAATCCATCCTCCAGCATCCCCTCCCCCTAGCTGGACCCACCCCCAATCAGCCCCCGGCAGGGGGGGGGGGAGCTGGTCAGACCTCACCATAATGAGCATCTAGTATTTATAAAATATTCAATGAATAGATCTTTAATTTGTTGGTACTATAACAAGTTAAAAATGGCACACATCTTTGTATCAGAAAGCCAGAATAATTCCTGACATGCAGATGTTAGGTTAATGTTGTGATCTCAATTGTCATAGATTAGAACGGAACAAAATGGTTTCAGATGTCTGTGGCAGCAAAAGTCAAACTCCTGAGAAATGATCTGGTGCAAAAAAAAAAAGAGGATTTTTCAGGTGCCAGCATCTGGGAGAATCGTGGATTCCACTTCCAAAGATCATCTCACCTTCCTGCTCAATACCATGGTCCCTGTAGGGAGGGGTGGGCTTTCTTTTTCTATCCAATTACCCTTCTGAGCCTGTCCATTAATCTTTCTAGCCTTTGGCATGCTCAGTGCAAGAACCGTCCCCTGCGTCATTTCTGGCACTCCCCAATTGTACAGTAACGGGATCACTGGCTGCCACACTATTTTCTGGTAAAAATAAACAGAAATATATTGACTTTTTTATGTGCTTATGTAAATTCAAGTATCTAAATCTAAAAGCCAAGGTTATTTAAGTTATCACTGTTTTGTTTTTTCAAAGAAGGTGGCAGGCACACTTTTAAACCCTAAAAGAGACACTCAGCCCAAGTTTATTTTTTTGGTCATTACATCACTGAAAGAGTGAAATGGATAACAAACATTTTTCTCAGTCAGTTTTCCTGCCAGTTTAATGTTCCCTCATGGCATTTTCCATATTTACATTTTATTTCAGTATTTTCTGAATAAGAACACAAGAAGTATTTTCAATCTGCTTTCTTTAATACTCATTATAATATCCTATCTAATAAAAAAGTAATATGCAAATTGACCATGCCTCCAATCAAGCCACACTCACAGCCACACCCACCAGCCAATCAGAACAATTATGCAAATAAACCCCAACCAAGATGACTGCTGCCACTGAGAGCAGGAGGGAGGCTTGGGTTTCCCCAGCAATGGAGGAAGCCAAGGTTTCTGCCTGCCTTGGCTGGCCTAAGCCTCCACTCAATGTTATAAAGTTTCAATTATAAAAGATACATAATCCCAACAGAAATGGCGGCAGTCATGGAGCTGGAGAGAGCAGAGGGTAAGGTTGCTGGGGTGATAGATGAAGCCAAATTTCTGCAGCTCTAGTGCTTAGACCTCCACTCTAGACTACAAAATTTCAAACAGAAATGGCTGTCACCACGGAGTGAGCACAAGGCTTGGCTCTGCTTTAGGCTACAAAATTTCAATTGTAGAACACAAATTAATCCCAGATCCTAGGGCCTCCACTTGGGTCACTGGGGGGCATGGCTGGCCTACAAACCAACCACAGGCCCCTCACCCTGGCCATCCCATGCCCCAAGGGAACCCCCACCCTGATCCAGGACACCCTTCAGGGTAAACCAGCTGGTCTCCCACCCATGCACCAGGCCTCTATCCTATCTAATAAAAGAGTAATACACAGATTGACCATCACTCCAACACACAAGAGGGCTCCCCCATGTGGTCAAAGATCTTGCCCTCATGTGGACACAAGATGGCCACCACAAGAGGGCCAGCACGGGAGGGCCATTGGGAGGTTCCAGGCCTGCAAGGGAGGGCAGTTGTGGGAAATAAGGCCAGCAGGGGAGGGCACTAAGGAGGGTCCAGGCCTGCAAGGGAGGGCAATTGGGGGTATTCAAGTCTGCAGAGGAGGGCACTTAGGGGTGACCAGGCAGGCAGGGGAGGGAAGTTGGGGGGGTGGCAGTTAGACATCAATTAGGCTAGCAGAGTTGTGGTTAGGGGGTTATCAGGATGACAGGCAGAAGTGGTTAGGGGCAATCAGGGAGGAAGGCAGGTGAGCAGTTTTGGAGCCAGTAGTCCTGGATTGGAAAAGGATGTCAGACTGCCCAGGATTGGGCCTAAATGGGCAGTCAGACACCCCTCATGGGGTCCCAGATTGGAGAGGGTGCAGGCTGGGCTGAGGGACACCCCCATCCCCCTCCTATGCATGAATTTCATGCACCGGGCCTCTAGTGTGTGTGTGTGTGTGTGTGTGTGTGTGTGTGTGTGTGTGTGTGTGTATATATATATATATATATATTTACATAAAATCACTAAAAAAACTATATTTAACCAGTTAAGAATAAAATAAATTAAAATTTGCAGAGTGTTTCTTTTATAAAAATGAATATTATAAACTACTAGTGGCCCAGTGCACAAAATTCGTGCACTGGGGGTGGGTGGTCCCTCAACCCAACCTGCCCCCTCTCACATACTGGGAGCCCTCAGGGGAGGTCCAACTAATGGCTCACCCCCCGTCTGGCAAGGCTTTATGCCTTGGGCACCCAGCCATTGCCCTGCTCAGGTCAGCCCAGGCTGCCTGCGACCACCCTGCCCCGGGGACAGGGCGCTCACTGCCACTGCCATTTCATCTCCACCCCTGCCCCACACTCACACCACTTGGCCCTGCCCCCACTCCTGATTGGTTGGTAGCATAGCCAATCAGGAGTGAAGCTATGGTCAAATTTGCATGTTCCTATTTTATTATATAGGATAGTAAGATAGAATATTATAAAAGTAACTGCATTATGTAGAATATCATATAAGAATTAGTAATAATTTTCCAATAACATTCCTAAATTTCAGCTTCTGGTTCCTACTAAAATCATGTAATATTTCATTCTAAAAACAGCATGCTGGATTGGCTAGTCTGACATTTAGAAATACAATTGCTATTAAGTCACCTTGGAATCTCCTCACTAACCTCCTGTATCTGGTATTAGGTCACACGTCACTTGAATTGGGTGAGATTTTGGGAGTTACACATTACAATACTAATTAGATAATATTAACATGTTAGAATAAATGCTGAGGTTTGGCATAACATTATATGAGACATCTCCCTGAAATGTATTTTTTGAATGATGAATAATTTAAAATAAGAATTACTATCCACGCAGAAATATTAGTATGCAAAGCTTTTTATTTAATTTGGAAATTAAATTTTAAATTGATATTAAGATTATCTCAGTAATATATATTATTAAATAATGATAGGCATTTTGAAACTATTTAGAATTTCTCTCCTGCATATTTTATGCTATGTTTCAACTCTTCCCTAATATATTACATAGAATTACATGTACAAATTCAATTATATTTACTTATTACTTATCAAAATCAAGTGGTCCTTTCCTTAAATAATTTAGTAGTAAGATTTATTGTCCTTACATAGCTATTGTGCTCATCTTTACTAATCTTTATGATAGTTGTTAACAAGTAAAGATTTCATCTCTTAAAATCACAAATGTTAAAACATTTTTATCTTTAAGTTCTAAATTTTATCAAAAATGCTTTAATGATGAATAAAAGACATAAAACATATATTTATGTATAAATGGTTGTTATATCTAGAAATGCATGAATAACCTGAAACAATATCTATGAATCTATTTATAAATTAATTTAAAACTGATTTTAAGACCTGGTTTTCTTTGAGTATGTGTATATTTGGGTGATTGTAGTTTAGTATAGAAATGTGAGTTTCAAAAAATAATAGTGAAAATAATCCTTTACCAGTTATAGATAATTTATATTTTTAAATATGCATTAACAATAATATATTTTATTCTATAATATTCTACCCACAAACTCCTTATATTGGTTATATACAGACAACTGCTTTGCAACAACTAACATCAATAAATTTAGTACCAGGGTCATTCCTTCAGCTCCAATGATAATGCGGCTTTGAAAGGTTTTTAATTAAAATTATGCATTGTACTATATCAAAAGTAATGTGATGTCATGCCAAAAGGTAAACATGTAAGCTAGCTATAATAAATAATATTGAGCATTTAAAAAATACTTTAGTGCTACTTCCAGTATGTAAATTGTGCATTCAATCAGAGGCCATTTCAAGTACTCAAGAAAATATTTCAAGCTATGGTGTTTCCTCCGATCTCATATTATGAATGAAGACTATTTTTGTCATTTCCAGACCAGCTTTTTTCATTTGACGAAAGCTAAGAGCTTGTAAAATAGTTTCTCCCTGTAGGTCTCTTTCTCATTTTCACAAGTTGGCTTAGAGGAATATTAAGAGATTACTTTAAAGGAATAAAAAAAAATGTAAGTATCCTCTGGCAGAATCTGAAGCCAAAGAGACAAGTATAGTTGAACACAACTTCAACCACAGCAGGTAAGTAGTAATAAAGAATTTGTTCCAATAGCAATGAGGTAATACGAATAGTAATAAGAATTTGGGTAAAAATAGTATGGGACTTTAAAATAGGACAGATTGGAAAAAAATATTATGAATATTTGTAATACACAAGTTAAAAAGAGATAATTTTAGTAGCTTTACTTGAAAATAAATTATTTCAATATCATAAAAACATAATTTATCAGAAAATTCTGTTCCTCTAAATACCTATACCTTTTCAACTCCCTAAATTCAGACTTATATTGAATATTTTATTTAATCTAATTAAATACTAGTCTTATGTAATCTTGTTGTCCTGATCATGCTTATGACTCCTATAAGAATGAAGCTTAGAAAAATGTTTTCCACAATACTTTAAAAATAACATGTATTTTCCCTTCTCTACTTCACTAAAAGAAATTACTAATTAAAAACAGATAATAATAAAATTATTAAGTCAGAAACACTTCACAAAAAAGACAGAAATCTTAGGTGGAATAAATTAGTTATTCTTATAATAGGAAATGATAATTACTCAAGGACAAGCTCCTTAACTAATTGGGATATCTGGTATTATCTTTTTTTAAAAATATTTTTATTGATTTTTCACAGAGAGGAAGAGAGATAGAAAGTCAGAAACATCGATGGAAGAGAAACATCGATCAGCTGCCTCTTGCACACCCCCTGCTGGGGATGTGCCCGCAGCCATGGTACATGCCCTTGACTGGAATCGAACCTGGGACCTTTCTGTCCGCAGGCCGACGCTCTATCCACTGAGCCAAACTGGCCTCGGCTGGTATTATCTTTTTTGAAGAAGTAGTTGATTTCAAGATAAATGTTAATGCTTACCTAATTTAGAGCAGCCAAGACATACACTAACTTATTATGATAAAATGTCTAGAACTTTTGATACTAATTGCTTATCTATAAACTACTATATGCTTGCATTATAATTCATACTATAAAACTCCAAGGATAAGAGTGAGAATGAAATTATTTGAAAGACATGAAAAGGGCTTAGAATTACAAGCAGAAATAAAAGTATGTAGTCATTAGAATAAAAAGCTCATTTCTTCCTATGTCATTGGTGAGATTTAAAAATAATGGGAAAATATATAAAAAGCCTTCAATAAAAGATATTCTGTAAAACAATGAAGCAAAGATTTTGTACAAAAGTGGAATTTCATTTTTATTCTCTTTATAACTCTGTAACAACAATACAGTATTATAGATATGACTGTATTTTGATAATACTTGAAGCAGTTTTACATGTTAACAATAGGTAAATCTCATTTTCTTTTTTTATGACTTTGATATTCCTTCTATGGTCTCATGAATATAGCATAATTACCATTCAACTTTTCTGCTCAACTTTCTTTATTTCTTTCAAATAATTATATACATTTGAATTTTAAAATGAAACATGTGAAGGAGAAGCCTACTCATTCAGTGATATGTATGACATTAATAACTAGAAAATAATTCTTTTTTATGAAGAATAGTTTCCATTTGACACATGACCTAACAAAATTGTCTCCAACAGAAAATTAGGTAGCTGCCCAAAGTAGTCAAGTTGATTTTTTTATTTGGAAAACTTCAAATGTGCATACAACTGGATGATTTTAACATTAAAGATGTATAGGCTGGAATAATAAGACATTAACAGTTCAAGGTATATTATACCAAAATTAACATTTCTTTACAAGTGAGTTGCTCCTTGTCAGGCTAGAGTAAGTGTCAGATTTACTGAGCACTATTTTTCAAACATTGTTCTAAATATTTACTCCATTTAATCTTCAAAACCACCCTATGCAATAAATGCTGTTGTGATTCTTATTTTTTTTTATTTCTGATGCTATTATCTTAAAAGATATATTGAAGCTTCAGCAGTCATCTTGTGATCAGATATGAATTTTCCCCAACATACTAAGGACGGCTAATGCAAAGACAGAAGGAGTTCAGGTCCTTGATCAGAATTGGCCAAAAGAGGAAAAAAAAATCTTGTCTGGACATCTCACAAAGTAGTCATTTTGAAAAGATACATACTACTGACTATGAAGTCTGAATAGCATGAAGGATAAAACCCAGATCCAAGACATGACTTTGATGCCTGCCTCAGTTTAACTTCCAATGCACACTACTTGGAAGCTTTTGACAATTATTTAAACTTTATGACTCTTAATTGTTACATCTTTCAAATAAAAGTGGCCCCTTTTAATCGTAGTGTGAAAATAAGAGATGACATTTAAAAATACTTATTACAGAACCTGGCCTTGAGAAAACTCAGAATATGCTGCAGCTGTTAAGATTGACATAGCTCGGTGTGGGGATTGGGAGGATGAGAGGATATAAACCAAGAATTTATATACATATATATGCTTATATACATAGCCCATGGACACAGGTAATAGTGGTGTGAAGACCTGGGGGGTTAGTAGGGGCTGGGATGAGGGTGGTAAAGGGGTTCAAGTGAGACCTCTGTAATACTAGCAACGATAAAAAATATATTTATTTTTTAAAAAGTGAAGAACTATTGAAGTATCTGTAGATTAAGATAGACACCATTTCACCATGTTTAGGAATGAAACATTATGGACACTTTGAGAAAGGCACTGTTTATATAAAATCATATTGGTTTTATTTTCATAAATCTTACTTAAGCATGAGAGAAAAAACCCAGGCTCATGGCTCATAAGGTAGCTTATGCTCTATTTTGTCTCTACTCTTGCATATAGAGTGCATGGCCTTGAGGTTGTACTTAAATATATGCATATTAAGAAATAAGAGACTACAGAACATAGTAATAATAACTCACTTAAACAATTACGGAAAATATTGGTATAGACACCATATATGATTTCAGAAAGTGTGATATTACACTCTATATACCTGAATTACTAAATAAATAAAATACTGAATTAACTTTCCATCTTTAATAATTTTTAAAAGGTTTTAGTAAACTAGGAAGAGAAATTGCATAGACATATGAAAGAGAGAATCTAACATGAAGAGTTTGCTGTGTACCCTCATTTGTCAGTCAGGGTAAAGCAATCAGCTAATCAATACCCATTCCTGTATGTTAACAATGTGCTCAATGGTGTGTTAAAAAGCTATTAGAGAAAAACGGAAAGAATGTTAGCCTTCAACTTATTCCTTCAACTTATCTCTAGAAACCCCAGGATGTAAATGTTGGAGTCAATCAAATGACATGTTATTTGCTCTTTCTTTAATAAGTTGAATTTTTTCAGAATTTTTAAGATTACTGTCAGTCACACAGAGCTCAATAAATGAATTCTTCCCTGCATTCAGTGTAATAGAACTGGAGCCTTTCAGACTGAAAAAAAAAAATCACACACACACAACAAAAACACTTTAGTATTGTTTGCCTACTTAAAACAATTCAGATAAAAGAGATTGCTACTTGCCTTAACATGCTGCTATTACTGATAAAACTGAAAGTAGATTCCAGAGCATTTGCCTTCACTATGAAGTTTTTCAATTAAAGATTCTCTAATATGTTACAGCAAATAGATGTGAAAGATGGGGAGTTGGCCACTTGGAGTTGGACATTTTGGCAGCTCTTCACAGTGTCTGACTAAGGTTCTCAGCTATGCAAATCCAGGAACAAATTTAACAATTCATCCAGAATTAATTAGGCTATTGGGGATTTACTGAAAGAATAAAAATCACAGAATATCTTTGTTCAGATTGGAATAACAATTTATTCATTTACATTTGGGATGACATCAGGTTTAGTCAGCTGTGAACCTGGGAATCTCTTTGAATGCACAGGTCAACAGCTTCTCAAGATTGATGAACAGGAAGTTACAAAAAGAGAGTCTGCTATTCTCAAGCCAGTCAAGCTCTAATCAGCTAATGAATTGCCCTTTTCAACTCTAAAGACATTTCTGTCTACAGAGCCTTTCTTTTTCTTGTCACTTCTAAGTTTATTGACAAATTCCTAATTCTTCTTACTTCTTGCCTCCTTTGTTTCTTTTTTTTCCTTCTTTTTCTCACAACATGCACATCACTCATATGTTTGCAAGAGGAGCATTAACTTAGGTAAGCTGAAAAGGAGTTGAGTATATTAGCATTTTGTTCATGTTGAGAGATGTTAGCATAGTCCTGGGCTTGGCAAACTATGTCGATGGGCCAAATATAGCCCACCATATGTTTTTACATATAAATTTGTATTAGAACTCAGCTATACTCATTCATTATTTATGCTATCATCTAGAGTTGCTTTTAGCTATACACTCATACACTACAAACCAATATTTAGGCTGAAAAAATGTTATTGGGCATAAGATTAAATGTATAATCTAGGTGTGGGGCATGCTATACAATCTAGATTTGTGTGAGTGCATTCTATGAAATTCATGCCACAATGAAATCACCCAAGGACAAATTTGTCTAAACTCTCTTCATTGTTAACCCATGTATTTCTGTATAGTCAGGATTGACTAGTTGATACTGGAAATGTATCTCATGAAAAAACTAAAATATTTGCTCTCTGGCCCATTTACAGAATGGTGCCTAGTCCTTGAGACACTATTTTGCTGGTTTCTACATTCCTTGCACATGAGTTAATAATTTAAATGTGATCTATTGGATTCTGCTCATTGTTTAGGTTCAGAACACTAAGCATAAGATAATTTGCATTCAGAATACCAGGAAACTGCTACAGTTTGTATATAGACCAGAGGCCCAATGCACAAAATTTGTGCAAGAGTAGGCCTTCCTTCCCCTGCTGCTGGCACCTGCTTCCCTCTGGCAGCCCCATCTTCATAAGGTTGTCAGAAGGATATCCAGGAGAATGTCCAATCTAATCGGCATATTATGTGTTAATTATTATAGATGAGTTTGTAAGCAAGCAATGCATTTTTTATCTTCTTTGAGAGATATGTAAATAACAAATATATGTTTTTATAATGACTATGACAGTTGCTACTCCTAGAATCCAAGGCAAAGTGTAAAAATGAGTTAAATATGTCCTGTCCAAATGCAATTTATTACTCCTTGATAATGGCATCCCATGGGGTCTAGCTTATCCAAGTTTATCATGTAGAACAGTTATCATTCCTTTTCTTTTTAATATTCAATAAAAATACTGATTCCCAGGGCACATTTCTCAGCCAGTAGAGAAGCAATCAGAGGATGCCATGTGAAGTTTTCACAGTGCTAATCTTGATTTCCAAGAAAGTATTTACATTTTAATAGGTAACATTTTAATTCAAATGTGATTTTAAGCACCAAATGGTTTGGATAAGAAGTGCTTTGGAGAAGGAAAATCTTCCAAGGAGCACTTGTCAGTTCTGCTACCTCCTTATCTAGAAAATCAGAGGGACCAAGATCTGACCAAGGCAGGCTTATTTCCTTCTCTTTGACTAAACCTTAGACAAAACCTACCCAGATTATAAACCTCTGATAACCCTTGTTTTAGAGCATTTATTTTAGGAAATTTGAAAACTTTGGAAATTTTTTTCTGTCCTTATGAGGTATAAATCTCCTGGTGTTTTACAACCTAGAAATGTCTTTCTCAAGGGTCATTAAGTAAGACAGTATCCCTACACCAGTTTCTATGGGAATGTGGGAGCCTAAATCTACAAGTACCAATTAACAGACACCTTTGGTCTAATCAAGTTGATTAACTTCACCTCCGCCCTTTTGTCCTTCAGTATTTTCCACTTATTCATTCCAGAGCTTGTATTAGCTACCCATAGTTTCAGTGGAGTTGAGTTCAGTCTCTCTCCCTATTTCCATAGTCTTAACTTCTATATTAAAAGCATTGGATAAACTCTTCCTTACCTTTTTAACTTATCCGGTGCAGTATTTCATTGACAATCAGAAATTAGGTTTTCTTTTCTGAAAAATTATCAATATTTGCTTATCTTAATTTCCTCTCATTCATACTTAAGACACAGGGAGTTTACAAGTATTAATGAGTGGACAAGTGACACACACACACACACACACACACAGACAGACACACACACACACATACATACTAGAGACCTAGTGCATGAAATTCATGCACAGGTAGGGTCCCTAGGCCTGGCCTGCGATCAGGGCTGGCCAGGGCCTTCCTTCATTCTGTGCTGCCCACTTGTGGTCAGCACACATCATAGTGAGCAAACTCTGCATGGGTCCAATGACCAAAGGGACAAATTGCATATTAGCCTTTTATTATATTTAGTCTATTTATAGACCATATATATATATATATATATATATATACTATTTATAGACTATATATATATAACTCTGAAAATGTATAGAGTTGAAGATTAGAAGAAAATATTGTCCTGATTTATTATTAATTCTCCCAAAACAAAACAAAAAAACCTGCATTTAAGGATTTTTACAAACATATGATTGTTCATACAATGATGGGTTTATGTCACTTAGAAAGCTAGGAATGCATTTTCTCTGCATATAGTGTAGTTTTAATTAGCTTAAAATGTCCTTCTCTTAGGACTTCTAGGCATAATTTTAAACAATATCACTACCTTGAAACTACAGGACTTTAGAAATCCTATATAAATAATGTACAATTGGAAGCTCTGCCAAATCAAATGCTATCTAAATGTCTTAAAATTCAGATTTAGGGTCATTTATCATCAGAACAACGACAAAAATGATATGAACAATTATACACTTAACACAGGGAGTGTGAATAGATGTCCTATATGCTAACCACTAAAATTAATGTACTAGACTGAAATTGCACAAATTGAAAATACATTTATATAAATTAGACCCGGCGTGGCTTTAATTTAAATGTATATGTCCAGGTCTTGGATTTACTAAGGCACATCTGCTTATTTGAGAAAAGGAGTCCAGAACAGCAATTATTAGAATCTACATCTTGTAGAGTTTTTGTTTTGTTTTGTTTTTACATATAAAAATGTCACTCTTTTATACCAATTCAATACTTGTAGTAAGTTTCTTGAATTTGTGGAGATTTCACTTAGGTATCCTATTTTTTTATCTTGCTCATTTGAGAAAAATTTTGGACAGTACTAACTAGAAAAACTAAATGCATTTCTTTTTAATAGTGTTATAGCAAAATAACCAGAGACGGGAAAACAGCAACAAGCAAGCATTCAGGAAATGCAGAAATTCACCTTTATTCCCGAAGCAGCACCACTGGCGCAGGGGAATCAGCTCTCAAAGCTGAGCAAAACCTATTCTGCTGAATCCAGGTATATATATCCCCAGATTCTGCTTCTTTCTTTTTTCAAGCAATATATATATATATATATATATATATATATATAATTGATTTTTCACAGAGAGGAAGGGAGAGGGATAGAAAGTCAGAAACATCAATGAGAGAGAAACATCCATCAGCTGCCTCCTGCACATCCCCACTGGGGGTGTGCCGCAACCAAGGTACATGCCCTTGACTGGAATAGAACCCTGGACCCTTCAGTCCACAGGTTGATGATCTCTCCACTGGGCCAAACCAATTTCGGCCAGATTCTGTTTCTTGCTTTCGGGTCTATGTGGGGTTTTTTCTAAAAGTTATTTTGCTGAAAAGTAGGTTAAAATAGTCTCCTAGCTGATACCAGCTGCTAACACCTAGTTTAGCACTTGGTTTGGGTTCAGAGACTCTGCAAGTTAGTGTTCCAGGATGTGGGTCTGCATGCTGCAGCAAGGGGTGTTGGGCTGGTAGAGATAAGCAAGCATTCTGTCACAGCAGAGGTTGGACTAAGTTGCCACTACAACAAAAGTTGGAGGCAAATCCAAAAAAGATTTTTAGTTATCCTTAAAAAATAAAAGCTTAAACTGAGAATTGCTTCATATATAAAAAAAGTAAAATAATTATTTTTGCTTAAGTAGATAAAAGATTGGGTCAATCTCTTCTGATTATTTCTAGCTTTAGACCCTATATTCATTTCTTGTAATAACTACATGTTATCAGAGTTCAGTTCAATTGTGAAATGTCACTATTTTTACATTTATGTCTGAGTTTTGTATTATTGATTTGTGATATAAAATACATAATTTATCAGTTTAAATTTGTTCATTTTAAATACTAATCTTTGATGGCATATTTTTAAAATTATATAAAATTAACAGTATATTTCAATGTACATTTATAAAATGTCAACAGAAAAAAACATAGTATTTTAAGCTTTATAATGTTTTATTTCTAAGGTTGTTATCAGATATGACCAATCACTGTACTATGTATAAAATTATTAACAGGTGGTTTTGTGTTGATTGGATGCTATTTAGTATATAATGAAAGAAAATTAAAGGATTAGTGCAAAAGCAAAACACTCCATAGGTATTTGCTATTGATAGAATTTTTAAAATATGCACACCCACACACACACACACACACACCTACATATTTGGCAGGAAACCAAAATTTAAAGTTTTACAGCATTAACATTGTAACAAATGGAACCTCTTTGGTAAGAGAGCATAAGTGGGAATGAATAAGATGAAGAAAGAATAAAATAAAACGTGTGTGTGCAGCTAATCCAACAGGAGTAATATAGAATAAAAAACAGGCAACTGAGAAAATATTTTGTGAAGAATCATCTCACCTACTGCTTTTTCCCCCTTCAGTGCTATAATAGCCTTTGATGTTAGTAGTACAAGGAATAAGAAATGATCCATATCCTTTTTATATTTTCATTCTTCTTATAAAAAATAAAGTTACTCCAAGATTCAGCAGCCAGAGATGCATGGTCCAGTGACATAATTTGGACTGTCTCAAGCTGCTCTGAAAGCATAGCTGTCATCTGAGTATGTCACTTTCCCAAGGGACACTCTCTACTTTCCCCCTCCCACAGGCTTGTTTGATTGGTGTGTCATATATTAAAGTGGTAGCTACTGACTAAGGAGGTTATGTCTGCAGCTTTACAGTTTATCAGAAAAATGTAACATAGGCTCCCAATGTGGAGAAAGTTCTAAGGGGGCGGGGGGGGGGGGGGATGTCAACATTGCCACGTTGACATTTCAGTCAAGACAGGTTCTATTCTGCTTAATAGAGGAAAGCAAAGAAATCTTGTCCCCAGAAAAATCTTCTGAACTTAAGCATCCAGAGGTCTCAGACATTAGTATGGCATGTAAATTCAGCTTTATAATCTCCTTTGACTGAGCTGAGCTACCTGTTAACATATTAGTAACACAAGCACAGGTTTAAGGCATCCCCCTCAAATGACTATATGTAATATAGGATACTTTATAAATATTTCAATTTACCATTAGATAAAACTCTAAATAAATATGTTTCTAATCATTGAATAAAACATTAAAAATATAACAACTGATAAACAATTACTTAATTGTTCCTTATCAACAAAGTGATAGCATACATTATTTAAAGTACGTGGAAATATATTATTAGTATTATTCCCACAATAAAACATGATAAACCAATATAGGTTTTATTTTATTTTTTTAATATGGTCAATAAAGTGTATTGATAATATTCTCTAAATGCATATTTACTAGCATTCCATTTATGTTGGAAACAGTAATACAATATTTCCTAGTACTGTCCAATTATCAATTTAATATTGTATAATTCAAACTTTTTAGATAATTCAAACTTCTTAGAAAACTCCATTTTGTTAAAATGGCAACACAGAAACACACTGGGATCTTTAAATAATTGCTCTTATACTCATAAAAACCAAGTGTTGTAATTATCATAGTTAAATAGAAAGCATTTTATATAATCTATATTTTTATCAAAATTCTAATGTAGTAGTTTTAAAGAGTAGGGATTTAATGTATTATCGTGAAAGCATAAAGCTGGGTATAGTAATTTCCCAGAGAGCACAATATTAAAATTCTAGTGAGACAAGAAAACATTATTATAATTTTCCCCTAAAGGCATGTTCTATAATTAGATTTTAATACATTGCTAAGAAATACTTAAATATGCTTTTAAGGAAAAAATTAAAATCCAAACCTGCCTTAAATAATATTTACACACACACACACACACACACACACACACACACACACGTACGTGTATGTATAATATTACATATCACACAGTAGGATATATTCCTAGTCACGAATTTACAAAAACTACCCTCATGGAAATCCATTAAATTAATGAAAAGTATGGATATTTGAGAGGATTGAAGGAAATTATTATAAATATGCTCTCTTGGTTTTCCTTAATCAAGACAAACAGAATAGTCCTAATCGGTTTGGCTCAGTGGATAGAGGCTTGGCCTGCAGACTGAAAGGTCCCAGGTTCGATTCTGGTCAAAGGGCATGTACCTACTGGGTACATCCCCAGTAGGAGGTGTATAGGAGGCAGCTGATTGATGTTTCTAATTGATGTTTCTCTCTATCCCTCTCCCTTCCTCTATATAAAAAAATCAATAAAATATATTAAAAAAAGAAAAACAATATTCACAACAATTTTTGGCCCCACTTTTTCAGAAATTTGGGCTTTAAGAAATGCAACAAAAGAACAGCAAATCAACCTTTGTAGTTTCTAAGGTGCACATTCTTTCAAGTTTAGTTATTCAACATTATTACTACTACTGATAACATAAATTACCCAAATAAATCATTAAAAATATAGAAAAAAATGTTCTAAGTAAATGAGTCAAGTGGAATTCAGAGCATGTTGTATCATGATGTTTGATCTACAGAAATACAAGTATGCATTTATCAGGGCTACAGATACATTTTCAAAATAGACTGCAAAAACCAGTAGAAGGTACAGAAAAGTTTCAGAGTGATGAAAAGTGAGAAATGGGAAAACAGCAATAGAAGACAAGATTTAATTTAGATAAGTGTAAGGTAATACACAGGAGTGCCAAGAGAAAGAAACAAATTGAAGTGTATTGGTTAGAAAATATAGTTTGGAGATTAACTATAGATTATTATGGGATAGATTTTGCCACATGACAGAGAAATAAAATCTAAATAAAATATTAGTATATTAATGATATTATTTTTCTATTCATACACCTGAAATCCATTTTAGCAAACAATAATAACATTAAGAACAATAATGCATTTAATAGCTAAAATTTATTGAACACTAAGTACATGCTAGACAATTGTGTTGGATTTTTATCTCAGTATTGAACACTCAGTGTTGAAGCACATACTATTACTATTCTCATTTTACTGATGGGGTTTAGATCTTAGATTAAGTAATTTTCAAGGTTGTACAGTTATAAATAATAGAGCAAAGATGATGTTTTGAAAAACAGCTTAAAATGTACAGAAGAGACAATAGAAGGAAGCATGCAACAGCAGTGAAAATTAATAAATAAAAATACAGAGTTTCATAAAACATGGCTTACACAAATGACAATAGCTAATGTACATCGAGTAGTTATTATGTGCAGATACATACTGTTTTCCAGGCTTCACTAGGTTTTTTTTTTTGTTGTTGTTGTTGTTGTTAATCCTCACTTAAGAATATATATATTTAGAAAGCAATGAAGTAAAGGGGAGAGACAGAGACTGAGAGAATCATGCCTCCTACACATACCCTAATCAGGCAGGGGTAGAGCTGGCAACTTAGGTACCTGCCCTTTACCATAATCGAACTGGAGATCCATTCGTCCTCAGAATGATGCTCTATCCACTGAGCAAACTGGCTAGGGCGCTAGTTTTTATTTATGTAATCATCACAGATTATGTGAGATAGAATTATTATTCCATTTTGACATTAGGGATACTAAAGCAGGGAACAAGGGTGTAACCTGCCTAAAATCTGGTTACACCAGACCTTTATGAAAGCCTGAAAATAGCAGGATTCAAAGGAATACCATATAGCCATTAAGTGGTGAATGAATCTATCATTCCCATCCCAGTTCTAGGAAAGTGTTATCATTATGCTGCACTGGTCCTAGCATATATAAAGAGAGGCAAATACACAGTAGAATACAAGTTAGGAATAATTCAAAGTGAAAATATGGCGATTACTGAAAAGGTATTTTCCTAGTTAATAATATCAAATATCATTAATAAATATTTATTGAAAACAGAAAATAAGCTAAGTAAATTAGAAAAATTTTGGAATAGACATGAGCTCATTGAGAAAATAAAATAATAAAACAATATGACCTCTTACTTCCATCATTGATACTACTTATTGCACACATACTCTATTCTGGACAATATTTTGGTGTGAGAAATATATTTTTGGAACAGACAGAGATAGTTTGATCCTCACAGTGCTTATATTCCAAAATATAAAAACTACTATTATACCAAGGCTCAAATATTTACACTTTTATTGCTAATTATATTCTTCCAGTTAGTTTTGAATAAAAAGATAATTATATAAAGTTAAAAGCAATTGAAAACTTTTCTTTACATACACATTTGTTTATGGAAGAAAATAATCTATTAAAATAAATATGATCTATATTTTAGATTATATTTATAGAGCTTTTAAGATTTAAATGAATTAGACTCAATCATGATACTAAAGGCAACGTCATCTGTCTTTTAATATATTTTTATTGATTTCAAAGAAGAAGAGAGAGGGAAAGAAATGAAGAAACATCAATGATGAGAGAGTATCACTGATCAGCTGCCTCCTGTACTCCCCAAGTCAGGGTTCTAGCCCCAACCCTGCGTGTGTCCTGACTGCGAATGAAACCATCATCTCCTAGTTCATAGGTCGACTCTCAGTCACTAGCCATACTGGTTGGGCCAAAATCATTTCTCTTGCTTGTCACATAACACATCCTGAGATTTAAATCTACGTAATTAGGTCAGTGTTTGGGCCATTTAATTCTAAGCTAGTCTTTCTCCCTTCCACAACACATGTCCCCCATCAACCTTCATCTATCCCATATTTAGCTTTAGGTCCAATAAGGCTCATACTAAGACTCATTTTTTTAATCTGCTTAACTAAAGGCTACCCACATTCAGTTGAAATGAAACAACAATAGCTTTAATTTTTCTGCTTTTTCTTTCTTTGTTTGTTTCTTTCATTTTTTGTTTTTGTCTTTCTCCACCATCTTCATTTGGGAGGTCAAGGATGCGGTATAGACATTTATTTTCAAATGGTATGAAATATGCTACTTTCTCATGTATTAGAGTTTTTTAATGTTTTATTTTTATTTCCATTACCTAAGAGAAATTTTGGTGGAAGAATTATAATAAAGTGTGTATTTTTTACATATATACAAATTATTAAATTTGTAAGTTTACCCAAAGGAGACAATGTCTGTAAAAACAAGTATTTTGTCCATCAAGAAATTTATAAATAATTATCATTTTTATATGACACACTAACAGTGGCATTATGAAACCCTGAAAAAAATGAGGTATGAAAGCCTGAAAATAGCAGGATTTAAAGGAATACCATATTTTCTACTCTCCCATGGTTGTAAGTCCTTCTCTGACACTAAAGAAAAGCACATTAAATCATTCAGTTCAGTGAAGTGCGGCACTGCAAATAGCAATAATGTGCAGACATATCCAGAAATCAATCTGAATTAGAGTCAAAACAAAAATTTCATTCCAGGAGAGAGTAACCATGGAAATCAATTAATGAAGCAGCTAAATCCAGCCCTGAGTCTAGTGCATCAGGTAAAAATAGCCCCCCTCTCCTTTTTCTGCCATATTACATATTTAAGTATGTTCCAAAGTTGGCACACATATGTTCTGTGATTGGTGGTTCTATTAGTGTTGAAAAATTGACCAGGCCATTCTCCTACTTAAAACTATCAATGGTTTCTCTTAATTTCCAAAATAAAATATAAGCTGCTTTAAGTCATTGTAATCGTTTTGTGATACACTCAGCATGTAAGTAAAATTTCATTAAAATTTGAAAATGCTTTTGAGTCCAATGAAAATTTAAGTCTGCCTGAAGTTGATGAGAAGGGCAAAAGGAACATTGCACAGTGATGATCATTTGTTTTTTTATTACGTGGTCAATCTAGTTCATTTGAAGTCTATCTTAACTTGTCGCCCCTAACATTTCCAATTCCTCTGTCCCATGTTTGATCATGCAGTTTTTTAGGAGGGTACCATAGACATAACACATTTATTAATGGTCATTTACCCATGGACAGTTATCCCCCAAAATGGAGTACCACCCCAGAGTGTCACTTTAGTGTGAACTTGGATTTTATACCTTCTGCACTTCATTTTACATCTTAGAATGAGAGAATAAAATCAAACCTGGTAATTATCAGATGGTTGTAAAAGCCATATCTATGACTGGCTCCAGAGGCAACAAACATTTTTCTTAGGCCAATCCGCTGTAAAATGCTAAAGTGATTTAAGTTATTAAGTGATTTCTCTTGTCACACCACTGATCCACTTTGCTGTTTGTACCTCCATCAAAAAGATTATTGACAGAACTGATTGCTAGGCCTCTCTTGCTTTGTGACAGAAACTAAGACAAAGCTGAACTCTATTTGCCCTAGTCCTTCTTCCGAAATATAACCAATCCTTAGTTCCATGAACTGAATTGTGTTCTCAATTCATATGTTGGAGCCTTAACCCCTAGTTCCATAAAATGTAAATTTACTGGGACATAGAACTTTTAAAAGGGTTAACACTTTTTAAAAAATATATATTTTATTGTGTTTTTACAAAGAGGAAGGGAGAAGGATAGAAAGTTAGAAACATCAATGAAAGAGAAACATCGACCAGCTGCCTCTTGCACCCCCCCCCCACTGGGGATGCACCCACCACCAAGGTACATGCCCTTGACCAGAATCAAACCTGGGACCTTTTAGTCCGCAGGCAGATGCTCTACCCACTGAGCCAAATCAGTTTCTGCAAAAGGGTAAACACTTTGAAATGTGTTTACCAGCAATTGAACATCCCCTGAGGGGTCCTGGATTGCAGAGAATGCAGGCCAAGCTCAGGGACCCCACCCCCGATGCATGAATTTTGTGCACTGGGCCTCTAGTATTTTAATAAAGGTGAGGGACTACACTTTTTTGATAATAGGTTTATAGGGTAATCAAGTATGAATCACTGACTTTATGATTGTAAGTTGAATTTATTTTAGAATCAGACAAAAATAGACAAGGAAAAAATGGCCTACTCTGTTGGAAACTTTTGAAACTTAACTGCCACGACATATAAAAATATTAGGTAGATATAGTGATTTAAAAACTGAACAAACTACTATTTTTTAACAAGTACTATTTAATAGTAAATATAAGGAACTCTAATAAGCATCAGTCTGAAAGTAGGTGATACATTTTTTTAATTTTATAGGTAAAATTAATGTGATTTTTATTATGTTTACCATTAATTATTTAATAAATTGGGTAACTTTAGGAGCAGAAATAATTTATCATTATTTTTCTAAATTTTTTGTTGGGAATAGATTTGATATCTAATTAGTGCTTGAAAAAAAATAGAAAGTAAAAGCCCAACTGTCAATCTAATGCTTTTTCCATTAGAATAACTCTTACCATAAATAAGAGAATAATTACAAAATATTAACATAATATTTGTTAGTATTGAGATGTCTCTTCTGATTCTTTTTATTCTTCTACTGAGTGTATGCATCATTTAAAATAATATATTTGCAGATTAATTACATTATCTATAATATTTTTGCTTTTTAAACAAGTGTTTTTCAAAGTTTATGCATAAAAGGATACATTTAATGAATTTTGGAAAGATCACAGTTAACCTATATAATAAAAGGTTAATATGCAAATTGAGCAAATGGTACATTGACTGGTCACTATGACACTTACTGATCACCAGGGAGAAGAGGGTCAATGCAGGAGCTGCCCCCTGGTGGTCAGTGTGCTCCGACATGGGGAGCGCTGCTTAGCCGGAAGCCAGGTTCACAGCTGGCAAGCACTGCAGCAGTGGAGGATGTTTCAGCAGCCTTCACTGCAGCTTTAAGGATATTCAATTGACAGTTTGGTGGGCCTAAGGCATCAGTCAGACATCCCCTGGGGGCTCCCAGACTGTGAGAGGGCACAGGCCAAGCTGAGCCTCCCCCCCCACCCAGTGCATAATCTCATGCACCAGGCCTCTAGTTACTACTTAAAAGAGATAAATCTGAATGAGCTAGGTTTTCAAATTTAATAAGCATCATCCAGAGTAATCAAAATCTTAGCTTCTAATCTAGGTTCTCAAAATTATTCTTTGTAAATTGAAATAATTTTATTAGCAACATCAAACAGCTGGTAGGGCATACAATGATAAAATATTTGCACAGTTAGTAGTTAAAATTAAAATTATACAGATTGTAGTGAGTGCTATAGTACAACCTACCTTACTATACACAACATATCTCAGTACAAATGAATGTTTCCATTTATAAATTATTGTGTTCAGAGAGAAATTACTTTTGATAAATACAAATTAGTTATAATTATTTATAGTTGCATGATACTTTTCATCTCTCAAACAGAAACTTAATTTTCACATCAAAAGAACATTGTATTGAAATGAGTTTAAATCTAGTTTCTTGATGAAATTCCTATTATAGAAGCAAGACATGCAATATTAAAAATTATGTTTATGCTGTTAATGACTAGGTTATTTTTTATTGACAAACTAATAGCTCTGTGCACAAATCCATATGCCAGTAGCTTTCTGCAGCCCTCTAGTAGCTCTCTGCCCACCCTCCTGTAACTCCCCTCACACCTCTCCATACACCCCCTCATAGCTTGCCACCCTGCTCCCTCCTGTAGCTCTCCACTGCCCGCTTGTAGCCAGTAGCTCAATGCCACCCTCCTGCAACTCTCTGCCTGTTGCCCCACCCTCTTGTAGCTCCCTCCAATGCCCTCCCCATAGCTGATTGGGTTGTTATGCGGTCGGTCATTACACTTCACAGCATAACGACCATTTGCGTATTATATCTGTATTATATAGGATTTAAAGATTGTTATGATATGCTTATTAGAAAATGCATGAGTTGAAAAGGAGAAAATATGTAAAACTTTGAAATTGTATGTTATTCATTAGGCTACAGATGTCTCAATGGCATAAAGCATTTTAAAGCAAAAAGTGACATGTGTAGTACATATAATATTTTAAATGACTTAACAAACTATTTAATAAAAAGGAAACTACAATATTTCTATTCCAAAACTTATTTCAAAGTTTTTTCACAAAAAAGTTACTATTTTAATGTCATTCTGAAAAATATAGTGATTTAAGAAAATATTTAACTTGCAAATATATTTTCCTAATTTTGTAAATTAAATTTTATTACATAATGTAAAGCAAGGGTTACTGATCATTCTTTAATGGTGATATAAAATTTAAAAATATATTACATTGTACAAATGGAGAAGATAAAAATCTTTGACAGAACTTGTTCTCTAAATAGTGCCTTTGTTTCAATGATACTTGGGATTTAAATGATAACACTGGATTGAAAAAAAAGATAAAACAAGAAACAAAACATTAGAAACTAGTATAAACTCATTTCCCCTGCAGAAACACCTTCTGATTTGTGTAAAAGTATAATTTATCAGTTATACAACTTAAATGTCTGCCCACAAAAATTATAGATTGTTAAGAGTTCACACATCTTATAGCAATGTGGAATTTAATAGCTGCAAGGAGGTGAAGCATTTCCTGTCTCCTTCATTGAAACTTAGGTGCTGAAAGTACCTAAAGTCCTTTCCCAATTTCAGAGGCAAAGAAGAGATGGTATATCTGTCTCCCTTGCAACATGTCTAGATATTTTCTTACACATTTTTGTCTATATCAGAAAACTACAGACCCTCAAAGCTTAAACTTATATAATGTGAATTAATCCTGTATACTGTATCATTTACTTATTTAGGATTTACCAAAAATAGAAGGCACATGAAGTATACATCAATTTGCACTCAATATTTCCTAAAATAACACTGCTCTTTAACAGAATACTGGTATATTCCATACTTAATGCATAGCTGTACTTCAACACATTAAAGAATTAACAACCAAAAAACCCAAATAATCAAAATAAAAAATCCACAAAAATTAGAACAAGTATGAGCCCTGAATCAGAGGGAAACAACTTCATTGTTGGATGTCCTTCATAAGGCTTTTTCATGCCATATGTAGAGCCTATATTTTTCAGAATTTACTTATACCAACCAAATGAAGTCTTTTATATATTTTTAAAGGTTTCCAAATAAAAAATAAATACTATCATTGTATGTTTGCTTCCTTTCTAGGGTTATGAATATGTCTTCTAACTATTCCCTATAGTTTTAATGAATATGTATTTTAGTAATTGGGGAAAAGGAGATAAATTGTATAATATAGATAAAAATGGCTTATCTTTTTATTTGCCCACCAGCATAAATATGATTCCAATTCTAAATCCATGAAAATATATAATAGAAGCACTATTTTTTTCTAAATAGATTTTTTCCTGCGTTGAATTTACATAAAGCTGTGAATAATATTATAAAAAATATTTGTGAAATGTCAAATAGAAGCCAGGCTAATAATTTGCTGATTTGCTATTTCTGTGTGTTATATATTTGAATCTAATATCATTTATGGAGAAAACCCAGTATGCATTGATTATTTATAATCTAAAATGACAGAAAAATTTGCCACCTTCAATATGTCAGTTGCTATTTTTCATATCATAGGTTGAACATTTCCGTGGTCCTGAGACAACTTTTATAAATAAAAGTGTATTCCACTTTTGTTACTGATAATTTTTAACATATTTCAGATAAAAATTTTCAAAATCTGATTTGATAAACAACTTCAAGGACATAAATATGGATTTGGAGAAGTGCACCCTATTTTTATTATAATTTGATTGTATCATCACATGAATTATTTAAACAATACTGCCTTCCATTTATTTAAAAGTCTTCTCATGGAATATGTGTTAATAAAAGATAATGAATCAACAAGAGATAAAATAAATTCTCAAATACATATGCTATAAATTATGATAATATTGAATTAGAAATGTAAAAATGTTGATCATATTTTATTAATCTCTTTGGACCTTTAGAGTGGAACAAGAATTGGAAAACAATATGAACATTTTAATGGTAATAATAGTGGCACTAACAGTAAGGATCATTTCAATATGACCTATTTTAAAACTTCTTATATTGTAGGCCATATACTTTTAGAATATAATGAAGAATGTGATGTCATATTAGCCATATCAGAGTCAGTAAATGCCTCAGAGAAAATAGGTAGATAATAGATGGCAAAAATAACAAGTATCCATTATAATTTCTACAAGTAATACCTGTGAAATGTTGTATTACACTAGAGGCAAAGTGCACGAAAACTGTGCACTGGGGGCGGGGGATATCCCTTAGCCCAGCCTGCACCCTCTCCAATCTGTCACCCCTCAAGGTATGTCTGACTGCCCGTCTACTGATCCTAGTAGGATCAGGCCTAAACGGGCAATCAGATATCCTTCTCACAATCCATGACTGCTGGCTCCAAACTGCTGACCTGCCTGCCTCCCTGATTGCCCCTAACCGCTTCTGCTTGCCAGTCTGATCACTCCCTAACCACTACCCTGCCAGCCTAATTGACATCTAACTGCTCCCTTGCCAGCCAATTTGCCCCCAACTTCCCTCCTCTGCCAGCCTGGTCATCCCTAACTGCCCTGCCTTGCAGGCTTAATTGCCCCCAACTTCCTTCTCTTGCAGGCCTGGTCCCTCCAAACTGCCCTCCCTTGCTGGCGTGATCACCCACAACCTCCCTCCCTTGCAGGGCCTGGAAGCTCCAATGGTCTTCCTCTGCTGGCCATCTTGTGGTGGCCATCTTGTGTCCACATGGGGGCAGGATCTTTGACCATGTGGAGGCAGCCCTCTTGTGTATTGGAGTGATGGTCAATCTGCAAATTACTCTTTTATTAGATAGGATAGAGGCCTGGTGCATGGGTAGGGGCCAGCTGGTTTGCCCTGAAGAGTGTCCCAGATCAGGGTGGGGGTGCCCTTGGTTGAGGGGCAGCCTGGACGAAGGGCCTGTGGAGTTTTGCAGGCCAGCCATGCCCCGCAGCAACCCAAGTGGAGGCCCTGGTATCTGGGAGTAATCTATGTCTATAATTGAAACTTTGTAGCCTGGAGTGGAGCCAATCCTTCTGCTTGCTCCAGGGCAGCAGCCATTTCTGTTTGAAACATTGTAGCCTAGAGTGGAGGCCTAAGCCATCAATGGCAGACTGAAAGCTTGGCTTCCTCCATTGCCAGGGAAACCCAAGCCTCTGTTTTCTCCAGCTCAGTGGCTGCTCCCATTTCTGTATCTTTTATAATTGAAACTTTGTAACATTGATTGGAGGCCTAGGGAGGTAGAAAGTTTGGCTTTCTCTGTTCCTGGGGAAATCCAAGCCTTCCTCCTGCTCTCAGTGGCAGCAGCCATCTTGGTTGGGGTTTATTTGCATAATCTGTTCCTAATTGGCTGGTGGGCATGACTGTGAGCGTGGCTTGTGGGCGTGGTGAAGGTACGGTCACATTTGCATATTACTCTTTTATTAGAAAGGATTTTTATTATTGAGGAAAGTTTACTGAGTAATTTGATAACTGAATCCTGTTTTCAGTTATATCAGTCTTCTGCATATAAACTATATGGTCTATAAAGTTTTATTTTTACATTATTATTACTTTATTTTCATTATGATGTAGTAAATTCACACATATTGCAAATACATAAAAATTATGAGACACATTCACTTCTTTCCTTTCTTTGTTATCTTAAATTTGTTAAATGCTGTAAGTGATTGAGGAATATAGTGTAAGAGGTCCATGGACCCCCTACCTAACAAAATAACCACAACTGGTAATAATCAATTTTCAAAAATAGAAAAATTCTGGCCTTGCTGTTGTTGCTCAGTGGTTTAGCATTGACTTATGAACTGGGCCCTTGTTAGATTCCTGTCAGGACACATGTGTGGGTTGTAGGCTCATTCCTCAGTGGAGGGTGTGCAGGAAGCAGCCTATCATGATTCTCTCTCATCATTTATGTATCTATCTCTCTCCTCTCCCTTCCTCTTTGAAATCAATAAAAAGTATATTTTAAAAAATAAAAATCATAAAATAAAAATTCTGAAAATTTTAACAGCAGACAGCACATGGCAATACACTTGTTCTAGAAGAATATATGCAAACCAGTTAGAAGCTGAGCAAGATCAGGAAAATATTTAAAGAGAACCCTACTGTAACTATTGACATATTTAAGGGTCCAGGGTATGCATACTCCAGAATACTTTCTTGAGTTACAATGTCAGAGGATGAACATTTTCTCTGTAGGTAAAATATATTTCACCAAAATATTATGGCCAAATTTTTAAATAATAAATAAGTAAAAAATCAAGGGACGAAGATCCCTAGGGCAGGGAATCAATATTCAGAGTTGCTACAGTATATTGTGCAAATGACCATTTTTCTTCTCAATTCATTCTATAAAGTCAATATTATCTTACTACGAAAATTATGTAAGAACAGAAATTATAAGAGTATCTCTTATTACTATACATGCAAAATTTTTCAACAAAATTTTTCAAGCAACTTAATCCGATATAATAAAGAGCTAATATCCTAATTAGATGGGACAGCAGAAGGACTTTCCAGAATGACCAGTGGGTGAGGGCGAGCCATAGCTGAGGCAGCAAGGGCTGCGAAGGCCTACACGTGCACAAATTTTGTGCATCCAGCCTCTAGTCAGCAATATGTAAAGAGGACTATACATTATAACCAAGTGGGATTTATTCCATAAATCTAATATTGGTTCAACATTTGAAAGTGAATTAATATGCATCAATAGGATGTACTGAACATATCAATAGAATAAAAAATGCACGCTCATTTGAATAGATACAGAAAATACACTTCACATGATTTATATTCTTTGT
The DNA here is from genome assembly GCA_027563665.1 of Antrozous pallidus. NCBI lineage: Eukaryota > Metazoa > Chordata > Mammalia > Chiroptera > Vespertilionidae > Antrozous > Antrozous pallidus. The sequence goes on along the minus strand of CM050516.1, from coordinate 65,790,218 downwards.
GATAAAAACACTAACTAGAACTTCAGGAAAACTTCCTAAAACAGATGAATATCTATAAAAATCCCACACTGACATCATACTTAATTTGAAAAACTTTACACTTTCTTCTCAAGATCACAAGTTCTTTTCAATATTATAGAGAAGTTTTCGGTGGATTTAGATTAACTATCAATGGGAAAGAATTTCTTTTAGAGAATTATAGAAATGTTCTAAAATTGATTGTGGTGTAGGTTGTACAACTATGTGAATATACTAAAAAAAAGAATTGTACTCTTGAAATAGGTATTCAATATGGTATATGAATTAAACCTCAGTAAAAGTGTTTTAAAAAAGTAATAATTATAGGGGCATAACCTGTTCTTATGTATAAAAAATGCTAGTTTACTATTCTTAATTTCAATTAAGTTAAAATATTTTACAAGTTAAGCTTCCCACTGGTGTCTATGTAATAACCACTATAGACTTCACAATGACAATAAAGGTCTCATCACAGAGTTAAATCAAGACTAAGTGGCTTTAAAAGGGAAAATCAGAGACTCAGTGCCAGTAGTTGCCTGATATGAAAACACTGAGTTGCCAGGACCAAATAAAATGTTTCCTAGCATAATGCATAGTCAATAAATCCAGAGAATATGTCTGAAGTTCCCCTAAACCAGTGGTTGGCAAATTCATTTAGTCAACAGAGCCAAATATCAGCAGTACAATGATTGAAATTTCTTTTGAGAGCCAAATTTTTTTAACTTAAACTTTTTCTAATGCTACTTCTTCAAAATAGACTCGCCCAGGCCTTGGTATTTTGTGGAAGAGCCACACTCAAGGGGCCAAAGAGTCTTATGTGGCTCGTGAGCCATGGTTTGCTGACCACTGCCCTAAACAACTTGGTGATTTAAAGGAGCCCTATTTTCTGGTCAACTTATTGTAAATAGAAATAATTATACAGTAAATTATCCTATATATTAAAAGTGTAATATGTAAATCGACCGAGCAGCAGAAAGACCAGTCAATGGGGGGCAGGGCCAGCCACGGCACTTTCCAGCAGTCAGAGGGAGGGATTGGCGATGGAGAGGGGGGGTAGTGGCAACAAGCTGCATCAGAGAGGTGATTGGGGGGCCCACCCAGACACCTCCTGCAGAGGGAGGCCACTAGTGTAGTCGTGGTAGGGTGATGGAGCCAGCCCTGAGCTGATCCCACAGAGAAAGGCTGGAAAGAGGCCACAGTGGGGTGATGGGTGTGCTGCTGTCTCCTGATGCAGATTGCACCACCAGGCTGCCTCCCACAGAGGGAGGCCAGACTGGGGCTTAGGTGTGCTCCTCATGGAGGACATCCCCTAAGGACTCCTGAACTGTGAGAGGGTGCAGGCTAGGCCGAGGAACACTGCAGTCAGTGCATGAATTTTTGTGCACTGGGCATCTAGTGAATAATAATAGTTAATGATGTAAGGGCAAAAACAAAATATGTGTTTTACTCAGATTCATGTTATTCCTAGTTTCTCCAGGAGTGTGAAAGGTGGCACTGCACAGAAAATTGAGGTGTGGGAGTTTCAGAGAATGTTGCTCTATAGGCAGTTTTGTCAAAAGGCATTTTCTGGTTAAGGCCATTAGAGAAAAATTGGGTAATACAAGGTCAGATGATTTTTTTTTCTTTGTGATATTATTTTGAAAAGCTAATTTTCATCATAACTTTCAAATTTTCTTTCACAGAAAACCCTTGAATTATTTTCAAAGTGAAAAAAATAATGCATGCCTTAGGAAAAAAAAAAGGAAAGGTTAACATAATCTGAAATCCTACAAGAACAGTGACAAAAACATATTGATTATCCATGTAAAATCACAACACACACAGACTCATCTCTGTATAACAAACACCTTCACAGATATTTAAAGGTTTCTATTAATTTTATTAAGCTCCACATGGAATTTCAAAACTTACTTTAAATCATCTAATTTTAAATTTTCTTTATCTATTGACTAGTAGGCTGACGAGTTTTTTCTATGTGTTGGTCACTTGCATTCCTACTTCTGAAATTGCCTATTTTCCCAAAACAATCTTTGGGAAAAGCTGTTTCGGGAACTTCCCAGCTGAAGGGACTACTATGCAGTGCGTGGGCAGCACTCATTAAAGTGTGTGAAATGGTCTGAGGTCACCTCCTGACACACTTTCTCACACAAAGACAATGTAAATCCAAACCTGAAATCCTTATTCGATGTCCTCCAAACCAGAATACACAAAGAATATTATATTCTGAATCCTGTGGGAATTTTTTTTTCTTGTCTGTTAAAAGTGAACTCCATCTTCCTTAATTCTACATCCATTTCATGCTTAATGTTCAGACATAAAACATTTCGCAAACAATATACAGAATGAGGGCCATTGTGAGAAATTAAAAAGGAAAAGAAAGAAAGGGGGGAATCAAATCTCTTAATCCTTTAACAAATCTTCTAATCCACCAGCCTGTGTTGGGGAGTGCTGAATGCTCACTCTGTGATCAGAATTTACTGTGCTGCTCAGTGGAGTCTCACTTCTTGCCTTAAATCTGATACTGTCATCTGCTTAGTTTTGTGGTTTTTCCAATATCACCTTTACTTCTAGAAATAAGGAATCAGAAATATATTAACTCTAAATACAAACCAGGGTTTCTGCACAAGGAAAAATAAAGTTTGCTTTACTTTTGATGATAGAAGTAAACAGGTGCAGTTTGATTGTGAAACAGGTGTAGATGAATTGGGAATTTATTTTTTCACAAAAAGCCTGAGATATTTTTTCTCTTTACTATATGTACTAGGTATAAAGATAAGTAATTTAAATACTTTTTTCATTCCTAGTTTGAAGCCAATTTAATAAAGAGTACATTTAACAGTTTTACTAATTTTCAAGCAACACTATTTTGTAGTAAAGCACACTACATAAAATGTTTGAACAACTAATTGTTTTTGATTATTTAAATGAATGAATATAGTTATATTATGAATACAGCTCTAACTACTAAAATGAGAAACACATTTTGAGGAGGATGTTAGTGAGGGAAAGGGGGAATAATTCCTTGAGAACCTACTACTTGTGAGACATCCTATGTAATAAAGAGTTAATATGCTAATTAGACTGAAAGGAGGAACAACCTTCTGTAAGGACCTTCTGGAACAACCAGTGGGCAGGAGGTGGGGCCACAGGGCCCCTAGGCGACTTGGGCCGAGAGCGCAGAGGCAGCTGGGACTTCAAAGGCCTATCCTTGCATGAATTTCGTGCATCAGGCCTCTAGTCTAACGATATTTAGGTTTCCCCCTCTATTAAAAATGGAAACTGAAATGCAGAAAGGACATTAGGGTGACCATAAAAAACTGATAATATTAACCATTACTTCATTTACTAAAAACGGGCCATTTCACATATTTTAAAAATCAAAGCATTCTTATCTAATGCCCAAGTATTTGATAATAGTTAACCTTTCTCTCTTCAATGAAATACTCTCCTCATCCGGTTTTCCAAATTACACACTCTAGATTTGTTAGTTTCCAATTTCATAATTTTACTGCCTATTTCTTCTCTTATCTTTTTATTGGATGGTTTTCATTTTCCTGATTTTTAGACAGTAGAGTACAGAAGCACTCACAACTTAAAATATTCATATTAGCTTCTCACTTTTCACTAACTCTGTGTGGTTGTTTTAATGCAGACTCCAGATTGATTTGAAAATGTTTATGGCTTGCCCTAATTGGTTTGGCTCAGTGGATGAAGCGTCGGCCTGCAGACTGAAAGGTCCCAGGTTCAATTCCGGTCAAGGACATGTACCTTGGTTGCAGGCACATCCCCAGTGGAAGGTGTGCAGGAGATAGCTAATCGATGTTTCTCTCTCATTGATGTTTCTTACTCTCAATCCCTCTCCCTTCCTCTCTGTAAAAAATCAATAAAATATATTTAAAAAAAGAAAATGTTTATACTAGAATAGAGAAAAACTACTAGATTAAGATTACATATATTGTTTTTATTTTTATCTGAAATGGAAATTCACTTTGTTGTAATAGACTTTCCCTATGTTTTGGAAAATAGGCTTTATTAGACCTAGACACATTGATTCTTGGTTAAGACATCAATCATTTTATAGACATTACCTAAATGTCCATACTTCAAACTGAGAAGTTAAATTTTTGTCTGTTTATTAATGGAAATTAGCAGATCTACATGTTTGCAGATTATATTTTCTTAGATATTTTGTTTCCTAAACAAACATTTAGACTATGTTGAGGACTTAGACTGTGGAAATTCTACCTCTGAGAATATAGATAGGAAAGGTGATCTCTTCCTTTTCATTATGAGAAACTATTAGTGGTTTTAGTGGCAGTAACATGCCTATGTTAATGTGGAGCTTAAAGTGATAGCAAGCCTTATCTACTCTGGTTTATGCCGCAGAAAAGACCTCCCCAAAGTAGACAGACATAATGTCAAACATATGTATACTTTTCCTGTCAATGTTAAATGAATACATCTTACCTAATAATACACAGACATATAAATTGACCATACCTCTGCTAGGTCCACAGCCAATCAGATACTGCAAAGCCAAAGATGGCAACCGCCCAGCTGCTCCAGGTGTGGAGTGGCCAGGCGGGGCAGGAAACCTGTTATGAGAAGAAGAGCAGGGGGCAAAGGGATCTACAGGAGTGGAGTGCCTCAGCAAAGACAAGACTGCAGACTGCAGAGTCTGCAGCAAAGAGGAAGATGCCAGACTCTGGCTGGAGCGAAGGCCTGGGTCCCGGGTGCCAGAGGAAAACCGGTTTGGAAGCCAAGGGAACAAAGGCCTATTGCATGAATCTCTTCATGCAATGGGCCTCTAGTTATCAATAATTTACACTTCAAAACTTCAATAGGATCAAATAAATAAGACTGACCTCTTTAGAAAATTGAGACCTTAGAATTGTATAATTGTGCAAAGGGGTCTATTTAAGTGAAAAAAAATGCATTTCTTGTGATCAGTCCTATATAGGTTATTAAATATAATTTTAAATATAACAATGTAACAATTTGTCTTTTTTAAAATTTTAAATGAAGTGAAAAATGTGTTTTTAATTATCACAATATATATTTTTTAATTTATAATATTATTAATTTCATTTTATTTTTATAAGGATATAATTTTATTATCTTTCTATATAGGTAAAAGTTTTTTTGCCAAATACATATTCACATATGTAAAGATATGTCTTTTTTCCCATTGAATAGATTATATAGTTATGTAAATTTTTTACAATATAACATATGTGACCAATATAATAGAAAGTATGTATTATATCAATTTGATTTGGTAAAAAGTCATTCTAAAATATTATAGACTTTTATTATATGTGACAGCATCTTCCAGAAAATAATCTACATTTATTGCCTGATGTTTAAAATTATTACTTTTTGTGCCTTTCAAAATAAACTGACATGGTTTAAAAATATTTGTTGTACTGTATTTATAAATAATATCATGAAATTTAGAAAATTTGTTGTTTTAAAAGAAATTTCTTTAAATATAGTGGATTTGGCTGATCTAAAATTCAGTAACTGAAAAGAGAAAATGGAAATGATCTTTAACATGTTTTCAGTTTATTATTAACTAGGGGCCTGGTGCACAAAATTCATGCACTGGGAGTGGGTTGTCCCTCAGCCCAACCTGCCCCTTCTCATATACTGGGAGACCTCAGGGGATATCCTACTGAAGGCTCAATCCCGCCTGTCCAGCAATTGCCCTGCAATGAGGCCGATCACTGGCTCTGCCCCAGCCCTAGCCTTGGGCAGCAGCCATTGTGGTTGGGTAAATTTGCATATCACTCCTGATTGGCTGGTGAGCGTTGCTGGTGGGTGTGGCTTATGCTATAGCAGAGGTATGGTCAATTAGCATATTACTCTTTTATTATATAGGATGATATTGAAAGTCTTAGAGATATCTATATAGATTATATATGGAATTTATTGCAATTAATGTATTTTCCTAATCTATATTTTTGGTTTAAAATAATAGAAGATTAAGTCAAAACTCATTATGATTACTTTGAAAACTAGTAGAAATTCATTGGTTGTATTTGGAAAACATTGAAATAATCCATATACAAACTTGTATTTAATGAAATTAAAATGAACCCTCAAACTTTATTTGGTTAAAATATAAGCTTTTTTTGTTGAGTCAGGTAGTGGAATCCAAGCCCCACATGCCAGGTTATTCCTCCTTCCCTAAGAACAACTTCTGACCTTTTGTAATATAAAGTCTACAGGAATCCCTTTTGTGATATAAAGTCTACAGGAATCCCATGAAGACTGTGACCTCATGGACTAAGACAGAAGATATAGTGCATCAGAAAAATAAAGTGAAATGAAAAAAAAAAAGGAAAAAAAAAGTGTTATCCATGGAGACAAGATTTTCTTCGGAATAAAGCTGCAGCAGCGTAATCAAGTATCATTATACTGGTTAGCCAGGGGTCAAAGTAATTGAATTTTAAAGAGGCACAAAGGATATCGGGTGAATTAAATTATAATCAGTAAGTGATAACATCTTATTATACATAATATGGATACAAATATACATTTTAAAACAGACTTTTAGATGTCTTTTTTTTTTTTTCATTTCTCTCTGCAATAGCATGTCTAGCTTCCACCTCCTTGCTTTAAGGATTATGTTGGTGTCTAGGATTAGTTCCCAGATATGTTACCATTATTTTTATCCTCTCACTGATGTGAAAATACAGCTGGAAAATTAAATGCAAATGCAAACATTTTCCTTAGTAAAATTCTTCCTACTCTTTAAAAATCTCTTTATTTATTTTAATGATGAATTCTATTCAACATCTGTCATTAAATTTTAGTTAATTCACAACATGGATCTAATTCAAAGTCAATAGTCAGATAATCTAAGTCTTTTTTAAATGTTGCTTTCTAGGCTATAATGATTGGATTTAAAATGTTTTTTCTCTCCTCTACAGATAAGTCTCATTTGATGTTCAGCTCACATTTCATAAATTTCCTTTTAGTTCACTTATTTTTACTGATTTTCCCAACCAGTTTTTAAATATACTGATATATGTAAATTGTAATGATGTATCTATATATATAAAAGCCCAGCAAGTAAATGGTGAAACAACCAGAACAACTGGTCAACCAGTCTCTATACCACTAACTGACCACCAGGGGGCAGATGCTCAACACAGGAGTTGCCCCCGGGTGGCCAGTGTGCTCTTACAGAAAGAGCACTGCTCTACTGACCAGGATGAGAAGCTGCTCCCACAACGGGCTGATACCCACAGGTCATGCCCCCTCCCACCAGTGCATGAATCCGTGCAGTGGGTCTCTAGTTTTTATATAATGGCATTGCTGGTCTATCAATATGCAGAACTAATCCCATGAAATGTAACTAGTTACTTCTTCCTACTAGACAATTTCCAGTATAATCATTCTCACAGTTTTTATTCACTAAAGTATATTGAATTATATTCTTAGCCAATTTTTAAAAAAGTATATCTCATCAGGCATGATTGGTTAGCTTTTAAAGCTAAATATACTGTCACAAGAAGGAAATCATGGAGGAATGTTAATCCATTTGGGCTCCCAGAATACCACTGAGACTTCTGGGTTCTGTATAGCTTAAAACATGTCTTTGTTAAAAATACTCAGTGAAATCCTTACATTAACAGAAGACCTGACCAACTACATTGCTTTCTAGAGAATATATCATTTTACAAGAACAGAAATCTGCAAGCCAAATCCAGAGGCCAGCCAGAAAGTAAATTTCTGAGATAAGTACTTGTAAAGAAATGAGAATATTTATATATTGAAACGTTTTTAGTTAAAAGTCAGGATTCTAAACACATTTAATTAGCAGTTCCCCTATCTACAAAAACATAGATTAAAATAAATAAAGCAAAATATAGTCTGATAAGAAAAATTTTAGCAGCATATAGAGGGATTGACTATAACATTGACTATGTTTATTGGACAATTTATAATTTTTATAAAATAGGTAATTGGTTCTTTTTCTCTCTGTTCTCTGAGTAGGAGATCAATAATCTGTACCAAACAGAATATTAGGTAAGGCACATGTCTTTAGGGCATCCTAAATTTTGAGACTTTTGTTCCCTTTGCTGTCTAATAATCATTCCATATACATATATGAAATTAATATTTAAAAGACAACAACTGGGATTTTGGGGAGAGAAATATCAAATGTGCCTGGGATCCTTAGAGGTAAAATGGCTTCAAAAGCTAAAATAACTTGGCAAACTGAGATTTGGGCTTAGCGGTGTGAACATCAATCTACCCATACAACTGTTTCTCTAAAAGTGGATATTAACCACTATCCAGTTTACACTACACAGACCAAATATCTGGACAAATGTCTGGATTATGAAGAATATATTGAAAAAAAGAAACCAACAGCAAACCAACATCAGATTTTGAAAATGTTTCATAATCAGATGGGAAGGTTCCCAGGAAGAAGAAACATATATTTCAAAATAATTATACAGAAAAAAGAGTTAGTGTTTGGGTGCTGAGTGAAATTTAAAATTATATAAAGGAGAATTATAAGGCTATAAAAAGACTAGTACTTTTGAAAGAATATAAAAGTGAAATGACACAAAGAATACAAAATAGCACTAGTAGAATTAAATATGTATATGCATACATACACACACTCAAAGCAATGAGAGCAGCTTTTATCATGCAAATATCAAATGACTTTGTTAAAAATAAACTTGAGAAGATTTTCCTAAGTATTTAAGGAAAATAAAATAAAATACAAATGAATAGATAAGGAGATTGGAGAGCAGATCAAACTGAAATGGTATTTGTGATCCTGAGAATATACCAGAACAATCAAGAAGCATTTTTAATAAGTAATAGAATTTTTAACAAGAAAATCATCTCTCTTTTGGGGCCTAAAACAATACCTATGTACATGGATCACAAAAATTCAATATATTACAGACAAAATGATTTTAAAAGTTAATGAAAATAGTCATATATAGATAAAACTTCCACACATATAGGTCTGTGTATGAATATACTATATTTATGGAGGAATAATCATGATATATAACATAACCATAATATATAACATACTCATAATATATATAATCACAATGGCTTGAGCACAACAAAAGTTAAGAAGTCTAGTTAAAGTCTAGAATTAAAAACAGTTACCATCTAAACTGTTACTTGATGGGTGAATAAAATATGTGAAAATATTAGGTAATAAATAATTAACATAGAAACATATTTGTGAAAAATACAGAAAGCATACAGGTAATATAATTATGTGTACAAATGATAACCTTTATAATTTAAATAAAAATTTTAAATTGTCAATTCTTCAATCCTTGGAGTTATCTGGATATTCAAGGAGAAATATTATTTAAATCATAGAAATGATGATAATACTTAATGAATAAGCACATTGTGCAATGTTGTGAGCACTTTAAATATTTAGACTCACTTAATTCCCATACAAGCCTAAGAGGTAGGTAGTATTATAATCCCATTCCATAGCTGAGAAAGAAACACACACTAATAACTAATTTACCCAACAACAACAACAAAAAACCATTGAGCGGCAGAGTCAGGATGCAAACAGAGGTTATCTGGCTCCCAGTGCACTAAGATATTCTGATTTCACAGTGGATTCAAACAGAAAATGTTGAATTTTAGTGGCATGGGAAATGCTGACGTGATGATAATTGAAGAAAATTCAAATGTAACTATAGCACATAATCTGAATCTAATTCTAGGGGTAGGAGCTGAATGGACTGGGTGGGGCAAAAGTAGGTTTATAGTTGTTAATATGGAAAAAACACATTAACTTATAAATAATAATACAAGAATAAACTGTTTCATGCACTCACAACTGTAAACCTATTTTTCCACACTATGTGTATACTTTGAACATAAAAACTGTAAGAAAATATTAATAGAGGTTTTGACTCTACTAGCATCGCCTATGATTATTATTTAAAACATATTTTATGAAGACTAAATTCTACACTTTTCATTATCATAAATGTTAATTGTACATGATTTGAATATAGTAAGCTAATTTACTAACTTGCTACATAGGTAAATAATTCATCTGGAAGGTGATATTCTCAAAGTGCTGCAGATAAAGAAGGACACTTTCAATCAAGAAATTCTAACCTACCAGGAGTCAATTACCACTCTGGCAAGATATCAATATGCAAATTAAAGATTTCATGTAATTTTTATTTTGTCTGTCTGGATAAAAAAAAAACAATAAAGTACACTAAAAGTATAGTATTTTTTGCATTGTATATAAAAATTGTAGTTTAAAAATATATTTTAAGGAAATATTTCTATTATACAGAAAGGCATTGCTGCCTATTCTAGGAGGTAAGTATAATACTTCTGAACTGAAACAAATGTGAAAATTACAGTGGCTGAGGATTTACTCAGGGGAGGGATCCTGCTATTCTCTGACCTTATCAAGAGATTTGACAACTGACTTCTTTATTTATATCAACAGATTCTGTATTTTGAGATAATAGTTGTCTTTAGTAATTCTTTGTTTCACACATTTTTTACATGATTTGGATTATTGTTAGTCCTTCACAAGAAGGACACCAAAATTACATATAAAGGGAGATTATGTGTTAGCATATCTACTCCTATTAGATTCAGCCAGAATAATTTATAGTTGTAGCCCCAGTTAGACACATATCATTCTGATTCAGTAGCTTTGGAAAGGAGGTAAATTATTGAATAAAGCAAGGCTGGGCTATTTATCAAATACCAATTTACCTTAGTCATTTTGACTGAATGGCCAACCTACCAAATTGCTGAAGAGTTTTCTCACAGTTTTTATTTGTTCCCTGACAGCTTTTGTCCCTGACCCTGACCCAGTTTCTTTACATGAAATTGGGTGGATTATTCTTTCTAATCTCATTTGTTGTCTACTCTGTTTTGAAAGTATCTGCCTTTTGTCTGAGTATGTCCTTTCCATTGCCATCTCAGCATTAGCCTCTCTTTGTCATGAAAGTAGCAGCAGGGAAGTGGCAACAGATAAAAATTTTACATATTAGAGGTGGCTTTCTGGAAAAGGTGACTTCCTAGTTTTGCAAAATCTGAACTAGAGAAAGGATAGGAAAGGGTGTTCAAGACAAAACTTTATTAAAGTCATGCATTAAAACAAAGCATGGCTAATTTCAAATGTGTTGACTCAAAATCCATAAGAATAGAAAATGCTACAAACAGAAAAGAGGGAAACAAGCAAAAATATGCTCAGAAGTTAAGCTGAGTTTAGACCATAAGACATCTCAGCTTGGTTCCCAAAGTCATATAGATTTATTGTAAGCTAGTAACAGTTTTGGAATTCAGAGATATCACCTATTAGGAGCTTAGAGATCAGAAATTAATTTGAGAATTATAGGGGAAATAAAGGAGTAATGATAGCTTGAATAGGATAATGATAATGTTGGATTATTTTGAATTTTAAGATGTCATTCAAGAGAACATACGAGATAATTTATGCCTCTCTCTCTCTCTCTCTCTCTCTCTCTCTCTCTCTTTCTCTCCCCCTCCCCCCTTCCCCAATTAATTGTGGAGAGAGACAATTTGGCCAGAAGAGAACTTCCAGGACTAAAAACTTTTTATCACTAGAAAATAAGGCTTTCTGTTTAGCCAGTATTGCTTAATGGTTAAGCATCGACCTATGAACCAGGAAGTGCCAGTTCAATTCCCAGTCAGGGCACATGCCTGAGTTGTGGGCTCAGTCCCCAATGGGGTGCATATAGGAGGCAGCTGATCAATAGTTCTCTCTCACCATTGATTCTTCTATCTCTCTCTCCCTCAGCCTTCCTCTCTCTGAAATTAATAATTTAAAAAAGGAGACTTTTCATCTGATCAATTTCCACCACTAAAAAGTAAATATTAATGTCCATAGTATAACACAGGAATGAGAAAGGGCATATAGTTGTAGTAATTGCTAGGGAGGTATTTAAAAACAACAAAAACTGCTAGGCTAGTCGTCAAAGTACCAATGTTCTGCCTAGATGAACAGGTAGACAATTGGTTGCTAAAGAAAATGGATAAATTGACACAGCACTTAAGAGGGTGACTAAAAAGAAAACAATCAGCATATTAGATATGAATTATTTGAAAGTCAAGGCTATTACAACCTCTACAGGATGTGAATGTCCCCAACTATGGCACTCTGTTACAAAAGGGCCCAAGAGAGGAAGCCACCATGGGGAGGTGGGTTTTCTGTGACGATGACATGCATCTAACAAAGGCTACATTTTTAGAAAAATATCTGCTTGTGCTGCCATGATTGTCTGAATCTGGAAGCTCCTCTGGATAATACAGGCACAGTAGTTCCGGAAAGAAAACAGATGAACTACTGAGCATTGCCAAACCTTCACTCTGAAACCTTACACACAAAATAACTCTGCAAAAGCTGGAACATGGTGACCAGCTGCAAAGGTGATACCTGTCTGTGTAGCCCATGCTGGTAAAATGGGACCTGCTGTACAACAGATGCACAAAACACATCTCAGGTTTTGCTCACAATGTTATCTTATATTCTAATCAGCAGAATAATGGCCCTTCAAAGATGAATATCTTCATCTCTGGAATATGGGAAGATCTTATGGGGCAAAGGTGGTTTTGCAGATGTAATTAAGGCACCATCTGTAAAACAAGTAGATTACCCTGGGTCAGGGATAATCCAGACCTTATTCCATTCACAACTCCTTCAAAGCAGCAAACTTTCTTCAAATGAAGCCAGACCGATGTGCCACAAAGGGAAATCACAGAAATCTGAAATATGAGAGGGATTCATCCAGCCATTGCTAGAGCAAAGAGTAACCCTAGACTGATAGCTTGGAAGTAAAGGGGGATCTCAGTCCTATAACTGCAAAAAAGAAAAAAAAGAAAAGAAAAGAATTTGGTGGCCTAGTAGATGGTTCAGTAAATTGAAGTGTCATTCTGTAAACCAAAAAAAGGCTGTGGATTTCCCAATCAAGGCATATACCTAGGTTGTGGTTTTGATCCCTGTTCAGGGCATGAACAGGAGGCAACCAATCTCTCTCTCGTTCTCTCATTCTCTCCCTTCTCTCCCTCCCTTCTTCTCTTTCTAAAACCAATAAACATATACTCAGGTACGGATTTAAAAAATGAACTTGGCCAACAGCCAGAATGAGCTTGTAACAGAGTCCTTCTCAGAGCCTCAAGCAAGAACCACAGCCTTCCATACATTTTGACTACACCCTGTGAAACTCTAAGCACAGGACTCAACTGATCAACATGACACTGAGACTTCCCACCTACAGAATTGTGAGATAATAAATGTGTTTGTTTAATCTGTTCAGATTATAGTAATCTATTATGGCAGCAAAAGAAAACATAAATATTTTGATGTGTGACATTGGAAAAATGTAGCTGACACTAATAAAATTATGATGTAGAGATAGCACAATGAAAATCATTAAGTGCTCACAAAAACTACTAATCTGAGATATATTTTACTTCATCTTGAGTATTCCACACCAAAAAGGGCATTGAACAAAAGGATGAATACAATTTCAGGTGACAAAGAAGTTCACCCACATTAAACCACCTTTTACACATGAATCAGTAATATCTACCATGTAAGCTATTTCCGATGACAACTATGTAGTAACATAAAAATTGAAGGAACAAGTTAAAATATAAAATATGATAAAGGCTAGGAGAACTTTACTGTAAGTGGTAGGATATGATAAGTACATAATGGTAGATTATGTTCTTTCAGATAGCCTAATAAAATATTTTCTTCTTATATTAAGAATTTTTAAAAATGTTGACATTATTGCAATTATGTTCCTCCCCAACCTCTTTACTCACATCCACTCAATCCTGCCTTCCCCTCCCTGGGCCTTCACTACACTGCATGTCTGTATCCATGGGGTATGTATATATGTTGTGGAGCTAATTCCTTCATTTTCTTTATCCAGTCGCCCACAACAACTCCCCTCAGGCACCAGCTAATCTGTTTTATATATCCATGCTTCAGGTTCCATTTTGTGGGTCAGTTTATTTTCTTTGCTAGATTTCACAAATAAGTGAAGTCATATGGAATTTTTCTTTCTCTGACTCACTTATTTTACTTAGCATAATTCTCTCCAGGCCTATCCATACTATCATAAGGGGTAAGAGTTCCTTCTTTTTTACAGCCACTTAGTATTACATTGTGTAAAAGCACTATAGCTCTTTTATCCACTTATCTGCAGAGGGGAAGCCCTTGGGCTGCTTTCAGATTTTGGCTATAGTAAATAACACTGCTATGAACATAGGGGTGCATATGTTCTTTCTGATAGTTGTTTCTGGATTCTTAGGATATATCCAGAAGTAGTATCTCTGAGTCAAAAGGCAGATCCATTTCTAATTTTTTAAAATATTTATTGTTCAGTTTATTAATTACAAAAACTGAACAATAAATATTCCCTTTTTTTTTTTACCCTATAGTTCCCCTCCACCTGGTACCCATACCACCCTCTGCCCTCACCCCCCTCCACTGTCCTCTCCCATAGTTGCATGATTTTTGTCCAGTCTCTTGCTGCACTTCCCACACCCCTTTCCTCCCCAAGAGTTGTCAGTCCATTCCCTCTCTATGTCCGTGATTTTGTTACATTCACCAGTTTATCCTGTTCATCAGCTTATTAATTCACTTGATTTTTAGATTCATTTGTTGATAGATGTGTATTTGTTGTTCCTAATTTACACTTTTATCTTTTTCTTCTTCCTCTTCTTAAAGAATATCTTTCAGCATTTCATGTAATATTGGTTTGGTGGTGATGAACTCCATTAGCTTTTTCTTATCTGCGAAGCACTTTATCTGACCTTCAATTCTGCATGATAGCTTTGCTGGATAGAGTAATCTTGGATGTAGATTCTTGCTTTTCATCACCTTGAATATTTCTTGCCACTCCCGTCTGGCCTGCATTGTTTCTGTTGAGAAATCCGCTGACAATCGTATGGGTGCTCCCTTATAGGTAACCATCTGTTTTTCTCTTGCTGCTTTTAATATTCTCTCTTTGTCTTTTGCTCTTGGCATTTTAATTATGATGTGCCTTGGTGTGGTCCTCTTAGGGTTCCTATATATTGAGGTTCGGTGCACTTCTTGAACTCCTAAGTCAATTTCTTTCACCAGGTGTGGGAAGTTTTCAGTCACTATTTCTTCAAATAAGTTTTCATTCTCTCTCGCTCTCTCTTTTTCTGACACCCCTATAATTCGGATGTTGGTATGCTTGAGGTTGTCCCAGAGGCCTCTTACACTATCTTCAATTTTTTGGATTCTTTTGGATTCTTGCTTTTTCAGCTGAGTGGATTTTACCTCTTTGTATTTCACATCTTTAACTTGGTTCTTGGGGTGCTCCAGAGCACTTTTAGGTCTTTGTATAATGTTTTTTATTTCAGTCAGTGTATGCTTAATTTCTGGTTGGTCCTTTTTCATATCCTTGAGAGTCTCCTTTATATCCTTGAGGGTCTCCTTCATTTCCTTGTAGGACTCATTCATTTCCACATTGGTCTTGATAATTTCCTTGCAGGTCTTGTTCATATCCTTGAGGGTCTCGTTAATTTCCACGTTGGTCTTGATCATTTCCTTGCAGGTCTCCCTCATTTCCTTGTAGGACTCATTCATTTCCCTTGCAGTCTTGCTTATTTCCTTATAGGCCTCGACCTTTTGTTGGAGCCTCTTGAAAAACCCTATAACCGTGGTTTTGAATTCCATGTCCAGTCGTATTTTTCCCTCCATTTCTTTCACATCTGATTTCTTTCCATGTCTCTGAATGGTGGCTGCTTCCCTGAGTTGGTCAATTAGCTTTGTGTGGTAGACTTCCTACTAGGGACAGTGGCTCAGCCTCCCCAGTTACCTGAGGTGGATATGGGCTGCACAGTCTTGCTGAAGTTAAGCTCAGGTTAATCATTGTTAGCAGTTGGAGGGGTTGACCTCCAGGCCAATTGTCTGTGAAGCTCAGCTGTGCTCAGGTTGGATGGGCGGAGTCTCCAGGCCAAGCAGACAGCGTTAGCTCCACCCTGTGCAGCCCCAGGGACCCTGCACCGGGGACAATGGCTGCCAGCACGTCTGATAGAGAGCCGCTGCCAAGCTCCACCAGCTGCCAGGGAATTCAGACTCTCCCAAAATGTCTCTGCACACCCAATGTCTCACCCAGGGTCGTAAAACAAAGCAGTCTGATGGTTTTCCGAATGAGAGACAAGTCGCAGATCGCTCTCTGCGTGGTCACACAGCCGAGCTCTTCATGCAAGCTGCCTTCTCCACAAGCCTGGAGACCCAGCAGCACCCGAACTTCGGCGTGCCCTCCCACTGTCCAGTTTTCACCCCGTATGATAGTGGGTTCCCTGGACTTCGCCCAGAGCTGGAGAATCAGTCCAGTGGACGTCTTTGTCTCCCCCTTCGAGAAAACTAGCCGGTTTTCAGCCGCCCGCCCTCTCCACACCCCAAACCTCTCTCTGCGCGAATCTTTCAACGCTGTCCGCTGCCGCTCCTCCGAGTCACAGTGTCTTATCTTCACTTTTATTTGTGGAATTTTCACTCGGCCAACTTTCTGGTGATTCTGGAAGGTGTTTGTTCTTTCATTAAGTTGTAGTGTTAAAATTGCTGAGTATGACGGCAAGATAGGTGTTTTATCTATGCCACCATCTTGGTTCTCCACATCCCATTTCTAATTTTTTGAGGAAACACCATAGTGGCTATACCAGTCTGCATTCCCATCAACAGTGTAAAAAGTTTCCCCTTCTCCACATCCTCAAAGGCACTTGCTGTTTGTTGATTTATTGATAGTAGCAATTCGGACAAGTGTGAGGTGATACTTCATTGTAGTTTTTATTTACATTTGAGTTATATAAGCTCTTTATTTATATGGAAAATTAACCCCTTATTGGATCTATCATTGGTGAATATGTTCTCCCATACAGTAGATTGTGTTTTCAACATTTTTGATGGTTTCTTTTGCTGTGAAGAAGCTTTGAAACTAATAGACATGATTACAAAAGTCTTCCCTAGTATTATGAAACTAGAAGTCTGGTGCATGACATTCGTGCACTGGGCGGAGGGAGTCCCTCAGTTCAGCCTGCTCCCTCTTATAATCCAGGAGCCCTCTGGGGATGTCCAGTTATCATCAGTCAGATATCCTTAGCCCTGCCACCACCACTGCATGTGACTGAGAGATGATCCCCATGATGGGAGCACACTGACCACCAAAGGGCAGCTCTTGCTTTGAGTGTTTGCCCCCTGGTGGTCTGTGCATGTCATAGCAACCAGTCATTCCTTGGTTCAGTTGATTTGCATATTAACCTCTTATTATATAGGATAAATATGCTGCCTCCTTTAGTTAACATCACAGTTGCTTCAACTCATTCATGCCTTCCCTATACACATACCCAATCCTCAATCTAAGAATGGCATCAAAAATCCTAGAAATCTGCCACAAAAGCATGGTAAAGCTCTGATCACTTTTTGGAAACATTACCACAGAAGCCAACACGTTGGGAGGTAAGCAGAGCCTGCCTCTACATCTTAGTTCTCAATTCAGAGAGCAGCATGCACATTTCACATGTGCTTTCCTATTGTTTCTTCTAAATGAGACTGAATCCCTGCTGTCTCCCCTCAAGTCTAGATATCCTGTCAAAGAGTATGGTCCAAATAACAAAATGGGTTTATAAATTTAGGTCTAAGAAAGTTTTGCTGTATATTCTTTAGCCTAGCTCCTCCATTTTTATAACCCCCAAATAACTCCCATAAAATGAAAGTTTTACTGTCCTCTACTCATCACTTTTCTCTAAGTGAAAGTTTAGAAGTATGTGGGAACAAGTGGTGGAGGCAGTTGAGAATGTTTTATGATGCTGAGCATGTCACATTTTAAGCTTCATGGGTTTTAAGCACACACTTCTAAATGATTCTGTCTCATACCAAATCTTTCTAGCCCAGCAATCTTTAAAAAGATGGAAATTACCACTTCATCATGTTCAATGGTATTTGATTTTTCTCCTTTTCTTCTTTTCAGTAATGTAAAAATTTAGAAAGGAGAATAAAAATAGATATTTTGTCCAGCTGGCATGGCTCAGTGGTTAACTATTTACTTATGCACCAGAAGGCCACTGTTCGATGTCTGGGCAGGGCACATGCCAGGGTTGTGGGCTCAGTCTCCAGTAGGGGGCATGCAGTAGGCAGCTGATCAGTGGTTCTCTCTCATCATTGATGTTTCTCTATCCCTCTCTGTAATCAATCAATAAAAATATTTTTTAAAAATAGATATTTTAAATAAAGGCAATTCTGAATTATGAAAATCTATTGAGCAATAGAAAAAAGTATTTCTTTTATATTTTAAATAAAAGAAAATGAAATCTTATCTTCTGTGTACAATTATTCATTTACGTACACAGGCAATTATGTTGAAATTGGACAGCAGCAGTTGGTCAGTGATTAAAACTGAATTCCGCCCTACCTGATTTGGCTCCAAAGATAGAACACTGGCCTGCGGACTGAAGGGTCCTGGGTTCTATTCCAGTCAAAGGCACATGCCAAGATTTCAGGCTGGATCACCAGTAGGGAGTGTGCAGGAGGCATCCTACAAATTATTCTCTTTCACTGATGTTTCTATCTCTCTCTCTCCCTT
Source organism: Antrozous pallidus (assembly GCA_027563665.1). Taxonomy (NCBI): domain Eukaryota; kingdom Metazoa; phylum Chordata; class Mammalia; order Chiroptera; family Vespertilionidae; genus Antrozous; species Antrozous pallidus. The sequence goes on along the minus strand of CM050516.1, from coordinate 65,771,568 downwards.
CTTCTCTGAAATCAAATATATATAACTGGAGACCCAGCACACAAAATTCATGCCTTGGGGGGTGGGCTCCTTAGCCTGGGCAGCACACTCTCCAATCCAGGACCCCTCAGGAGATGTCCAATTGCCTCTTGCAATCTGGGACTTCTCACCTGCCTGACTGCCAGATCACCCCTAACCACTTCTGCCTGCCTGATTGCCCCTAATTGTTCCCCTGCAGAACTGATTGCCTCTAACTACCTCTGCCCCCAACCTGCACCCGGGACCCAGAATTCCCTCCTCAGCCAGTCGCAGACATCCGGAGCCCAGTCTTCCCTCTCTTTGGCTGGCTGCAGGCACCCAGGACCCGGGCCAGCTTTGTCCTGGCCAGCCACACACAGGGGACCGTGGGCAGGTAGTTTCACTTGAGCAGCAGCCACAGGCACCCAGGCTGGTCCCCATTCCTCCATCGTGAGCTCATTTGTGCCTGGCTGGTCCTCATTCCTCTCTCCCCAGTGTTGAGTGTCTAAGCCATTACAGCATGATGGTATGAAGGCATGCTGACCATTTGTATATTAGCTCTTTATTATATAGGATATATAAATAGATATGTGTATATCTATAGATATACATATATATGCATATATAGATATATACATATGTGTGTGTATCTATATATAGATAGATAGATACACACACACACACACACACACACACACACATATATATACACATATATATATATATATATATATATATAGAGAGAGAGAGAGAGAGAGAGAGAGAGAGAGAGAGAGAGAGAAAACGTCAAAGAATTCCAGATACTTGAAGATGTTAATAATGGAGGAGACTCATATGTTCTGTAACACAATGTAGATGATTCAAAGAGTGAAATTAGTGAGGGACTCCTAGAGTGTATGGTACACCAGGCAATGCTGATCATTACCTATGTGTAAATTTAAAGCTGTAATTTTTTTATGTAGTGTTTGTTTTTTAGGTTTTCATAAGAAAATATAAGTGATTTTGGCCTAGGATATTTCAAATAAGAAATTGTTGGAACTGTGTGTGTGTGTGTGTGTGTGTGTGTGTGTGTGTGTTCTATTCAGCTTTTATAACAGAAATGTTTTTGTTATTTTATGTCAATATTATTTATGCTTGTGAAGACAATTTATGCCAATCTTTCCTGTTTCTCTGTTTTTCGATGGCTCCTTCTCCTCTTCTTCTTCCTCCGCTATTTGCATATATTAGATTATATGACAGCAAAACTTTGTATAAAATTAATATTTCTTTGAAAATTTTAAAGGATCCATATTATGGTGGAAACTATAGTTGTAGAATACAGTGTCAAAGGAATTATACATAAGTTGTCATGAGACATTTTTTTCAGGTATATAATACTTTCTGAACCCAAGTACAATAAATTTAGAACAGAAAGTATCATGTATCTAAATATAAAACAATTTCTTATGAATGATATTTTCCAATCTGTTTGTATTTTATTTAATGTAAAATAACTTATTTAAGTGAATCGTAATTTTATTTTTTAAATATGTTTAGAATCACTTTCATAAAGATGTATTGAGTAAATCAGGATTTTCCTGAATTGATATATCCTTAATAAGTGCCCTCTACTCTTCATATAAAAAGCTAGTGTAGAAAGTTTTCTGCTGTCAGAATTTATCTTCAATTGTTGACCTTTCACTTCAATTTTCATCTATATTCTCCCAAATCTAACCCTTTTTCTCAAATGATACATTGCGTCATTAGTCAGAATATTGGGTATAAGAGTCCATAAATTTTGATTCAACACTAATATACACTTTCTTCTATGCACTTCTATGTAGAAGCCACAGAGATTTAGAAGGATTTTAGATTTTCCGATGAATATTGAATTACTAGTAATTTTATGTTAGATAATAAAAATTTTTAATGAAAATACTAATATTAAAAATAGAAGAAAATGGGAATTTGGGATCCATCCCAAAATAAACTAGCAAAAACAAACATGTTGCTAGAGCCATGTAAAGGAGAAAAACATACATATATAAATATAAATACTTTAATTTTGAAGATCATCTAATTTTTTGCTTTATTTTTAGAGTAGCTCTAAGAGAAAGTTACAGATATTTCCCATAAACCTCTGCCTAAGCACCATCCCCACAATCAACCTTCTGTACCAGATGGGAATATTTGTTATAATTCATGAATTTACACTGATATATCACAATTACCTAAAGTCAATAGTTGATATTAGTGCCTATATTTTGGTGTTGTACATCCTATGAGTTTGAGATCATTTATTTGTATTATACATTTTTATGTATAGTTTTAGTCACTATCAAATAAGGTTTCTAGTTTATTACTATTATTTTTAATCACTATATTAAATTTTATTTCTGTATTGAGATAAAATTGATGTAGACTTAATTTCATATATGTAAATGTATGTCATTTGAATAGTTTTAGTATGTATGAATGCTCATGAAAACATTAGCACATACTAGATAATGAACAGATCCACCACTCCCAGAGTTTTATGTATACTTTTGTAATCTCTCCCTTGGATTCCCCCCAATCACAGCCTTACAGCATCCTCAGGAAAACATGGACTCTCTGTCAGTACACATTGGTTTCCATTTTTTTAAATATTGTAAATGGAATCTAGTATATATTATTTTTTTCTCTGGCCTCTTTTACTAAGCATCGTTTTGATGTATTCATTTTGTCATGTGTATAAATAGTTGATCCAACAAATAGTTACTAGACTTATTGTGGTGATTACTTTGTAAGGTATATAATTGTTTAATGTTTCCATCTCCCCAATGAGTAATGGTACTGAATATGTTTCATATAGATATTTGTCACTTGTATATCTTCATTAGTAAAATGCCTGTTAACTTTTTGCCCATTTTTTTTTAACTGAGGTTTCTGTCCCCTATTATTAGGTTGAAAGAATGCTTTAGTTTTTAAATAATGCCCTTTGTTGGATGTATCATTTTAAATTTTTTTCTCATTCTGTGGTTGTCTTTTTATATTTGTAGTAGCTTTTTTTTCATTATTTTGTACTGATATTTTTCATGATTTTGACAAGCATTTAATGTATTTTTAGTTGTTATTTTTAATATATAGATATTAAACTCTGCACACCCAAGTTATTAATACTTTATGTATTTTTAAATGTTTGATAGTTTTAACTCTAAAATATAGGTCTGTTATCCATTTTAAGTTAGTTTTAGTCTATGATTATGGAAGGGGATAAAAGTTTATTTATTTTGACTACGCATCTGTTCTAGCACTATTTATTCAAGAGATTGCTCTGTCCTCATTGTATGGCATTAAGAGCTTTGTCAAAAATAAATATACAATATACATGTGCTGTTTCTGGACTTATTTTTTCTATTCCATTATTCTATGTGTCTATTTATATACACATGTCACACTATTATTATGGCTTTATAATATATTTTCAAATTTGATATAAATTTCTCAGGTTTTTATTTTACTTATTTACTAGAGGCCCAGTGAACAAAATTCATGCATGGGGGAAGAGAGGTGTTGTCCCTTAGCCCAGCCTGAATTCTATCCAATCTGGACCCCTTGAGGGATGTCTAACTCCCCATTTAGGCCCAAGTACAGTAGGATCAGGTAGTTGGACATCCCTCTCACAATCCAAGACTGCTGGCTCCCAACTGCTCATCTGCCTGCCTTCCTGATTGCCCCAACAACTTCAGTCTGTCAGCCTGATCATTCCCTAACCTATTCCCTATCAGCTTGTTTGATGCCTAACTGCTCTGCGGCCAGCCTGTTTGCCCCAAATTGCCCTCCATTGCAGGCCTGTCACCCCTAACTGCCCTTTCCTGCAGGCCTAATCCCCCCAACTTATCTCCCCTGCAGGCCTGGGTACCCACACTGCCCTCTGCTGCAGGCCTGATTGCCCCCAACTGCCTTCCACTGTAGGCCTGGTATCTCCCAACTGCTCTTCCCTGCTGGCCATCTTTTGGCAGCCATCTTGTGTCCACATGGGAGCAGCCATCTTTGACCACATGGGGGCAGCCATTTTGTGTGTTGGAGTAATGGTCAATTTGCATATTATTCTTTTATTAGATAGGGTAGAGGCCTGGTACACTTGTGGGGGTAGCTGGTTTGCCCTGAAGGGTGTCCTGGATCATGGTGTGGGTTCCCTTGGGGCATGGGGCAGCCTGAGTGAGGGGTCTGTGGTGATTTTCAGGCCACCCACAACCCCCAGTGACCCAAGCAGAGGCCCTGGTATCTGGTATTTATTTATCCACCTTGAGCGGAGCCAAGACTCCTGCTTGCTCCATTGCCTCAGACTATTTTATTGGGATTTATTTATCTTCTATAATTGAAACTTTGTAATCTTGAGTGGAGGCATGGGCTGGCCAGGGTGTGTGGAAAGCTGGCTTCCTCCATCATTGGGGGCAACCCAAGCCTCCTGTTCACTCTGTGGCCACAGCCATCTTGGTTGGGTTAATTTGTATACTTGCTCCTTATTGGCTGGTGGGCATGGCTTGTGATTGTAGCAGAGTGATGTTTAATTTGCATATTACTCTTATATTAGATAAATTGTTATTTTTATTTTTATTTATTTATTTATTTTTTAAATTGTTATTTTTAATTAAACAAATTTAGAGTTGATATTATTGCAGGAATCCCCTCCACTCCTTTTGCCCACTTCCAGAAAAAATATATGTCCCCTTATGTTTATATCTGAATTATTTACAATAGCCAAGATCTAGAAACAGCCCACATGCCCATCAGCAAATGGGTGGATAAAAAAAAAAAGCTGTGATACATTTACACAGTAAAATACTACTTGGCTGCAAAAAGGAGAAACTCTTACCCTTTATTACAAGTATTGTGGAGCTGGAAAGTATTATGCTGGGTAAAATGAGCCAGTCAGAGAAAGACAAATTTCATATGATCTCACTAATATGCAGAATACTAGTGGCCTGGTGCACAAAATTCGTACATGGGAAGTAGTGGGGGTGTTTATCAGCCAGACTTGCAACCTCTCCAATCTGGTATCCCTGTGGGATTAGGCCTAAATTGGCAGGCAGACAACCCCTCGCAATCCAGGAATGCTGGCTCCTAACCTCTCAGCTACCTGCTTGCTGGCATGCTTGCCCCCAACTGCATCTCCCCACGAGCCTGATCACCACCAACTGCCCTTCCCTCCTGGCCTGATCCCCCTAACCACCTCTGCCTTGGCCCTGTAACCATGGCTTTGTCTGGAAGGACATCTGGAAGGTCTCATGCTCTAATTATCATATTACTCTTTTATTAATATAGATAATGAATAAATAAACTGATGAACAAAAGTGGAACTGGAAACATGAATCCATGGAATGGACTGGCTGGTGCCCAAGAGGAGGGGCATAAGGGTGCCTGGATAAAGAAGATAAAGGAAATAGCTAAAGAATATATATGCATACCTCAGGTTTGTTTTCACTTTTGAAAAATAGATTTGGCTATTCTAGATACTTTCATTTATATATATACTTATAATCAGGCTATTGATATGCTATTAGCAGCATTGTGTGTGTGTGTGTGTGTGTGTGTGTGTGTGTGTGTGTGTGTTGTATTACACACTGAGTCCACACACTGAGTCCTGTGAATTCTAAAAAATAAAATGTCATTTCTGCACCTCCAATTAATGTACAGTTCTTTAAGTAACTGGAACTTACATTGTCTGATATCCTCCCTGAACAATACTATAAAATTTACATTGCCAAAATTTGAATATTTACAAAATGGACCTCAGAAGAAGGAGGGAATTTTAGAAAAATAGTACAGAGCAGTAGAGCAAGGAAGGTTAGTAACCAGGGACACTGATAAGTCATCACTTTTAACTTTATGAGTGCTTTAGCTTTGATTTATAGGAAATGTCATATTTAAAGTTCAGCTTTTTCTTTTTCTATTCCAATTTATAATTCCCCTCAGTAAACCTAATCTTTTATTAATACCTGACATGCCTATAAAGCACTGTGTTAGTTCTATGTAAAATAAAGAAAGGGGTGAGGAAAGGGAAATAAAGTAGGACCTTCAATCAACATTTCTGGATTCACACTAAGGGAGATAAACACAATCATATGATGAGACAAAAATGAATTCGATTCTACAATGCAATAGGAATCACAGGATGGGGGAGAACTAAGATGGCAGCAAAGGTAAAACACCTATCTTGCCGTCATAATCAGCAATTTTAATACTACAACTTAACGAAAGAACAAACACCTACCAGAATCACCAGAAAGCTCGCCGAGTGAAAACTCCACAAATAAAAGTGAAGATAAGACACTGTGACTCGGAGGAGCGGCAGCGAACAGCGTTGAAAGATTCGCACAGAGAGAGGTTTGAAGTGTGCGCCGCGGAGAGGGCGGGTGGCTGAAAACCAGCCAGTTTTCTCGAAAGGGGAGACAAAGGCATCCCACTGGACTGATTCTCCAGCTCTGGGTGAAGTCCAGAGAACCCACTATCACATGGGTTGAAAACTGGACAGTGGGAGGGCACGCCGAAGCTCGGGTGCTGCCGGGTCTCCCGGCTTGTGGAGAAGGCAGCTCGCGCGCGAACAGCTCGGCTGCGTGACGGCGCAGAGAGCAATCTGCAACTTGCCTCTCAGAAAACCATCAGACTGCTTTGTTTTACAACCCTGGGTGAGACATTGTGCATGCAGACTCATTTTGGGAAAGTCTGAATTCAGCTGGTGGAGCTCCACAGCGGCTCTCTCTCAGAGGCGCTGGCGGCCATTGCCCCCGGCACAGAGTCCCTGGGGCCACATAGGGCAGAGCTAACACTGTCTGCTTGGCCCAGAGACTCCGCCCATCCAACCTGAGCACAGCTGAGCTTCACAGACAATTGGCCTGGAGGTCAATCCTCCAAGTGCTAACAACGATTAACTGAGCTTAACTTCAGCAAGACTGTGCAGCCCATATCCACCTCAGGTAACCGGGGAGGCTGAGCCACTATCCCTAGTAGGAAGTCTACCACACAAAGCTAATTGACCAACTCAGGTAAGCAGCCACCATGCAGCAACATGGAAAGAAATCAGATGTGAAAGAAATGGAGGAAAAAAAAAAACGACTGGACATGGAATTCAAAACCACAGTTATAGGGTTTTTTAAGAGGCTCCAACAAAAGATCGAGGCCTATAAGGAAATAAGCAAAACCACAAAGGAAATGAATGAGTCCTACAAGAAAATGAACAACACCCTCAAGGATATAAATGAGAGCTGCAAAGAAATGATCAAGACCAACGTGGAAATGAATGAGTCTTACAAGGAAATGAAAGAAACCCTCAAGGATATAAAGGAGACTCTAAAGGATATGAAAAAGGACCAACCAGAAATTAAGAATACACTGACTGAAATAAAAAATATTATACAAAGACCTAAAAGTGCTCTGGAGCACCCCAAGAACCAAGTTAAAGATTTGAAATACAAAGAGGGAAAATCCACTCAGCTGAAAAAGCAAGAAACCAAAAGAATCCAAAAAATTGAAGATAGTGTAAGGGGCCTCTGGGACAACCTCAAGCATACCAACATCCGAATTATAGGGGTGCCAGAAAAAGCGAGAGGCCAAGACAATGAAAACCTATTTGAAGAAATAGTGACTGAAAACTTCCCACACCTGGTGAAAGAAATTGACTTAGGAGTCCAAGAAGTGCACTGAACCCCAATATATAGGAACCCTAAGAGGACCACACCGAGGCACATCATAATTAAAATGCCAAGAGCAAAAGACAAAGAGAGAATATTAAAAGCAGCAAGAGAAAAACAGTTGGTTACCTATAAGGGAGCACCCATACGATTGTCAGCGGATTTCTCAATGGAAACGATGCAGGCCAGACGGGAGTGGCAAGAAATATTCAAAGTGATGAACAGCAAGAATCTACAACCAAGATTACTCTATCCAGCAAAGCTATCATTCAGAATTGAAGGTCAGATGAAGTGCTTCGCAGATAAGAAAAAGCTAAAGGAGTTCATTACCACCAAACCAATATTATATGAAATGCTGAAAGATATTCTTTAAGAAGAGGAAGAAGAAAAAGATAAAGCTGAAAATTAGGAACAACAAATACACATCTATCAACAAATGAACATAAAAATCAAGTGAATTGATAGGCTGTTGAACAGGATAGACTGGTGAATATAACAGAGACATGGACATAGAGAGGGAATGGACTGACAATTCTTGGGGAGAAAAGGGTTGTGGGAAGTGCAGCAAGAGACTGGACAAAAATCTTGCAACAATGGGAGAGGACAGTGGGGAGGGGGAGGTGAGGGTGGAGGGTAGGATAGGTACAGGGTGGAGGGGAGCTATAGGGGGATAAAAAGGGGAAACAATGTAATTAATAAACTGAACAATAAAGATTAAAAATAAATAAATAAATAAATAAATAAATAAATAAATAAATAAATAATTTATTCTCCCAAATAATTTAATGGGAATGAAAAAAAAAAAGGAATCACAGGATGGATCACAAAATATGGGGTAATTTTTTATAGATCTGTTCTACCTTCTATATTCTTTCTGCAACAACAATATGAAAATGTAAATATTATTATTACTTTTCAGAGTTTTCTTATTACCAGTTGGATACAGATATGAAGTAGCTCTTAAACATTATTTTTGACATATGTATATTAAATTAAAAGGATAAAAGGGAGATGAAGAATGAAAGAGTAGCATTTCCAAAAAGGAAAATCAATGTATTTCCAAACTGAGAAACATCACTAACTTATTTTTTTATGTTTGATAATATCAAATGCTGACCCCTATTCATTGATATTTTAAAGAAAAATGATAGCCCAGCCAGTGTGGCTCAGCAGTTGAGCATAGACCTTTGAACCAAGATGTCACAGTTTGATTCCTGGTCAGGTCACATGTTTGGGACAGTGGCCCACTTCCTCTTAGGGAATATGCAGAAGGCAGCTGATCAATGATTCTGTCATTATCGACATTTCTAACTTTCTCTCCTCTACTCTCTTCCTCTCTGAAATAAAATTTTAAAAAAAGTAATAGCTTAAATCTATACTAATAAAAGAGTAATATGCAAATTAGACCAGAAGTCTTTCTGGGAGACCTTCTGGACGTCCATCTGGACAAAGCCATGGTGGCAGGCTGAGGCAGAGGAGGTTAGAGGAGAGCAGGCAGGTGGGGGGGCATTTGGGGGTGATCAGGCTCGTGGGGGGGCAGTTGGGAGCAATCATGCTGGCAGGGGGTCAGTTGAGTGTGATCAGCCTGGCAGAGCTGTACAGTTGGGGGCAATCAGGCCGGAGGGGAGGCAGTTAGGGATGATCAGACAGGAAGGGGGGCAGTTGAGGACAATCAGGCTGGTAGGCAGAATGGTTAGGGGCTATTTTAAAAAGCAAAACCTCTATCTGATAATAATTATGTTATACATTTCCTCTTGTTATAGTGAATAGGCCTATATCCGTTTTTTTTTTTTTTTTTTTGCCTTACAAACTATATTTTCTGGACAACACTTAATTTTACCCTGAGTCTTTTTTGTTTGTTTTCTTTTTTAAAATTATTTTGTCTTATTATTGTTTAAGGTATTACATATGTGTCCTTATTCCTCCATGGCCCCTCGCCCCTGTTCTTGTCCTCACACCCCTAGTCTCTGTGTTCATTGGTTATGCTTATGTGCATGCATACAAGTCTTTTGGTTGATCTCTTCCCTTTTCCCCAACCCTCCTTTGCTTTCCCTCTGAAGCTTGACAGTCTGATCTATGCTTCTCTGTCTCTGGATCATTTTTTGTTCATCAGTTTCTGTTAACTGAGAAAATAAGAGGAAAATGGTCTAGTAATGAAGTTCTTGTATTCAAAAGTAGCTATTAACCTTTAAATAATCCTAACAATATGTCAATTTATGCTGATGGATTTGGAACAAAAAGCCTTTATAATACATGTGATTTGGCTCAATAATTGTGAAATAAAAATTCAGGATATACTTAGCAATGATTTTTCTCAATGACAAAATAAGAAATGTTAGGAATGAACACAGGGAAAGGACGCTCATTAACTCGTCCAGATAGCACATTTTTAAATAGTCAGAAAGAAAAAAAAAAAGCATGGTATGAGTAAAACTAAAATGAAAGGTAAAAAATCTGCCATTGAAATTGAACCACAGATAAAAATAATCAATAAAATACACAGTGATCAAAGCATATTTGGTATTATGTTATAGCTTATAAAAATGAATAAAAACATAGCTAGAATGCCTACCAGAAAGGTAAACAAATTAATTGGTGTTGGTCAAACTTAAATGATAATGCTTCATCTACTTAGAAAATTATATGCTAAATCAAAATTGTTTGGCTTAACAAAATATTAAATTACAAAATAAGCTTTTGATTATTTGCATATTATTTGATAATACTTAGAACACTTCACTTTGTTTTTCTGACTGTTCTCATTTATTTGCATATTTTGACTGAAGTAAGATTTCCTTGATAATATAAGTTGTAATCAAGCTCTTTATAAGTGCTCTATTATTTCTAAAATTTACATAGAAAAACACTCTTGTTCCAAATTCACTTAATCAGTATTTGGATAAGAATATCTTAACAACATTATTTGTGTATTCATAATTAAACTGTTTCACTTATTTATTTATTTATTTCCATGTTTCAGTTATTAAAAATGAGTATGATGTGACTACTTATGTTATGGGTTGAACTGCATCTTCCCAAAATTCTTATGTTGAAATTCTAATACCTAGAACCTGAGAAAGAGATCCTCTTTGAAAAAAGGGTTTATAGCAAATGCAATTAGTTAAGATTGGGTCATTAGAAAGAGCCTTAAACCATTATGACTAATGTCCTTCTGAAAAGGAGAAAGGTGGTCACAGATACATGCATATAGGAAGAGTATAATGTGAATATGAAGATGACCTCTTATAAGTCAAGGAGAGAGGCCTGAAGCAGATCCTTTATGCAGCCCTCAGAAGGAGACAATCCAATGGAAATTTTGGACTTCAAGCCTTCAGAACTGTGAGATAGTACATTTCAGATTTTTTTAAGTTACCTACTTTGTAATATTTTAGTTTGGTAACCCTAGCAAATGAATACAACTTGTTTTTATTACTTTATCCTTAAAATATTCAATATTTGTTTAACTACCACATTTTCTACTCACTGATTCAAACATTTTTACAAACCTGACTTAAATGGGGAGCAATTATACAGAGCTAGGCAAATACTGGACTCTCCCTAAGAACTCAGTGACAATTATATTCTGAGATGAGGAGTCAGGGTCAGGGATTGATGACTCAGGTCTAAGCAAAACCAAGGTGTTCAATATAAAGTGAAGGAAGGATAGGGATGGAAGTAGTTTGAAACAAGGAAACTATCCCTGTTCTTTGTTTAAAATTTAAGTACATATTCAAAATGTAGTCAGACAAATGTACTTTTTTTTAAAGAAATAGGTATAATTGAGTGTCATAGAAGCAAGAAAATTTGTCTTGTGTCTTTTATAGACTACTAGAGGCCTAGTGCATGAAATGTGTGCACAGGGGGTGTGTCCCTAAGCCCAGCTTGCACCCTCCCCAATCTGGGAGGCCTCGAGGGATGTCCAACTGCCCATTTAGGCCCAAACCTGGTAGGATTGGGCCTAAACGGGCAGTGGGCCATCACTTTCACTATCTAGGACTGCTGGCTTTCAACTACTCACCTGCTTGCCTTCCTGATTCCCCCTAAACGCTTCTGCCTGCCAGCTTGATTACCCCCTAACCACTCCCTTGCCAGCCTGATTGATGTCTAAGTGCGCCTCTGCCAGCCTGTTTGCCCCCAACTTCCCTCCTCTTCAGGCCTGGTCACCCCTAACTGCCCTCCCTTGCAGCCCTGGTCCAAACTGGCTTCCCCAGCTGGCCATCTTGTGGTGGCCATCTTGTATCCACATGGAGGCAGAATCTTTGACCACATGCGGGCAGTCATCTTGTGTGTTGGAGTAATGTTCAATCTGCATATTACTCTTTTATTAGATAGAATAGAGGCCTGGTGCATGGGTGGGGGCCAGTTGGTTTGCCCTGAAGAGTGTACCAAATTAGGGTGGGGGTTCCCTTGAGGCATGGGGTGGCCTGGGTGAGAGGCCTGTGGTGGTTTGCACACTGGCTACACCCCCCTGTGACCCAAGCAAAGGCCCTGGTATCTGGGATTTATTTATCTTCTACAATTGAAACTTTGTAGCTTGGAACCATGCCTTCTGCTCCTTCCATGGCGGCAGCCATTTCTGTTAAGATTTATTTATCTTCTATAATTGAAACTTTGTAGCCCTAAGCAGAGGCCTGTGTTGGTCAGGGCATATGGAAAGATTGGTTTCCTCCTTCGCCAGGGACAACCCTTGCCTCTTGCTCTCTCTAGCTCTGTGTATGCTGTCATTTTTGTTGAAATTTATTTATCTTCATTGAAACTTGGTAGTATTGAGTGGAAGCCTGAGCCAGCAAGGGCAGGTGGAAAGCTAGGATATCTCCATCACCGGGGACACCCAAGCCTCCTTCCTCTCTCTGTGTGGTTGCAGCCATCTTGATTGGGGTTAATTTGCATACTCACTCATGATTGGCTAGTGGGTGTGGCTGGTAGGTGTAGTGGAGTGGTAGTTAATTTGCACATTACTCTTTTATTAGATAGAATACTAAACCTAAAACAACCATTAAATTTAAGTTTAAAAGATGAATCAAGGACAACTAACCCCATACAGCAATTCACTTGTGGAAAATAGTATAGGGACCCCTTTTGGCATTGATAGATGCCAGTAATATTCTAATTGTGAATGAAGGTTTAAGAAGAGTTTTTAATTTTATTTTTAAAATTTCATGGGGCAAGCATTTCAGTCTGTATTTCAAATTTGATACTTTAATAAAAAAGCAAAGCAAAACAATAAAAAATCTCGGAAAGATAAATTAACTTTCTCAAATTAAGAATAGTGAAAATCTGCACTGAGACAAAATTCCCAGTCTCTCTCTTTTTATTTGCATCTTATTTATTCCATACCCTTTTTCACTGACTCACACAGTAGAGGTATGTGAGTGCAATAATTTTTCACAGATATTACAAGAACAATAAATTTTATACCAGAATTAAAATATTCAATTTGTCAGATGTTCCAGCCACAATAAACTAAAAATTTGTGTTGATTTAAACCAATATTTTTATATAATTTGTTATGGCAGCAACAGAAAACAAATATAGATGGTGTATCTGAACTAAGGCACCTTAGAACCAAATAGAGAATTCTGAAAACAAACAGGGAATTATAGTAGACTACAGTGAGTGGTATAGTGGAGAAATATGAATTAGCATAGGGATATTTAGGCAAGTATACTAAATAGCATAGGGACTGGGAAATCAGTGGGACATGAAGGATGAGTTATACTTATGAAAAGTATAGGTTAGCTTATAATGTGTGAGCATAGGTTTAAAGACTAAAAGTAAAAAGTGTGGCATTTCTTGATAGTTTGATGTGGCAAGTTTATAGATTATGAGTTAACAAAATAAAAATAAACAAAAATTCCAAATACAATAGGCTAAAGGACTTGACAGATACATGCAGTAAGGAGGGTGGACTTGTTATATTCATTGCAATTGGGGGGCTTTAAAGTGATTTTAGGATGAGTTGTGTTTTTTTTTTTTTTCAGAAAAATAATTCTGGTAAAAGGAGAAATTAAGAGAGAGAGCAGCAATGGACATAGAGAAATCACATAGAAACTTGTTTCATTATCTATTTAGAAGTTGTGGTGACCTAAAACTAGGACACTTATATAAACAGGGGAAGGGATTAAATTGATTTGAATTTTTTAAGGAAAAGATTGAACATAGACTTTTGATTCCTTAAGGAATAAGGTAAAGAAAAAAATATTTATTACTCTAGTAACTGGGTATATGATGATGTTACTAGTATACTCTGAGGTATAAACATAGAAATAGTAGATTTTTACTTGAGATATATTGTAAGTATAAGTTTGACAAATGGTATTAAAATACTAGAAGTGATTCCAAGTAATAATGTAGAGTGGGCCAGGTATGGGCTGTAGTTCTGGTGAGAAGCCTAGTCTAGAGGTACAGCATATACATTATAATCTCCAAAGGAGAGTGAGTGGATTAGATTAGAAGAAAAAGGGCAGCACTAGAGAAACTTCAAACTTAAAGTAGTGACTAAGAAAATGCATCATTATACTTGGGAATAACCCCAAATAGATAGATAGATTTTCAGGGGGGAAATGGTGATTGGAAAGGACAAGAAAAGCAAGCATTTAAGTAGGAGGGAATAGTAAGCAATTTCACATACTGAGGAGACATCAGGTAAAATACATATTCCATTGGGTCTAGTAACAAGCAAATTAATGTTGACATTGGAAAGAGCAGCCTGTTTGAAGTGGTAGCCTGGGAATTAGGTTGTGAGGTAAATACAGAAAAGTGAATATAAGCAACTGTAAAAGTTTGGATGAGAGGAGAATACAAATAGGATGGCAGTTGAAAGAAAGCATGCTGCTTAATTGAAAGAAAATTGACATTCTTAAAATTATTAATGCAAGGTAGCCATCATAACATGACAGATCAAATTTATGCTATAAAGAAGAAATCATTTTTTAGAATCAAGTCTTAGAAGACATAATTTTAAAAAATAAAGAGAGCATCATGCAAATAGAAGTGTTTTCCTTATATTGTAACTAGATATAATGAAGAAGAGTGTGGATTCAGATAAAAAGATGAATGTGTCTGGAAAGTATGACCTGTCTTCTCTTTACACCTTGGGGAGTCCCAGCACTATACTAATTGATGTCAATAAATGAAAATTAACAAAACTGACTCAGAATGAGGAGCTAATTGCTTCTTGGGCCCCTACGGCAATAGCAGAAAGCTCTTCTTTCTACTCAGTAAGTAAAAATATTGGTGATAAAAGCCAAAGCATCCTTTGATTATTTACATATAAATGACAAAGTATTTGGAGATATACTTACTTTATTTTTAAAAATTATAATTAAATATACATAATGTAAAATTTACCATTCTAAACATTTAAGTGTACAGTCTGTGTATTAGGTGCATTCATATTGTTGTGACTCTATCATCATTATTCATCTCCGCAAACTCTCATCTTCCCCAGTTGAATCTCTCTAACCATCAAACATAAACTATCATTTTCCCTTCCTCCTAGTCCCTGCTAACCATTCTATTTTTGGTTTTGAGTACGTATTTCCTACAAGTGTAATCATAAAATATTTATGATTTGAGAATGACATATTTCACTAACAGTGTCTTTAAGAAGCAACTATTTTGAAAGATGTATCATAATTTCCTTTCTTCTTTAAGGTTGAATAAATTATAATTGTACGTACATGTTACATCTTATTCATCCATTCATCCATCAATAAATGCTTGGGTTGCTTCCACCTTTTGCTACTATGAATAACTAGTGGCCTGGAGCACTAAATTCGTGCAAGGAGGATGGAGGGTGCCCCTCAACCTGACCTGCACTCTTTCTAATCTGTGACCCCTTGAGGCATGTCTGACTTGCTGATTTAGGCCCACATGGATCATGCCTAAACTGGCAGTTGGACATCCCTCTCACAATCTAGGACCACTGGCTCCTAACTACTTTCCTGCCGACCTGATTGCCCCTAACCACTCTGCGTGCCAGCCTGATCGCCCCCAACTGCCCCCCATTCCAGTCTGATCACCTCTAACTGCCCCCACCCTGCTGGCCTGATCACCCCTAACTACCCCTCCTGCTGGCCTGATCACCCCCAATTGCCCTCCCCTGCCAGCCTAATTGCCCCTAACAGCCTCTGCCTTAGCCATGCCACCATGACTTTATCCGAAAGGTCTCCCAATCTAATTAGCACATTACCCTTTTATTAGTATAGGTTTCTATCAATACCTGCCTGCCACGTCACTCCTCTATTCTTTCTGACACTCAAATAAACACAAATTGATGCCAGGTCTTCATTTAACGTAGCTAATTTGAGAGACAGGTGAGCCTGGACATGTAAGATCCAGTTACTAAAAACTGATTTGTAAGCACCGGGACTGTCCTAGTGATGTTACACATCACCTTATTTTATCTTCACAGTATCTCTCCAGTAGCAGTGGCATGTTGCCCATTTACTGATTTGGAATCAGAGGTTTAGAGGGGCTTTAGTAACTCTGCAAGGAAAGTAGTATACCCAGGATTGAAAGTCAGTTTTTGTCTTACTCCTGAACTATTGCTTTTGCTCGTGTGCAACATCCCTTCCCCTGTAACTTGGCCTATTTCAGAAATCAATTTATCTTAGTATAAGCAGTTTACTCTCCTAGGTGTTATGACCTATTTTCTGTTTTGTAACATTGCCAGGTAAGTAATTTAAGACTGTGTGTGTTTTTAATTGTTTGTCTATGTGTCGTTGCTACTGTTATTTAAAGCAAATAAACAAAACAAAGATCAAGTAGCCAAGAAGCCAGCCTGCACATAGGGGGAAAAAAAGAGAAAAAGTATCTGTGCTAAGTGAGTCATCTCTCCTCTTGGGCATATGTCTTGGAGCTTTGGGGCCTCCAGGTGCTTTTTATTGCCTTAATTGTTTAGCTCAATAACTGTTCCCTTGTGCTTTCACAGTAATGTGCATCTCTTTAATAGGAAGGGATGAACACTGTATAGTACTGAGGTCATGTAATGAAATTCTGATTCGAAAAACCACATGAACATCAATATTGACTAGAATTGGTGGATAACCAAATAGTTATTTCATTATTTTTGTTTGTTTGTTTTTTTAGAAATGTGAAAATTAAGGTCCTGACGCCCTGCTGGGCCTGGGGCTGCGGCGATCAGGACTGCCACTACCCCAGGCTTGCCAGAGCCAGGCTTAGGCAGGAGTCTGGACCCCGTGCTAGGTCCGGGCTGTGGCAATTGGGACCACAGCCACCACCCCAGGCTTGACAGGGCTGGGGTTTGGGTCCAGTTGCCATCTTGCTTTGGGGTTAATTTGCATATTGTTGCTATTGGCTGGTAGCATAGTGAAGATACAGTCAATTTGCATGTTTCTCTTTTATTAGATAGGATACTGTTATGAACATGGGTACAGAAATATCTCTGCAGTCCATGCTTTCAACATTTTTAGTACATGCTCAGAAGTGGAATTGCTGGGTCATATTATAATTCTATGTTTCATTTTCTGAGGTATCACTAGCATTTTTTTAGCAACTGTACCATCTTATAATTCCACTATCAATGTACAGGCTTCTGATTTCTCCACTTGTCAAGACTTATTTCCTGGTTTTTCCATAATAGCCATAATAATAAATGTGAAATAGTATTATTATATTGTGGGTTTGACTTGAATTTCCTTAATGATTTATGATATTGATCATATTTTTAAGTGCCTATGGTCTATATTCTTTGGGGGGGGAAAAGTCTACTCAAGTTCTCTGTCCATTTTTATTTATTTAGTATTTTTATTGTTTAAAATATTACAAATAGTAGTACATATGTCTCTTCTTCCTCTCCTTAACCCCCCCCAACCCCCAACTCCTCTACACCCTGGCACATGCCCTCAACCCCTGACCCATTGTCTGTGAGCATTAGTTATGCTTATATACGCATATACATGTCCTTTGGTTAATCTCTTACCTCTCCCTCAACCTCCCCTGCCTTTCTGCTATAGTTTGGTAGTCTGTTTGATGCTTCTTTGTTTGCCAATGTTATCTCTGATAAGGATTTGAACTCATACAACTTAAAGAAAGGAATATAAACAATCCAATAAAAAATGGGCAAAAGATCCAAATAGACACTTTTTGAAAGAGACATACAAAAACATGCTTAACGTCTCTAATTATCTAAGAGATATAAATCAAAACAACAATGAAGTTTCATCTCACACCTGTCAGAATGGCTGTCATCAACAAATCAACAACGAGTGCTGGCAGTGACGCAGAGAAAAAGGACCCCTCTTGCACTGCTGGTGGGAATACAGACTGGTGTAGCCACTGTGGAGAACAGTGTGGCTTTTCCTCAAAAAACTAAAAATAGAGTCCAGTAATTTTTGACCCAGTAATATTACTTCCAGGAATATATTCCAAGAAAACAAAAATACCAATCAGAAAGGATATATGCATCTCTATGTTCATAGCAGTACAATTTACAACAATTAACTAAGATTTGGAAACAGCCTAAATGCCCATCAGCAGATGAGTAGATTAGAAAATTGTGGTGAATCTACACAATGGAATATATGCTGCTGTAAGAAAAAATGAATTCTTACCATTTGCAACAGCATGAGTGGAACTGGAGAGCATTATGCTAAGGGAAATAAGACAGTCAGAGAAAAATAAATATCACATGATTTCACTCATTTGTGGAATATAGAGAACACCATAAACTGATGAACAAAAATAGATACAGAGACAAAGAAGCATCAAACAGTCTGTCCATTTTTATTTAAGTTGTTGCTGAGTTATAAAATTTCTTTATATATTCTGGATATTAAATCCTTTTCAGATGTTTTACAGAGATTTCCTATCTTTCTCTGAATTGCCTTTTCACTCTGTTGATAGTGATTTTTTGATTTACAAAAGTTTTTTTTAATGAAATACTATTTATCTCTTTTTGTGTTGTTGCCTGTACTTTTGACATCATATCCAAGATGTCATTGACAGCCAAATCATAAGTCAAACACTTTTCTCTGTGTTTTCCTCAAATAGTTTTATTAGTTTAACTCTTACGTTCAGGTCATTGATCCATTTTGAGATAATATTTGTGTATGGCATAAGATAAAGTTTTATCTTCTTTTTTTTAATGTGGATATTACATTTTCTCAATATCATTTGTTCAAAAGACTTTCACCCTTTGAATGATCTTGGATTTCTTTTGAAAACAATTTGACCATGTATATGAGAACTTACTTCTGGGCTCTCCATTCTATTCTATATGTCAGTCTTAACACTGCTACCACACTACTTTGACTGTGGGTTTATAGTAAGTTTTAAAATCAGTTAGTGTGAGACCACCAACTTTGTCCTTTACTAGCAGGATAATTTTGACTACCCAGGGACTCTTGAAATTCTACATGGATTTTGGAATGGATTTTTCTGAATACTTTTTAGATGTTGACAGAGGCTGCACTGCATGTATAGGTTACTTTGTATTGTATCAAAATATTATCTATATTAAGTCTTCTAACCCATGAATATGAAATGTCTTGCCAATATATTTTAAATCTACTACATATGTTACTTCTTTAAAAATATCAGAAATATGTACAGGTAAAATGTACAAGTCAAATGTGTTTTTATTGAATTTATTGGGGTGACATATATAATAATAAAAGCATGATATGCTAATTAGACTGGGTGTCCTTCTGGACATTCTTCAGGTTGACCTTCCAAATGAAGCTGGGGCTGTGAAGAAAGCTCAGGTCCTGGGTGCCAGAGAGAATCTGGTGCTGGCTGCTGGGGAAAGGAAGGCTTACTCTTACATTAATTTCATGCATGGGGCCTCTAGTTGGTTAATAAAATTATACAGGTTTCAGGGCAGAATTTTACAATACATCATCTGTAAGTTGTATTGTATGTTTACCACCCCAACTCAAGTCTCCTTCCACTGCCCTTTAGCTTTTTGCACTTTCCACCACCACCCCTTCCCTCTCATAATCACAATACTGTTATCTGTGTCCATGAGTCTTTCTTTTCTCTCCTTTTTTCCCTTGCTTAATCCATCACCTTTACAACCCAGTCCACAACTCCTTCTCCTCCAACAGTTGTTAGTTTGTTCTCTGTGTCTGTGAGTCTGTCTCTTCTTTCTTATTTTATTTTGTTCATTAAATTGTATATATAACTGAAATCATATGGTACTTGGCTTTTGCTAATTGGCTTATTTAACTTAGCCCAATATACTTTAGGTCCATCCATGCTGTTGCTAAATGTAAGATTTTCTTCTTTTTAAAGGGCTAACTGGTATTCCATGGTGTAAATGTACCACAGCTTTTTAAATTCACTCATCTACTGATATAGACACTTGGGCTGCTTTCAAATCTTGGCTATTGTAAATAACTCTGCAATGAACATGGAGGGGGGGATTCTTTCAAATTGGTATTTCAGGTTTCTTTGGATATATTCAGAGAAGTGAAATTTCTGGGCCATAGGAACTTCCATATTTAATTTTTGAGATTGCCTGATATCAAACTATGCTATAATCAACATAGCATGGTACTGGCATAAAAGCATACCTATAAATCAATGGAAAATAACAGAGAGCCCAGAAATAAATCCACACATTTTAGTCAATAAAAAAAAGGAGACAAAATCATACAATGGGGTAAAGATAGTCTATTCAAGGAATGATATTGGAAGAATTTGACAGATATAGGAAAAAAAATGAAACCAGATCACTTTCTTATACCATTATAAGAACAAACTCAAAAACAGATTAAAGACTCAAATTTCAGACTAAAAACCATGAAAATCCTAGAAGAAAACATTGGTAGTAAAATTTCAGACATTTCTCATAACATTTTTTCCCCCGGATACATCATCTTACACAAGTGAAACAAACAAAAAAAAAAAATAAACAAGACTGTCAAACTAAAAAGTTTTTGTACAGCAAAGGAAACCATAAACAAAATAAAAAGACAACCCACTGAATGGGAGAACATATTTACAGATACATCTAATTGATACCTAAAACTCAACACCAAAAAAATAATCAAGCCAATTAAAAATGGGCAAAGGACTTGAGAAGATACTTCTCCAAAGAGCACATACAGATGGTAAATAGACACATGAAAAAAGATACTCAATGTCACTAACCATCAGAAGAATGCAAAATAAAACTACAAGGAGATATCACCTGACACCTGTGAGAATGGCTATCATTAATAAATCAACAAACAACAAAAGTTGGCAAGGATGTGGAGAAAAGGGAACACTCCTACACTATTGTGAGGATGCAGATTGCTACAGCCA